>CM018693.1:3215525-3645059 GCA_009363875.1 Mikania micrantha | reverse complement strand
CCTTCTGCGAACCTGTAGTGATGTTGGGGCGACCTTGGAAACCATCTAGCAGAACCCTACCCGTGAGATTAGCCGAACCCTAGAGATAGCGAACCTAATGGGTGGGACACGAACTTGGGCTGGGCGTGCTCCTTTAAGCCGAACCCATTGCCGAACCCTAAGGGCCACAAACCTAAGGTTCACTGGTCCTAGGGCTGATAAACCTAAGTTTCGTTGAGCTACGGGAAAGGATACACGAACCTAAAGAAACATGGGACATGGGTTCATCTAAAAACCATGCATGCATGAGGGTTGAAGGTCACCACTTTCTATTGTATTAATAGGAACTTGAAGATGTTAAATTTTGCTTAACATGACCATTCGATGAGGATAAATTAAATATACATTCTTTGAACTTAAACTAAGTGTTAATAACTTGTAACATGGTGGTGAATCAAATGAAACATGCATGGGGAAATTAAAGTTATCATCTTCTCTTAATATCATGACGATTAAATTATGAGAATGACTCAAATATACCCTCCTTTTTTTTTACTTAAATTGGATATCTTTTCATGTAATAAATTAGACTAAAGTGTCGACTTAGTTAATCAGGCATGTACGTAAGAAGATGTGT
Source organism: Mikania micrantha (assembly GCA_009363875.1). Lineage (NCBI taxonomy): Eukaryota > Viridiplantae > Streptophyta > Magnoliopsida > Asterales > Asteraceae > Mikania > Mikania micrantha. The sequence goes on along the minus strand of CM018693.1, from coordinate 3,644,443 downwards.
ATGATAAAAGTTGCCAACTTTTAAACGTACACACCCATGGGATAACAACTAAGACATCACAAATAGTTATCATTACCAAAGGTTAAAACTAACAAGTTTGAATTACATTAATATGATGACCAATCAAGAAATCTTAGTTATTACATTTTAGATTGGTCTAAATAAACTAAGTTATTACATACTATTGAATTTAAAGTGAACTTATATGGACACTAATACTTATGAACATGAAAAACACGATAATTACAAGTAATTGAGGGGTTGTGAATTTGTATACGCGAGCGCGCATTCTACGAAAACACAGATTCTAAGGACTCAAGTGAGTTTAAATTGTTTTGTTTTAAACTCGGAGGTGAAACGTGTATACCAAATTACATATTGATTTGATAACACAGGGATGACACTTGTTTGCTTGTATGAGATCCATAGATATGGATTGTTATATTCCATGAGTTGTTACTAATGACTTCGGTCATCTGTAATAACTGCATGTATTGTCGCTATTCCATGAGTTGAAGCTAATGACTTTGTGTCATTTGCGACGACTGCATGTATTGTCACGTGGATGTTTCCACAACTCCGTGTATCCGTTGTGGTTGACTTCGGTCTTCCTCGATGTTTGCATGTATTGTCACGTGGATGTTTCCACAACTCCGTGTATTCGTTGTGGTTGACTTCGGTCTTCCTCAATGTTTGCATGTATACTCCGTGTGTCGTTGTCATTGACCTCGGTCATATACAATGATACATGTATGGTCACTTATATTAATTGAGAATATTGATGGAATGTGTTTAGTTGATTGAACATATGATTGATTATTTATGATTTATTAATATATGTGGTTATGTGTTTGGATTATGTGTTTTGATTGTGTAATTGGATATTGTGTTGGATTATCTCATAGGTGTTCATGCGGATGTTATCAAGAAAATATAAACTCTTGAAACCCTTTTGTAAAACATTTGTTTTAAATATAAAACTTGTGATTACTCACCAACTACTTTGTAGTTGACACTTGATTTTCACATGTTTCAGGAAATGAAGCTAAGTAGGTTGAGGAAGAAGAACTCACACTTTTGGACATCATCATATAGGATCTTGGACTTAGCTAAATAACTGAATTTCTGACGAATAGAATTTAGTTAGATAGCTAAATCTCTTTTGTATTTGATGTAACTAATTCATGATAGAAATGATTTTTGTGTAATTATTTTGGTTGATTGAATGATATATGATGATTTGATTTAGATGCCCACGAGCTTTTGAACAATCTAGACATCCCTCGTGGCATCCCGATGTTTCCGCCATCGTTCGGCGTGTTACAGATTGGTATCAGAGCCTGGGTTATAGGAAATTAGGTTACTAGAAATGGTTGACCTAGTCTATAACCATAGGATACCCTAGTATGAATTATTTCATACACTAGTTAGTATATTCAGAATTTCATGCTTATGTGTTTATTACATGTTAATTGAACTCATGTTATACATCTGATCTATATATGTTGTTTACTAATTATTTTCTTATTGTGCCCTAATGACTCGATAAGGACATACTCGTGGTGTATTGTAAAGGTGGTGGGACGGTGGTTTGGGCGGTTGCGACCTAGCCTTATAATATGCCCTATACATATACCATTTACAGTACATCGGGTGGATGTCAGTATGGAGGAATAATGGAATTGCCCGTTTGGGAAAAACTATCTGTTTAAGAAATTAACTGCTTAGGGATTTATTTGCCTTAGGAATTATCTGTTAGATCTCTTGATCACCAAACAAGGACACACTCGTGGTATACTACAAAGGTGGTGGGACGGTGTAAGGGAGTTTGCGATCTACCCTTGCATATGCCCTATACATATACCATTTGTAGTATATTGGGGGTCTGTCAGTGTCTAGAACATAGGATAATATTAGGAAACTACTAGGAAATGTTGTGCAGTTGAGTTTGATGGGAAATTGGTTGATAGTATGTTGTTGGATTGGTTTGGATTGACTCATGGATGATCACACTCAATGAATACTTATAAAATCCCTTGTGAATACACTTATTGGACACGTAGGGTGCATAGGATCAATGAAAGACGCGAATACTTAGCGATAGATTGATGAATTGAATGATGATATAGACACTTGATGATAATATAAACGCATAGTGATGATACTAACACTTAGTGATGGTATGAACACTTGATGAGAATAAATTATAGGGATGATATGAACACTTAGTGACAATAAGAGCACTCAGTGATGATATGAACCCTCATTGATAATTATGGACATTGGGATTAGTATGGACTTTTAGTGAACTTAGACATTAGGAGAACTTTAATGTCAGGTGAACTTAGACATTAGGTGAACTTAGAAATAGGCGAACCTACATGTCAGGTGAACTTAGACATTAGGCGAACCTAATTGTCCAAGGGAACTAGAGATCACTTCACTCAAAATTATCCTACTTAGGATAAGGTTTGTGAAGTGATACTATGATAAGATACATGATACACCCTAAATTCTAACAAGGGCATAATCGTGGTGCAATAAAAAGGTGGTGGGACGGTGTAGGGGAGATTGCGATCTACCTCTGCATATGCCCTATATATAAGCTTGTCGCATTGCATCGGGAAGTTGTTAGTGTTGATATAGGGTGGGGAATGTATGAAACTTAGGAATAGTTAACTAATATTAGTTATGACCAACTAGGACACTTAGTATAATATTAGAAAATTTATAAATGTTATGAGTTTAATAACATATAGGAGAAAAATATAGTTCCTATATGTAATCCTAACTGTTTAAAATGAACTCATTCGATCATAGTTTGTATGACTTACGTTGTAAACGGTAGTAATATGTTTCTATTTCTTCAGAAACATGTCGCCACGTCGTCACAACGGAGACGATACGAACTCGGAAGATGCTAACGGTAATGCCAACTCCGGCATACAAGAGTTAGCAAACCTTATTTCTGGATTGGTGAACCAGTTAACTCAAGCCAACCAGAATATCAATCAGAACAGAGGTGGTGCAAACCCGCCAACTTGCACATTCAAACACTTCAACTCCTGTAATCCACTGAAGTTTATGGGTTCTGAAACTGCCACTGGTCTGCTGCAGTGGTTCGAGAGTATGGAGAACGCTTTCATCAACAGCGATTGCCCCGATAATCTGAAAGTTCGTTATGCCACTAGTGTTTTCCAAAAGAGAGCACTAATGTGGTGGAATGGGGAGAAACGAACTAGCGGAGTTGATGCTGCCCTTGCACTGACTTGGACTGAGGTCAAGAACTTGATGACCACTGAATTTTGTCCTCGCAGTGAGATGAGGAAACTGGAGATGGAGTTCTGGTAACTCAAGTAGGATAGCGGGGAGAATGTTATCTACAATACTCAATTTCATGAGTATAGTCTGCTGGTGCCTCATCTAGTGACACCCTTGGAGAGGGCGATTGAGAAGTACATCGGTGGTCTGCCTATGCAGATCCAAGACACTGTATACGGAAGCAACCCCAAAACACTTGAGGCGTGATCCGTTTATCTGTAACTCTGACTGACAATCATGTGAAGGCTGAAACACTCACCAGGAAGGGGACAAAGAAAACTGATGTGAAGACAACTACAAAAGAAACAAAGACTGAAGTCAAGTCTGAAGCTGCTAGTACTTCTAAAAGCAGCAACAAAAAGAGAAAGACCAGGAACTTTGTGGTCACTGCTCCTGCTGCTAAGTCTGTGCAGCAATCATCCAACAACACCACTGCAAGAAATTATATTGGGAACACTCCCCAATGTAATACTTGCAGATATCATCATTTGCCTAACGTGCCTTGTCGCATATGCAACAACTGTGGCAAGTTTGGCCATTTTGCTAATGTTTGCCGGAGTGCACAGCAAGCACAAAGGATGCAACCTGCTCCCCTTGCATTGCCCGCTCCGCAAGCTCAACCGATACAAGCCGCACCTGTTCGCCAGGTACCTGTACAGGCAAGAGCCTGTTATGAGTGTAGTGAAGTGGGTCACTTCAGAAATCAATGCCCAAAGTTGACTGGGAACAATCAGAGGGTGGCAAGAGGCCGGGCGTTCCAAGTGAATGCTCCAGCTGCTCAAGCCAACCAAGATGTGGTCTACGGTACATTTCTGATCAACAACTCTTATGCATCTGTCTTATTTGATTCTGGTGCCGATAGGAGTTTCGTTTCATATGATTTTGAATGCATTCTTGGTAGAACACGTACATATATAGATAAACCGTTTAATGTGGAGGTGGCTGACGGAAACACTATCGATATTGACACTGTTATTATTGGATGTACTGTGAACTTGAGTGATCACGTTTTCCCAATTGATCTCATACCTATGCATCTTGGTAGCTTTGATGTTATCATAGGCATGGATTGGTTAGCCACCCACAAAGCGGAGATAGTGTGTCATGAGAAATACATTCGTATTCCCTTACCTTCAGGTGAAATCTTAAGAGTTTTTGGAGAAACTTCTAGTAAAGGCCTTAAGCTGATGTCCTGCATTAAAGCACACAAGTATCTTAGGAAGAAGTGTATAGCATTCTTAGCTCACATTGTAGAGAAAAAGGAGAAATGAAAGAGCATTGAAGACGTTCCTGTAATCAGAGATTAATCTGAAGTATTTCCAGATGAATTGTTGGGTCTTCCACCAGAGCGTCAAGTAGAGTTTCGAATTGACTTAGTACCTGGTGCAAACCCTGTCGCCAAAGATCCTTACAGACTTGCGCCTTCGGAGTTACAAGAATTGGCGAGTCAACTGCAAGAATTGACTGATAAAGGATTCATTCGGCCGAGTCATTCACCATGGGGTGCACCGGTCCTGTTTGTCAAGAAGAAGGACGGTTCATTCCGAATGTGCATTGACTATCGCGAATTGAACAAGCTCACAATTAAGAATCGATATCCATTGTCGCGCATCGATGATCTTTTCGATCAGCTTCAGGGCTCGGCGTGGTTTTCAAAGATCGATCTTAGGTCTGGGTATCATCAGCTTCGCGTACATAATGATGATATTCCCAAGACGGCCTTCAGAACAAGATATGGCCATTATGAATTCCTGGTAATGCCTTTAGTCTTACCAATGCACCTGCGGTTTTCATGGACCTCATGAACCGTGTCTGCAGGCCATACTTGGATAAGTTTGTGATCGTATTCATTGATGATATCTTGATATACTCAAGGACCAAGGAGGAACACGAGAAACACCTTAAGTTGGTTTTGGAGATCCTAAGGGAGGAGCGACTATATGCCAAATTCTCTAAATGTGAATTTTGGCTTAAGGAAGTTCAATTCTTGGGGCACATAGTCAATGAAAATGGTGTTCACGTGGATCCTGCGAAGATTGATGCTGTGAAGAATTGGAGTACGCCAAAGACACCGACGAAAATTCGATCGTTTCTCGGACTTGCCGGTTACTATCGGTGGTTCATCTCTAATTTCTCCATAATTGCTTTCACTCTCACTTCTTTGACTCAGAAGAATAAATCATATGAGTGGGGACCGAAGCAAGAGGAAGCATTTCAGACCTTGAAGCAGAAACTTTGTGATGCTCCTGTCTTGACATTGCCAGATGGAAATGATGATTTTGTGGTTTACTACGATGCATCCAACCTAGGTCTCGGGTGTGTCATCATGCAACGGGGAAAGGTTGTGGCATATGCATTGAGACAGCTGAAGATTCATGAGAAGAACTACACTACACACGACTTGGAACTGGGTGCAGTCGTGTTTGCTTTGAAGATATGGAGACATTATCTTTATGGCAAAAAGTGTGTAGCATTTACTGACCATAAGAGTTTGCAACACATTCTCCATCAGAAAGAGCTTAACATGAGACAACGGAGATGGGTTGAACTGTTGAACGATTATGACTGTGAAATTCGCTACCATCCTGGAAAAGAGAATGTAATAGCATATGCGCTTAGTCGCAAAAGCCAAGTTCAGATCCATAGTGTCCGAGTGCACACTAATCTCCGTAATGATGTTCTCACAGCCCAACAACACTCGCTAGCTCAAGATAACTTGAAAAAATGAGATGTCTTGCGGGGCTGAGATTTTAATGGAAACTAAGGATGATGGTTTGATGTATTACTTGAATCGGTTGTGGATACCGAACCCGGATGATCTTAGAATAATGATTTTGAATGAAGCTCATAAGTCTCGTTACTCAATCCATCCGGGTGCTGACAAGATGTATCAAGACGTTCGGGCCTTGTACTGGTGGCCTGGGATGAAGAAGGATATTGCTGAGTATGTGTCTAAATGTCTGAACTGTGCTAAAGTCAAGGCAGAACACCAGCGACCTTCAGGATTGTTAATACAACCGGAAATACCAATGTGGAAGTGGGAGAATATCTCCATGGATTTCATTACTAAACTCCCACGAACCACAAACGGTAAGGATAGTATTTGGGTGATAGTGGATAGATTAACCAAGTCGACTCATTTCTTACCGATACGCGAGACGTACCTTGTGCGGAAATTAGCTCGTATCTACGTTGATGAGATCGTTAGCCGACATGGTATTCCCTTAAGCATAATATCTTATCGTGATCCTCGTTTCACGGCACGATTTTGGGAATCCTATCATCCCCAAATGGATGGACAGATGGAGCGGACGATTCAGACATTGGAAGACATGTTGAGAGCTTGAGTCATCGATTTCGGTGGAAATTGGGATAGCCACCTACCATTAGTCGAGTTCTCGTATAACAAAGTTATCACGCGAGCATTGGCATGGCACCGTTTAAAGCTCTGTATGGCAGGAAATGTTGGTCACCTATTTGTTGGACCGAGGTCGGCGAATCGCAGATCACTGGTCCCGAGATTATTCAAGAGACCACTGATAAGATCCGCCAGATTCGCGATAATCTGTTAGCTGCTCGCAGTCGACAGAAGAGCTACGCGGATAAAAGAAGAAAACCTTTAGAGTTTGAAGTTGATGACATGGTATTACTCAAAGTATCGCCTTAGAAGGGCGTTGTGCGATTCGGGAAGAAGGGTAAGCTTGCTTCACGATATGTTGGCCCTTTTAAGATCCTTGAACGGATCGGGAAAGCTGCCTACAAGTTGGAACTTCCTCCTGAACTTAGTAACGTGCACCCAACGTTTCACGTGTCTAATCTGAGAAAGTGCTTAGCTGATCAGGATCTTCAGGTACCACTCGATGACATTCGCATCGATGATACCATGCACTTTATTGAAAGACCAGTGGAGATAATGGATCGTGAAGTTAAGAAACTCAAACGCAAAGAATTCCAATTGTCAAACTACGTTGGGAGTCGAGGCGTGGTCCAGAATTCACCTGGGAGCGGGAAGATCAGATGAAGCTTAAGTACCCACATTTATTCACTACTGTCACTCCAAGTTGAATTTCGGGACGAAATTCCTTTAACTAGGGGAGACTGTAACATCACTGTATTTCTGGTCGTCCGTACATCCGTACGATTGTACTGTTACGACCTGAGATTTGTAATTATTAATGATGATGGATTATTTGATGATTATCTCTATCATTGGTATACATATTTAGAATATATTATTATACGCGTAAACCATGGGAAGTTTAGTTGTAATCCAACTAAACAGGACCAGAGAGTTTATCGCAGATGAAAACACAGATAACAGTTTACTGGTTTGAAATGGAAAGGAAATTGAAGTTTGTTACTGTTTGGTTGCTAAACATAGCCAAGGACACATGGTCATGGTTTATCGAAATAGCGGTGGAACGGTGGCTGGGGCAGTTGCGACTGACCCTACATATGCCCTATACATATGCATATTTCGGTCTACCATGGATGTGTCAGTGATTGGTTTAGTGGGTTTTGGATTTGGATTGAAAATATTTAAGATAATAAAATAATAAAAGTTTAATTGGAAATGGATACGCGGTGGTGAGGTTACGAACATAATTTAAAAGCGAATATTAATTCAGAGATATTAACTTGATAATGTATTCGCGTGGGTGACGATTCACACGAATATAATTATTAAGAATAATATTCTGAAACGATATTCCATAAATTGTAAATCAAATCGAAATACGACATAAGCGTCGGATTCGCAAAGGTGACGATCTTTACGAATACGCACGTAAGTAAAGTGTTTCGACGAGTTAATTAAATAACATCTAACAATATTTAAAATAAGAAAAATGGATTTAATAATGTTTATTAGGAATCACGACCTAAAATAAATACGAACAAAAAGTCTTAATTAAACAAATTAATTGACAAGGTATAAATGAAATGTTTTTACAAAATAATCTAATTGGAAGTGTTTTATTTCTTTGAAACGTAATAATTTAAACGGGTTTTATTTTGAATAAGCTTTACACTAAAAACGGAACATTTAACCAAGTTTATCGCGATAAAAACGATATCGAGCACAGGGGACTACGCGGGTTACTAAAGAAGAAGAAGTCATCTTCTTCTTCATTTTACACGCACTCTTTCTCTCTCTAGTTCACCAAAAACGCACACACACTCTCTCTCTAACTTCTCACTACGATATCTCTCTCGTTTCTTGGCGAATTCGCGTGATTCTTGGCCCTAAACGACCACGAGATCCAGGAGAACAAGAAAGTACAAGAAAATCTCAAGTTTAATCGAGATAAATCTGAGTATTTCTTTTCGGTTTTTGTGTAAATCGCGAATCCTTAATCTAGTGTTGTAGTAATCGATCTAAAACCTTGTTAAATCCTTAAACGAGTTAATACAAAGGGGTAGGATCGTGGGTATAGATATGTAACAGGTATAGATTGATGAAGATGATGGACAAGTTTCAGCTCGCAAGGGGTACAGGTCGGCGAACCTGTGTGCTTCAGCCGAACCCACACACAGGTCGACGAACCTTCATTGGTGCTGAGCTACGAACCATCTGTCATCAGGAACCCACGAACGCTTCACTTGCTAGCCGAACCTAGGTCAGGTCTGCATGTCACGAACCTTCTATGGGCTGCGAACCCTAGCCCAGCGGCGAACCATTGTGTGAGAGCCGAACCTTTGCGGGAAGGCTATGATCCACGAACCTTGGGTTTCCTGCTATTCGAGCCAAAAAGGTGGCGAACCCTTTCTGCCTTCTGCGAACCTGTAGTGATGTTGGGGCGAACCTTGGACCCATCTAGCAGAACCCTACCCGTGAGATTAGCAGAACCCTAGAGATAGTGAACCTAATGGGTGGGACACGAACCTTGGGGCTGGGCGGTGCTCCTTTAAGCCGAACCCATTGCCGAACCCTAAGGGCCACGAACCTTAAGGTTCGCTGGTCCTAGGGCTGATAAACCTAAGTTTCGTTGAGCTACGGGAAAGGATACACGAACCTTAAAGAAACATGGGACATGGGTTCATCTAAAAACCATGCATGCATGAGGGTTGAAGGTCACCACTTTCTATTGTATTAATAGGAACTTGAAGATGTTAAATTTTGCTTAACATGACCATTCGATGAGGATAAATTAAATATACATTCTTTGAATTTAAACTAAGTGTTAATAACTTGTAACATGGTGGTGAATCAAATGAAACATGCATGGGGAAATTAAAGTTATCATCTTCTCTTAATATCATGACGATTAAATTATGAGAATGACTCAAATATACCCTCCTTTTTTTTACTTAAATTGGATATCTTTTCATGTAATAAATTAGACTAAAGTGTCGACTTAGTTAATCAGGCATGTACGTAAGAAGATGTGTATGATAAAAGTTGCCAACTTTTAAACGTACACACCCATAGGATATCAACTAAGACATCACAACTAGTTATCATTACCAAAGGTTAAAACTAACAAGTTTGAATTACATTAATATGATGACCAATCAAGAAATCTTAGTTATTACATTTTAGATTGGTCTAAATAAACTAAGTTATTACATACTATTGAATTTAAAGTGAACTTATATGGACGTTAAGTGAGTATGATATGCATATACTTATGAACATGAAAAACACGATAATTACAGGTAATTGAGGGGTTGTGAATTTGTATACGCGAGCACGCATTCTACGAAAACACAGATTCTAAGGACTCAAGGGAGTTCTCATAACCTCCCTTTCTTTTAAACTGTTTTGTTTTAAACTCGGAGGTGAAACATGTATACCAAATTACATATTGATTTGATAACACAGGGATGACACTTGTTTGCTTGTATGAGATCCATAGATATGGATTGTCATATTCCATGAGTTGTTACTAATGACTTCGGTCATCTGTAATAACTGCTTGTATTGTCACTATTCCATGAGTTGAAGCTAATGACTTTGTGTCATTTTTCAAAAAATGCCCGATCTGATCGCCCGATGCATATCTATCTTTAACCTATAATATCACATATAAGGTCACAATTAGTTCATATGAACTATATAAGTAAACCCCAATGGTTTCGTACAACAAAATGTAAAAATACATTTTTCACAATCAAAATTCAAACTCAGTCATTTCTATTCGAATTGACTCTCACAATGTAATAATATCATATTATCAATCATCAACTATTGCTCACAATAGTTTAATCAAAATTACACTATGGTGTTCACATTCCTGTGCTTCCACCATAACTATTTGTCAGCACCTCTGACTATTCACACATTTGTGATATCATAATTAATTTAAGTCTTGAGATGTTCACCCACCGGTACTTCCATCTAAGACAATTGCTAGCACCTCTGGCTATCCACCATTGTGGAGTCATAAATAATTCAATTTTGAAGATGTTCACCCACCGGTATTTCCATCTAAGACAATTGCCAGCACCTCTGGCTATCCACCATTGTGGAGTCATAAATAATTCAAGTCTTAAGATGTTCACCCACTGGTACTTCCATCTAAGACAATTGCTAGCACCTCTGGCTATCCACCATTGTGGAGTCATAAATAATTCAGGTCTTAAGATGTTCACCCACCGGCACTTCCATCTAAGACAATTGCAAGCACCTCTGGCTATCCACCATTGTGGAGTCATAAATAATTCACGTCTTAAGATGTTCACCCACCGGTACTTACATCTAAGACAATTGCCAGCACCTCTCGCTATCCACCATTGTTGAGTCATAAATAATTCAAGTCTTAAGATGTTCACTGTCACACCCCCAATTTCAACTAACGGAATCATACCGTTTGGGAACGTGACAAACCAGGATCTCAGATCATTAGACATAGCGAAGACCTCTATATGAATTTCAAAACATACGTTGGTCTTTAAAAACATAATAATCAGAGTTTACAAAAAGTTGCGGAAGCGTTTCAAATCAAAATCAATAAACTGTTGATAAGTAAAACATTACAAATCAAAATACTGAAATATTCAAATTCAAATGTTCAAAGTTTATAATGCATGAGACTCTATCTTCCTAGTCCATGCCAGCTGTTACGCGCGCCTTAGCGTCCTGAGAAAACATGTAAATCAAGTCAACACAAAGGTTGGTGCATAACACAGGTTTTAAATAATCATAGTGTTCAAAACATCAGTTTGAATAATAAGTTGTAGATAACATAATCACAATTGCACAGTCATGATAGCTAGTCATATAAACTATTTACATACGTGTTCGACACCGAAGCTGACTAGTTGCCATGCTATAGCATGTTTTCGCCTTGCCACTATTGTCTATCACAACAATAGTAAAAATGTGTTTGGTCAGTCAAACACCTGCGTAGATCCCATCTACCAGGTGAGGTTTGTCAAACCTAATAGATCTATTTCCAACTACCACGCTTTGCATTACAGCAAACTAAACGGTTCGAGGTGTGTAAGGACTTTCAAGTTGATATGTTGTCACATAATGTAAACAGATAACTCATGCAAGTGATATGTATCTAAAATAGTTTGTTGCACATGTTTTCTCCCCCAAAACAGTTAAAATAAGAAAGGGGCCGTGTACGCACCTTTGATAATAGTAGAATGATCAAATACGTGTGAACTTGCGTAGAAATCCTCTACGAAGAATCTGTGATTTAACAATAACCTATTGTTATTCGAATAATCGTTTTGTGCTTGAAATCACATACGTATCAACATACGTATGTTAAAGTGTGAAAATTAGGCATACGGAAGTACGCGTGCTTTTGAAATCGTTTAAATAAAATCACATTTGATTTTATTTAATTAAACGTAGTTATACGCGATTTCGTGTTCGGATTAAAATATGAATTTTTGTCATTTCAACACGTTCGTATTCTCGTTACGGTTCCAACGCAACTTGAACGGATCGAATCGGAGTTCGTATGCGAAAGTTATGCCTAAAATACTAAAATGATTTTAAAAACTCAAAAATGGTTGGGCCGGGACTCGAACCCGCGACCCTCAACTCCAACACAAACGCCCTTAACCAGTCAAGCCCGCTAGGGTTTCGCGAAAGATATCAGAAATTAATTCTTTTAAACCTACATGAGCTGGTTTCCCTTTGTTCTTCTATAGCCGAACTTAATCTATCAAATTGATCCAGATTTCGAACCCGATTAACATTCAAACCATAGGGTTTTCATTGAACAACAAATTCCGAACCTTTCTGGTTAATCAATTTCGATAATCGTAGCTATTTGTATCAAAAACCCAAAAACGTTTTCATCCTATGAATCCCTAATAACCAATTCACCCAATCTGCGATTGAAAGCACAAATTGAAATGGTGTTAAGCTTCATCGGCACCTTCTGAAACTACTGATAACATATGATTTCATTTTTAAACACGTTTAATCGATAACCCCCAAAATAGTTTAGTCTTAGAACCCTAGAATAAGAAATCTATAAATTCGTTGTAACAAACTAAAATTGATACATGATTTTCGTTTAATCTAATCCCACGAAACTATCTGTAACCACCAATTGGGTTTTAAAAACATTTTCTAAGAAATCCCCAAAATCGTTTCTTATATGAACCCTAGATATGGGAGTCGATCAATTCGGTTCTATTATTTACAATTGGTATGGGATTAACCTTAATCGGCATATTTAGGTTGTTTAGAAGTGAACACTTACTTGATTTGGCACCTAATTGATGAATCTCTACTTTTAGATGAGTATTCGGCCGACTCACGATCAAGATTCTCTTTCCGAGCTTCTGAAATCAAATTGCTGAATGTTCTACCCTCTAACTGCGCCGATTGATGATATTTGGTGATCAATTTGAAGTATTGAAGCCTAATGATGTGATTCCTAATGTAACCGTGAACGGTTTCGAATTCCAATCATTATTTCAGTTAATTCGACGAGTTAATATACTAATAACGTATAGAAACTGATATTAATCATTAATAGAATGATTATGGATAATAAATTTCGGTTTTTACCTAGATTTAATGTGGAATTCGATTTTTATAACTTTTTGGCCGAATTTTTGACTTGTAAAAGTCAAAATTGGTCATCTTTACCCCTTTACAAGTTAAATCCTATAATCTAAGTGTTTTAGACTTATTTCACTTAATTCAAACTCTTAGAAATCATTCTAGATCAATAACTTAACATTTCGGTTAACAAAGTTAAACCGAAATTTCCGAATTGTCATTAATTGGTTCATTTAACTCATTGTTGAGTTAAATTATCCCAATTGGGTTCCTTAACTACAATTGGGCCTCATTTGAACTCATTGGGCCTATTTTAACCTTACTGGGCTTTCCTAGATCTCATTGGGCCTCCCTGGGCCTTATTGGGCCTTAATTTGTTTTCCTTGGGCCTAAATTAATCTTATTGGGCCTACTAGACTTTGTTGGGCCTTCATAGACTCCATTGAGTCTTACCGGGCCTTCCTTGACCTTATTGGGCCTTCATTGGCCTTGTTGGGCCTTCATTGGCCTTATTGGGCCTTGATTGGCCTTATTGGGCCTGTGATAGCACCAACTCCCGTTAACAAGGTTAGTGTGAAAAGTCGGATTGTCACATTCACCTACCGGTACTTCCATCTAAGACAATTTCTAGCACCTCTGGATATCCACCATTGTGGAGTCATAAATAATTCAATCAAATTACTATGATGGTCACCCACCGGTACTTCAATCACAGAATTCCCACACTTTTATTCACCAAGGTATTGGATTTATCATAGGTTGTTGAACTTTTATTATTCAACATTCCCCTATCAACAATGCCATGTTTATCATACAATTTATTCATCAACAAATTCAATGTTTATTAGGTGATGTCTTAGTTGTGGGATTACTTACTCAAACATCGACTCATCCGGCTATTGTTATACAATCTATGTTGCATATTCAATTCAATCGTGACATAAACACATTGGAACTTAACATATATACATTAGAGTTTATTAACTCAGTTAGTTCCAATTTAGTAATGCACATTCATTCAAATCAATCAATTAATCACTATTTAATGATTAAGTATTCAACAATTTACCAATTCATACTATGATGCTTTCACTCAAGTTCTTTCATCATAGATCAACTACTAAATATATAGATTGACTAAATAAGTCAAACTGCTCAATCAATATATATATATACATCACAATCAAGTAGATTCTTTCTACTACTTATATGTAATGTTACAGTAAGTTGGGTAACTTACCTGGTTCATACGGTTGTTCACTTTCTACAACCTCGTTTCCACTTCTGTGGCTTATCCCTTGACTTTCACCACCAATACCTAGTTGTAATTCACATATATACAACTATATTCAATACATATAACACATACAATCAAGTCCAATGCACTTGACTTGTTTGACTTTCTCAAAGTCAATTTATCACATAATTGACTCTATCTTACTATGTTTAGTAAGTTTTAGTCAATTATGGCAATTAATCATATCTCATGCCTCCCTTAGGCATTTCATCAAATAATTGATGTTCATTACATTAGTTATGATCTCAACTTAAGGTCTTCAAGGCAAACACTACGGCTCCCAACTCAAGGTCATGAGTCGTGTAGTTCTTCTCATGCACCTTCAGTTGTCGTGAAGCGTATGCGATAACCTTCTCGCGTTGCATCAACACACAACCGAGTCCCTGTTTCGAGATGTCGCAATACACCACGAAATCATCACATCCTTCTAGCAAGGATAGTATGGGTGCAGTGCATAGCTTCTGTTTCAGCAGATTGAAAGCAGTCTCTTGTTTCTATCCCCAATCGAACTTCTTGTCTTTATGAGTTAGGGATGTTAGTGATTGAGCGATCTTTGAAAATCCTTCAATGAATCTTCTGTAGTATCCAGCCAGACCTAGGAATTGCCGCACCTCGGTTGGAGTCTTGGGTGCTTCCCAGTTCTTGATGGCTTCAATCTTGGCTGGGTCTACATGTGTTGGACTAAAAGAACCAATGAGCCTGATCAGAAAAATCTCTAAGTCTCACAGCACTTATAACAACTGAAGAAGAACACAACGGCTGACATTCAATGTACAGAAGATACAAGATCTGAAGTGATATACAACAGCTGAAGTGTAAGTCATCAGATGTTGTAGTGTGTAGTTTAGTCTTCAGTAGTTTTCTTTCAGTTCTTGTAAAAGTCTGATGAGTAGTTTACTCATCAGATGTTTTAGTTTATTACTTCAGTAGTTTTATTACTTCAGTAGTTGTAAGAGAATGTCTTCAGATGTTGTAGACATTCTCAGTAGTTTAGTTATTTCAGTTGTTTTGTTTTGTCTGTTAGGTGTCAACATCATGTGACATCATCAGACGTCACTGTCTCTATATATAAGGGCAGTTGACATTTTTGTAATGTGATGAAGTTAGTGAATTGAATGAAATATTCCTTTTGCAGAAACTCTCTCTCTATAACAAACTTATTCGTTTACTGTTTGATTGAACTTTGTTCTTGCTATGATTGTGCTAATTCAACTTTGAATTCCGCTGCTATACTCTATTATTGAATCAATTGAGAACATCTGATCCTACAATTGGTATCAGAGCAGGTTAATCATTGATCGATTAAACAATTGATCTCTGAAACTGCTCAAATTTGTTCTCTAATTGATCGAATTAGCTGATTAAGTAAGAATTTGTTATAGATTGAAGTTTTCTGTTAACTTCTGTTGATTTGTCCTTCAATATTAATTTGTTTTGAATCAATTGATCGAAATTTGCATTAGCTTGTGTCTAATTGCTTGAATCTGTGATCATGACAACTCCAAACAATGATCCGCACAATACAGGCTCCGCAACCAAGCCTCCGATGCTTGTGCGGAGTGAGTACAACATTTGGCAACGTAGAATGCTACATCACCTGTCGATTAACAGCGCAGGATGTTGGAAATCTGTAGTGCATGGTCCATATAAACCCACGATCACTGATCCTGAAACTAAGATCATGATTCCGAAACCGTCTGATATGTATTCGGATGAGGATATCAAACTGTTTGAAATTGATGCGAAAGCTCATGGTATTCTGGCCATGGCTCTGCCTAATGAGATTTATTCAGGCTTGATGCATCATGATACTGCTCATGATCTCTGGGTTGCACTGAAAGAACAATTTGGTGGAACCGATGAGGTTTTAGCAAATACTAGAGAAATCCTTGCTCAGCAGTATGAGACATTTTCTCACAGAAAGGGTGAATCATTGACTCAACAATTTGAGCGGTTCTCATGTTTAATTTCTGAGTTGAAAATGGTTAAGCAAGAATATACTAATAGTCAGATGAATAACAGATTTCTCAGATCACTGCCTGAGAGATGGGACACATACACAATTGTCCTACGCTCTAATGCTAATCTGGAAAATCTATCTCTCACCCAATTACATGGGAAACTCTTAACTTTTGAGAGAGAGGTAGAACAGAAGAGAAAACTATCTTCATCTGGAAAACTTGCTGATGATTTTGTTCCTGGTAACACTGCTTTGATAGGTCAGGAGTCAGAGTTTAATGGGTCTGAATGTTCTTATGATGAACATATTGATTTTTCTACTAACAATTCTGAACATGCTTTTGTGGGAGTTGATGGTAATGCAGGAAATTATGGTGATAACTTGTGTTTTGTGATGGATGATTTGAAAGGAATCCCGGATGATGATCTAGAGGAGATGGACATTTTGAGTCAAATGGCATTAATCAACATCAGATCACAAAAGTTCTATAAACGAACAGGAAGAAAGTTCCCTGGATTATCTGGCAAAACCAAAGTTGGATTTGACAAAGGGAAGCTGAGGTGCCATAAGTGTCACAGACTTGGTCACTTTGCTAGGGAGTGCAAATCTACTGGTTCTAACTCTGCTGCACCTTTTGTAACTTTTCCAAGCAACAACACATCAAGCAAAGGACCACAATCTTCTGGTACTAGTCAACAACAATTCTATCCAGCTCACTTTGTTCCACAAAATCCTATGCCATATCCATATCCTTGTTTTTACATGCCTCAACCTACACACACTCCAGCATTAATTCCTTCACAATCACCTGCTCTTCCTGATTCCAGCAAATCACAAACCAATCAACAGCCTCAACAACAACAACATCAGAGCTTCTTCACCCCTGGAGTAGCTGATTGGAGTAGTTTACCTGATGACTTATCTGATTTCAATATGCAGATGTACTCTGAAGCTGGTCCACATGGTGGAGACAATCCATTTGGGAATCTTGCTTTGATGGCTATTGATTCAACTGACACCTCAAGTTCAACTTCTTCAAAATCCCAGGTATCCTCTGAATCCAAAGCTAAGTTGTGTTCAGAGTCTTGTGTTTCAGCATTTGCTTCCATTAGAGAAATCAATGTTGAGTTAATCAATGAGAAGTTGGCTTTAGAAAGGGTCATGACAAAGAATAAAACTGAATTTGAGAAAGGTTTGAATGAAAAAGAGTCTGAGATTTATAAACTCAAGTGTCAATTGTCTGATGAAAAGGCTAGGGTGGAAGTCATGCTTGTAAAACACAATGATTTGAAACAAACACTTGCAGCAACCCAAGTAGAATGTGCAAAATGGGTTGAATCTTGCAAGGGGTTTGAGTTGCTGTTAAACAAGCAAACAGCATCCAATGTGAAGTTTGGTATTGGATACAATCACACTGCCCCCCCAGCTGATTATACACCAAAGAATCTTAACTGTGAGTCTGAAGGGGACAGTGTATACCAATTCACCAAATCCTCAGAAAAGTCTGATGCTGATGAATCATTTGAAAGTGATTCAAGTGCATGCAAATCTGAATCTGAAATTATGGATATTGAAACCTATTCTTATTCTCTTGGATGTACAAATGTTATCCAGGATGACATATGTCAGGATAGTGTTTTAATTGAGATTGATCCTGATGAAAATGTTTCAAATGAATTAAATTTAAAACTGGTTAAGTCAGATGGGCATGGCACTGGAGAAAATGATGCACGACTTTTAATAAGTCAAAGTCACTCATCAGCAGTTGTTGAAAAAGCTGATACAGTTTTGAAATTGGACTTCGCGAATCCAAAAATCACATTTTGAAAACTTCGAGTACAGTTGTTCTTTCTTCAGTAATTCCAAGACTAGCCTTAGGTGTTCAGCATGTTCCTCCTGACTCTTCGAGTAAATCAGGATATCATCGATGAACACTATAACGAATTTGTCGAGGTAAGGCTTGCACACTCGATTCATGAGGTCCATGATTACGACTGGTGCATTGGTCCGTCCGAAGGGCATAACCAGAAATTTGTAGTGTCCGTATCGGGTCCTAAAGGCAGTCTTAGGAATATCATTCTCCTGTATCCTTAGTTGATGGTAACCCAATCTGAAATCGATCTTCGAATAGTAGCTTGACCCTTGCAATTGGTCAAATAGATTGTCTATTCACGGCAGTGGGTATCGATTCTTGATCGTCACCTTGTTCAGTTCTCGGTAATCGATACACATATGGAATGATCCGTCCTTCTTCACAAACAAGACCGGTGCTCCCCAAGGAGAGAAGCTCGGTCTGATAAATCCCTTGTCTAACAGTTCCTGCAACTGGTTAGACAGTTCCTGCATCTCAGTTGGTTCCAGTCGGTATGGAGCTTTAGCAATTGGTGCTGCTCCGGGAGTGGGGTCTATCTGGAACTTGACTTGTCGTTTCGGATGTAGTCCCGGTAGGTCCTCGGGAAACACTTCGGGAAAATCGCGAACTACGGCGATGTCCTCAATCTTCCTTTCTTTCTTCGGTTGTTCTGCGATGAGGGCTAGTATAGCAGTGTATCCCTTTTGTATGTACTTGTTGGCCTTCATGCATGACATAATGTTCAGAGGTACTCCTCGTCGTTCTCCCAGAATCGAAATATGTTCTCCGTTCTGCAACATCACTCGTACGACCTTTTCGTTGCATTTGATCTCTGCCTGGTTTGCGGATAACCAGTCCATTCCAACTACCACATCAAAGCTCCCGAGAATCACCGGCATCAAATCGATTTCGAGTTCCTGATCCGCCAACACCATGACGCATCCTCGAAAGATGTGTTGTGTTTCAATCAGTTTACCGTTGGCTAACTCTACGGTATACTTATAGTCTAGGCGTGTTGGGGTAATATCTAGTAATTCGCTAAACTCACTAGATATAAAGCTCCTATCGGCACCGGTATCAAATAATATACTAGCATAGACATTATTTAAAAGAAACGTACCGTTTACGATGTTCGGGTCATCTTTGGCTTCCCCCAAGCCAATCACAAATGCTCGGCCTTTCGCCGCTCCACCGCAGCCCTTCTTCAACTGAGGGCAGTCCCTCTTCATATGACCCGGTTTTCCACATTCATAACACCCTCTGAGGGTGTTCTGATTGTTGTTGTTCTGGTTGTGGTTGGGGTTATTGTTGTTGTTGTTAGGGAATTTGGATCTGCAGTCTTTGGCCATGTGGCCATGTCTTCCGCACCGCAGGCAACGGTACCGCTCGCATTGCCTGGGGTGGTGGTATGAACATCGGTTGCACAAGGGGTATTTCCCTTGATTTACACCCTTCCCCTTGTCATCAGGTTGAGTTATAGTAAAGGCTCTTGCAGGTGCAGATCTCTGCTGTTGTTGATGAGGTTGATAAGATTAATGATGACTGGGCTCCCATTTCCGTTTCTGACTCTCCTAAGGCTTCAGATGTTCGCCTCGCTTAGGTAGATTGCCCTGGGCTACCGCTTGATCGGTTAGTTTGTGAGCCAGTCTGATCAACGGTTGGATGGTGGTGAGGTCAGATGCGGTTACCATGCTCTGAATCTGTTCCGGCAGCCCACTGATGAACTGCTCAATCTTTTTGTACTCCGGCGTCACCATAGCCGGGCACAGCTTGCACAACTCGTGAAATCGAGTGCAGTATTGCTCGATTTCAGAGCCCACCATTTTCAGGACCCAGAATTCGGCTTCCAGTTTACGGATTTCGTCACGAGGACAATACTCCTCTTGCAGTTGTCTGGTGAAATTAGCCCATGACATAGAGTTGGCACCATCCAACCCCAGAGTTTGAACATGGGTGTTCCACCATGTGAGAGCCGGTCCTTCCAGTGTGTCGGTTGCAAACTTAACTTTGATCCCTTCAGCACAGTCGCACATTGCAAATACAGACTCAACCTTTTCAACCCAGCGGAGCATCCCAACAGCTCCTTCGGTTCCTTTAAAGGTGTGAGGGTGGCAGTTAAGAAATGTTTTGAACGAGCATCCCTTGTCGTTGTTGCCATGTGACCCTGTTTGTCAGTAACCAATGTCGTGTGTTAGTATCGTGCTAGCTACACTATGTTAGTCATGTTAGGCGAATGCTAATACCGTTGTTAGTTCCGCTAGACTCGCTTCGTACTCGGCGATCGCCTTGTTGACCCGTCGGTCAACCATCATTTAGATGACAGATGCATCCAGTGTTCGCCTAGCGGGACGCGCGTATGGTCCTCTTCCCGCCATAGATGTTTTCTATACGGAAGGGATAGAATGTTAGTTAGCATGTGTTAGAGTGTTAGCCAGATGTTATGTCAGATGTCATGTTAGATGTCATGTCAGCAATCAACCATAGTCAAAATATGATAAATAAGACAAAACATCATTCTCATTAATATAAGATTTGAAGTACAACAATTTTTCAAAAGATAATAATAATGCTGGTTTGTACGAGCACATCCCGCTCGTCTAGGCAAATATAAAAGAAACATAAGATAAAACGCCCTAACTATTCGGAGTCTATAGTAACATGCGAGATGTCACTATCAGCTCCATCGTCGTCCTCGACCTCCTCGGGATCCTCATCAGGATCCTCATCAAAGTCTCCCTCCTCGAGGTCCTCTACCTCGAACTGTGGTCCGTCCTGGGGTGGTGGCTCTACTATGAGCTACTCGGCCCATGCGTTAAGCATGGTGTCACTAGCCAGAATCATCGCGTGATTCTCCTCAATGGCGACTTCGTTTGCAGCAATGCCCCCATCATGCTCTTGCATGATATCAACCATCTGCCCGTGCTGACTCATCAACTAGGCCACCTGAATATGTAATGTCTCCACCTGCTCCTCCAATCTGTCATTACGCCTCTCAAGGCGTTAGTTCTTCTCACGAAGAACTCAGACCTCGTCTGACAACTCACCATTCCTCCTAGCTTCACGTCGGGTGAAGGCCACGTGAGCTGCGAAGGCCTGATCCAACGGCACTCCTAGTGGTGGCAGTCGACGGCCTGATGAAGTGTCGCCAGGGCACCGTGGCGGAGGTACCCTCTCTCTGTCGATCCAGTCATGAATGGTCTTGGGGTACCACCTCCAATACCGATCATGTACCATCAGTCTGGCACGCCGGTCCATCTCGGCGTCCACCTGTGCTACAATATCGTCGATCCGTCGACGACTCTCCTCAGTAAGCTCATCACTCACCGGGCGCTTGCCCGGGTTCCTCCTGGCATCATCGTTATTACCGGCCATCCAGTAAGTCTCAATTAGTAAGAAACAGTTTAACAGAAATAATAATGTCATCAGTGTGCAAGTTCTAAGTGTAGTGTCTAAAGTTGAGCAACGACTATAGTCTAAGTTTACTACATGCAAACCTAGTTCTCTATAACCAAGGCTCTGATACCAGTCTGTCACACCCCCAAATTCCCACTCGTGGTGTCAGTCCACGTGGGTGTGACGTGGCCAGAATCACAGCTCATGGTCATATAGAACACCTCTATATGAATTTTCAAAATACAGAGTTGGACATAAAAGTTCAACACAGTAGTATGCGGCGGAAATATAAGTAGATTCATAATGCAGCGGAAAATTAAATGTTAAACAAATGCAGCGGAAATATCATTTGTCAGACACTTCATTGTATCAATACATATCATAAATAATTTTTTTTTTCAAATGATAAGACAGAAATGCATGCGGTTCCTAGTGCTCGTCCCTTAGAATGTGCGTTCCTGATATCCATAGCTTGTTAGTTACCTGAGAATACAAGTTTAGAAAAAGTGTCAACACAATGGTTGGTGAGTTCACAAGTTTTAATATACATATATAGTAAGAAAACATGTGTCATGTTGTTTATCAAATGTTAGTACCGACCCCTAGCCTCCAAGTGTCAGTGCGTCACTAACGAACTAGACTTGTTTGTCCTTGCCTCCCCTGTGTCTCGTACACACATTAAATTAGGTCAGAGTTTGCACAGGTTATGACATCCAGTCAACATTGTGCCCCGTGGGGTTTGTCATACCCTAATGGATCCATCAAAATCTACCACGTTGTTCGTACATTAACGGTAAGACTTTGTGAGGACTTGTTACGAGTTCAACACTTAATGTTTGTCCAATAAACCAGCATACACAATAAAGATGTTTGTATAGTAGTAGTTGTTTGACTCGATGCAACTAGTATTCTCCCCCTATTTGAAATGTTTGAAAAGAGTTAAAGAGGGGCCGTAAGCTCACCTTAATGAAGAAAGTAACAAGCAAGCGTAAGCTCCTGCGTCGAAGAGCGTATCGGTCACCGGCGACCTATATCATAGACCATACGTGAGTTCGTGTAACGACTGTGTTCGTGTTCGTGTTAGTGCTCGTGTTTGTGCTCAACAACCCTCGGTTGTTCATGTCTGTACGTGTCGGTCCACAATGACCGTGTTTGACTGCGTTGGTCCATAATGACCGTGTTTGACCAAGTTTGACCATGTCAAGTCAACGACCCGTTGGTGAACCGCGTGTCGGTTGTGAATCGTGTATCAATCGTGTAAGTGTTCGTCGTGTGCAAAACGCGCAAGTCGCGTCTATGGACAACTTACTATTTATAGTAAGTTTCCATTTATGAAAAGTTCACAAAGCATAACGGTTTTAAAGTTCTATCATGCTCGTTAGTCCTACGTGATCATGTTAACACATAGCATTTTCATCATGCGGTTCAAATAAGCATACAAGTCACATTTGTCACACAAAAGTTTCCTAAAATGGAAAGTTTCCATTTATAGCATACGTGATATCTGAAACCATCTAACTTAGCATACTATCTTCATATCACAATATATTAAACCATTTATCATGCTCAAATCACACAAAATGTTCCTAAGTCGGTTTTTGTAAAAATAAAGTTACTATAAATAGTAACTTTGCCCATTTGCATACAAATGATTATTCTAAGCCATTCTAATCCATTTTTATGTCACAAATCATCAAGATAAACCATCTAACATCATTTAAGCATACTCATTTAACCATAATCATCAACTAACAACATTTCACTTTAAAAAGTTACTAAATATGGTAACTATGTCAAAAATGACCATAACCAACATCTAAGTCATATTCTAAGCATCAATATTATCCTAAATACATTAAAACAACATTTTCATATACATACATGATCATCATTTTCGTCAAATCACCATTTTATGAATAAAAAGTTTCTAAAAATAGAAAGGTTCATTAAAATCAGATTTTTAATCATCAACCCAAGATCTAATCATGTTATCATGTTCCAATATCATCAAGAAACATATCTACATAATCAAAATCATCCCAATCATCATGGATCATACATGCATGCATTCAAAATGCTAAAAATCTTCATTTTAAGCATAGAAACATATGTACAACAACTTGGATCATTACAAATCATCATTATATCCTCATAGATCATCAAGAAGCTCATCTAGGTCAACAAACCCAGAACTAAAAGAGAGTAAATTCGTGCATGCAAAGCTAGAGAGCTTGCATGTGTGTTTTGAAGCTTGCATGTGTGTGTAATGGTGGTTTTAATCCACTATAGTGTTAGAACTACCTTCTATTGCTTCAGGATCTCTGGGATGATGCTCTCAACTGCTTCTAAGGCTCCTGGACAGCAAGAATCTTCAGGAATCACAAGGTGGTGATGGTTCTTCGAGCTCCCAAGTGAGAAGTAAGCTTTAGTCTCTCAACCTTGAGCTTGAAATTGGTCTTCAATGGCGAAAAATGGTGGTTTCAGGGTGTAGAAGACGAGTTTAGTCGAGAGATAACGTGTGAAGCCGGAGAAATGATGAGGTTTGATAGTATAGGCATCATTGTCTTGGTTTTATAAAGATATTGTCGACTGGGCGGCGTCGCGTACCGCGGTGGGGCTCCCAGAAAATCTCAGCGTACCACGACGGATTTCGGGTTTCAAATCCTCCCGAATCTCGTCGCGTGTCGTGACAGGTCTTGTTGTGGACCATCGCTTACCGCGATGGGTCCACAGAGAGCCCAATAAGCCCCATTTAATGGGTTTGATCCGTTCGTCGTCGTTTTCACGTTTACAAACTATCGTTTGGTCTCGTTTGAACTTCCAAGTTCAATGTGTGAGTGTTTTGTGAGGTTTAAAGTGTTGTGTAACACGATGTGCTTAAACGTTCACCAACGTTTGTGTGTTTTGACACGTGTGTGCTGTTTCTCGATAATCCCTCGAATTATCTAGTCGTGTTTCAGTGTCTGTACTGTCGTGCCACGTGTCACACTAAATTAAGCTAATCCTAGTGCCACGTGTACAAAATCATTTAAATAAATATTTAAATAAAATCAAAGCTGACCTAGAAATTACGGGTTGTCACACTACGTCCTGTAATAGACGAGGCAATACACCGGTGCAAATACATGATAAGCGTGTCACGAATACGTGTGACCCCGGCACTACGTACAAACGGCTTGTCGCCGATCCGAGGCCACCAGGCACTCAACGTCAGCAGTAGAAATAGCATTCGTGTAGATTGGCATGTGAGTCTCCTCCTCGGTGTACAGACCGGACTCAATAGCAAACTCTCTCAGACTCATGTCGTACGAATCTTCGCAAAGTCGAAATGATATCTCCTCTGGCAGTTGTGGCTGATCGGGCTGTGGCTGGAAATCCGGATCAATAGGCCGATAGATGAAGGTGGAAAGAAACTCGACGGTGATGAGCCGGTACTGAGGGGCGTAACACATCTCAAACAGTCGAGACCATGGCGTGTCCTCGCCAGTGATGGCCGTCATCCTCTCACGTGCGCCAAGCTGTGTCAGTAAATCGTAATCGATGGCCTTCTGCTGGCCAATCGATTTCTTCAGCAACCGATCGTGTTTGGTACACTCGACCGTACCTGAGGGAACTGCAACCACGGATGGTGCGGAAGCTCATCGAAATCGTCACCCTCGTCAGAAGACATGTTTGCATAATAAAAATGATAATAATAATAATAATAATAATAATAAAGAATAATAATAATAATAATAATAATAAGAATAATTAGAATAACAATAACAACAACGACGACGACGACAACGACGACAACAACAACAACAACAACAACAACAACAATAATAAGAATAATTAGAATAATAATAATTAGAATATCAATAATAATAAAAAAAAAGGAGGCAAACGCCCCGTAGTGGACCCAAACGGGTCGTTTAATTTGAATTTTGGGAGCAAACGCCTCGTAGTGGTCCATACGGGGGCGGCCGTCCCACGTTTGCCTCAAGAACCCGACCCCCGGTTATCCACCTTAACCCTAATCAATAATATGGTCGGAAAACTAACCTGGAAGCAGCAAACGAGGCTTAAACGGGTGTCAAACGCGAGTGGTCTTCGGCGGTGACATGGTGAGCAAACGGAGGTGCAAGGGGCGTTTGTAGGGGGCGTTTGCCTCTTTTAACTAGCCCATACGCCACGTAGTGGTCACTACGTGGCGTTTAGGTTTTATTTTTTTTTTAATTAATCTTGATTATATTATATATAATTATATTATATTTAATATATTATATTTAATTATGTTATATTTTATTATATTATATTTAATATATTATATTTAATTATGTTATATTTTATTATATTATATTTAATATATTTTATTTAATTATATTATATTTAATTGTAATATATAATTGTAATATATTTAATATATTATATTTAATTGTATTATATTTAATATTTATTTAATCATATACACAATAATATGCATTTTATACGAAACGTTACGATTAATTATAGAAGGCTGCAATGTTTCGTTGGAAACAATGACAGATAAATACAAATTGTCGTTGTCATAAAATTCCGGTGTAATAATATACTTCTTTGTTTGCTTCTATAATCGATTGATACTGTTGAATTCGTTCTTGATAAATCGTCTCCCACTCACCGGTGACATCATTTCGGTAACGTTTCCAAACCGCACTTAGGGTTGGAATTGGATAATCCCGCTCCAATCTTGGGCTGACGAAATGCATTGGCATATGAAGAAGACAAACCACCTTATGTTGTGGTATTGCCGATGGAGCTAACCATAACGGGAAAAACGTGATACACCCTTCTTGACTGATAAGGTGAACTATCACGTCAAAACGTTGTGCAACAACAAGTCCCGTATAAGGCATAAGCAACCAATGTTCTTGTGGTGCAGGTCTGATATCAAACTAGTTTATGCTATGACGTATTGCGTCATATGAACCTGGGTCCATCGAGTTAAAAACATATATGTATGCTTCACTATGGGTGTCCACCTCTTGTAATAGGTGTTTGCGAACGAAACCCCATTGATTTTCGTCGAACCCTAACCCAACGGCTACAGACCTGAATCCACAATTACCGTCTGGCATAACATCTTGTATGTTGCTTACATAGCAATGAAACATTGAAGGAATGTAACCACCAAATCGTCTAAGATTGTTCATTCCTTCTAGTTTCACTGGCGAAGCAACTACCGAGTCAATTTGACTTGTCTCGAGTCCTTTTTCCCTTTAGAAGACCTTGAACGACTACGTTGGAGGGCGGGTCTTTGCTGGTTTGACATCGCTGGAGTGAATGAACTACTCTCTTGTGAGTCGACAACTGCGCTTTGTCTAGATTCATTCCCCCTTTGTTGTTGAGTCGTCAATGTCAGACATTCGTGTGTATCCTTCTGAACCAATGGCGTTTTCTTTTCACTTTTAAACGGAAACACTTGCGAAAGTATTTTTTAACCAGACTCTTTTTCACTGACTGATGTTTTGAATTTATTTCCTGCGTCACCAAACCCATTTGTCCTTTGACGTCGATTTCTTCGTCTTATAGAAGTGTCGGGTACCGAGTATCAAGTTTTGTCCAGAAGATGTCTATATCAGAAAGCGGGATAATCATGTCTGTATACAAATGAAAAGAAAATAATCAGTTTACAACAAAAAATGTAAAAAACAAACAAAGAGGAATTGGTTACAGTATTTTGATACCTGTATTTTCGTATGTTGAGATCCGACAAGCACATGGCAAGCCACACTTGTCCACAACTGGTGGCTGCATGACATATTACCTTGACGTATAACCTTGATCTTATTTATTTCGTCAAGTAATAAATCAAGAGCTTTATGTAAAACCTTGCCGCGTAGGTTATTAAACATGGGTAATTTATGATGACCCGTTGTCTTTATTAAGCTTGTTTCAAACCCATGTTTCATGTTTACATCCTGTGATTCTACCATTTGATTAACAAAACCAACCAGTGTCGAGAGTGAGTTATTAGTTGTTCTCAGATATCTTTTTAAGTTTGAATGTTGACTCTCGACTCTGTTAGTTGTACGTTGACCAAAGTTGGGCGTTCTGTTAGTCCAGGCTGTAACAAACATGTCTTTGTATGGGTTTAACCAAGTCTGTGTAACATAATTCAAAACTCCTGAAATAAAAAAAACAATTATGACATAAGACAACGTAATTTAAACAAAAAAAATGATAATGATATTTAATGACACTTACTTTGACGGTTATCTGCGAATAGTTGTTCGTACAGACAGTTGTAGTTATAGTCGTAAATTTCTGTCGACGAAGAGTCACACAAATTCCCCCAACGACCCTTAAACTTTTCCAATCACCGTCTGAAAAACTTACCTTACAATGTTTTGCGATATTTTCGCTTATGTGCCACCTGCATAAATACCTGGAAGCGTGTGGAATGACCTTATGACATGCATTCATCAGAGCAATGTTTCTGTCGCAGGGCTCCATACACTTATCTAGCATCTCTTTTACCTGTTCTAGAACCCAATGATAGTTTTCCTCTTTTTCTTTACTCACGAACGCGTGTGCAATACAAAACGTATGGTGTGTTGAGGTAACACCAACTATCTATATAAAAGGAAGTTTGTACATGTTAATCTTGTAAGTCGCGTCGATCATAAGAACATGTGGGAATGCACGCCACCAGGCGTATGATTTTTTATGACGAAAGAAAATCTCCTCCACGACATTTGTTTCGGAGTTTTCGCG
The DNA here is from genome assembly GCA_009363875.1 of Mikania micrantha. Taxonomy (NCBI): domain Eukaryota; kingdom Viridiplantae; phylum Streptophyta; class Magnoliopsida; order Asterales; family Asteraceae; genus Mikania; species Mikania micrantha. The sequence continues at coordinate 3,615,906 of CM018693.1, read as the reverse complement.
AGTATAGTATACATAATTCTTAGTATGCAGCAGGTTCAATAAGACCTGCATTGGGGTTGATCCGACTTTTTGTTTATTTTTAAGTTTTTGCTGCACATTATATATATATCTCTACGGATGGACACGTTGTCGGGATTCTGCTTCTTTCTGCTTGAAAGTATGTTGCGTGGCTCCATGTGTTGCTCAGTCAGATGATGTACCATGTTTTGTTCCTGCTCAGACAATCTTCTAACAAACGAGTGCCCCTCAAGATTTTGAGCAGGTTCATGGTTGTGTTTGTCGTTTCTGACCTGAAGATTCCATCCATAAGAATCACTGTCGTATATCCCTATTAATTTAAAAGGGCAGCCGATTTTTTAGCTACCGGTACGCCTTAAGATAGTCGTAATATTGTGTTCAGCACCACGATCACACACAAGACAGATTTTGTAGACCTCATCGGTCCCCTTCTTTTTCTTAGATCGTCCGGTAACTACGACGTATCCATTATCAAGGGCTCGACTATTCACCCATGCCATCAACTCCTCCACAGAAATGAATATCTGAAAACAATGTTGTCATTAAATTAATGTCTATTTAACTAAAAACAAATGAAAAATATATTACCTTATTGGTATTCCAGTCCATATTTTGGTATACAACGTCAGCTTCTTCCTCTTTAACCGCAATTTGGGGTGGGTGTTATTGTTCACCAGCGTAACATTCTCTGTAAACGTCGTCGTCAACGCAAGGTTCTTGGTTCAAATCAAACTGCCCCTTAGTGACACTGTCGTTGCTTTTGCAGAACATCGTACCAATACGCCCCGTAGTGGCCACTACGAGGCCTTTAGGTCTAATTATAGCCTCTGTCATTCGACCAAGATAATACATACGGTACCAAAACGCCCCATGGTGACCAATACGAGGCGTATGTGGGGTGTGCAGATATGCTTTTGGGGTGGAAGTTTAACACCACCTTTTTTTTATCTATCTATCTATTTGACTTTTTAATATCAGAAATGTCCATACTGTGTACGGGTGCCGGCACCCGTGTGTATATAAGCGGGCATCTATACAAAACACCATTTAAATATTGTCAAGTGTCTTATATAAGCGCAACAAAAAACGTGTAAAGGCTGACGCCTGTATATGATACCATTTTCCTAACAGTCGGGCCCCTGTAATTAACAAGCGCCCGCCCGTTAATTACAGGAGCCCGCCTGTACACGTTCTTTACCACGCTTATAGAAGACACGTGTCAACTTTTAAATGGTGGTTGTAGAGGCGCCCGCCTATATACATACAGGCGCCGACGTCCGTAATTGAATGGACATTGGATTATGAAGTAGACATTTTGGGGCAAAATTTGGTCAAATTGGTTACTTTGGGGATTTTCCCTACTTTAAATGCAGAGCTAAACCTCGTAAATATTCTTGAGCAATGTCACGAGCCGGCTCGTTTTTTATCGTCCTCTAGTTTACACATATATTTAATATAATATACGCACATACAAAATAATTTAACGTATAACATCTTATTTTTTTATACTAAATTTTAATTTTTTTTGTATTGTATTCTTTTTTTATGTGTTTTTTTTGTGCTAAATTTTTTTGTACTAAACTTTTGATTTTTAGTACTATATTTTTTTTGTTACTAGATCTTGTTTTTTATACTAGTTCTTGTTTTTTGCCTTAGTTTTTTTTATTTGTAATGGCTTTGTTTTTTGAATTGGATTTTGTTTTTGTTTTTACGATGTCATATGTCAAATTTTTAGTGATTTCTACTAATTTTTAGGCAAAATTTGCTTCATATCGGATCCAACCCTATATATTTATGCAAAATATATATTATACATAATATATACATTTAATATAATATATATTAGACTATATATATGCATGTATGTGCTTATGTATGTAATATAATATATATGTATGTGAATATTTATAATTTAATATATATTAAAAATCGAGTTGAGCCACGAGCCTGGTTAACTCTTGCTCAGCTTATTTTAAATGAGCTTTTTTTAACTCTAGTTTTTTTTAACGTGCCATGAGCTGAACAACCATATTTTAAAAATAAAAATACAAGAAAGAAATAATACAATTATCATAATAGCATTAGATAAGATAAGTTAAAATAAAGGAAACAATAAAACACAAAAAATCCAAAAAAACACAATAGCTAAGATAGCTAACACCGAATACAAACCTAAGATCAAAGGTACCAAAATTAGAAGTACTCATACTCAAAAGACTAAGAAACTAAAACCAATCATAAGGCCTCAAAGCCCAACAGGTAACGTCGTCACTTTCTAGTAAAAACAAAAGACACTGAAGTGAAATATAACCAAGGCTACAAAGCCCAACACGGCCCAAAATATATATCCCAAGTAAGGTTGAGCAAAAAACCAAACCGGGACCGAATTAACCAAACCGAACTTATAAACTGGAAAGAACCAAACCGAAGAAAACCAAAACGAACTTTTCGGTTCGGTTTCACTTTTTTATTTTCTAAAAACCGTAAAACCGAACCAATTTTTAATCTTGTTTAACAATTAACATAGATGTCGTTATATTTATACTAATTTAATGAGAAGAAAACATGCAAAGAGTCTTCCGTTGGGGATGATAAAGATTTAGATTAAATGAACTCTACTATTTTAAAAGATGATAAATATTAAAGTTATTACGTATTTACTTTTGAACTTTGTTTTTTTAAATGTAAGAAGATTATGATAATGATTTAGTTTTATTGTAATTAGTTGGCATCTGATCAATTAATTTATGAATTATCCATTGTTCTACATGTTTGTGTTTTGAATATTAGGTGTGAAAGAAGGAACAAAAAAAACAAAAAGATAAAAACCGAAAAAATCGAACCAAAAACCGTTGGTTCGTAATAACTAAAATCCTACTATGTCGGTTTCGGTTTTGTGCAAAAACCGAACCGAACACACCCCTAATCCCAAGTTCATAACTAACAAACAGAGTCGTGACGGATAGGAACCATCTAACCAGTTTATACACCGTGTTGGCTGCCATTAGCACAAAAGAAAACATCAAAAATGGAAGGCGTTAGCAACGACAAGGGTGCACATAAGCTCCTTTGTTTGTACGATGTGGGGTGTCAAAAACGAGTTCTGTAATCATTTGTTAGTCTCATCCATTCCAAAGTTTGCGGTCCCGTATATGTATGTGATTGCTCTAAAATAGCCTCGATATATGTGTTCCTCTCATCCTAACCGTAACTGAATTCCGAATTTCATTTTCGATTCGGTTATCAATTCCAAATTATTTTTGAATTTCGTTTGATCGGTTAACTGACTAAACCAAATTTAGTTATGAATATATTATTTTTATTAATAATATAAAGCTGAATCAATTTATTTGGTTTATAATATCAGTTTATTCGGTTTTTATTCAATTTATTTTGTTTTAAATCGGTTTATTCGGTTAAATTTCTTTTTAACCAAATCAAACCAATGACTTGATTTCCTATACACTTTAGTTTGATTTTCGGTTGGACTAAAAATAATTTTAAACCGAATAAAACATATCAACCGTTACTATATATATATATATATATATAGTAATTAGATCTTGAAAATAGATGACTGGGCCTCACATTGCTGAAAAAATCTTGAAAAGAGATGACTGGTACACACTCTGTACCTCCTTTCTAAATAAATATTTTTTATTACTATACGGGTAGTATAAGTCCATACGGCCCGTATGTTTTTTCAACCGTCAGACAAAATCTGACAAATTCAGAAAAAATCAGACATCCATACGAACCGTATAGGGTTATACGACTCGTATAAGACTAGGTGGTGTTAACTGATCCATAAGAGGTGTTCAAATAACGCACCCCTATATTTATTAGTTGAGACTATAAAAGGTGAAAGCGGTAGTCAAATTCGAAGTTCCTTATTTTTTAGTATTACGTCTAAGAGCTATCCAAAATATCTATAATCTATTTAAAATATTTGAAAATATAAAAATTATCCGAAACGTGCCAAATAAAACTATTTAGCTAAAACGATTATTCAAATCCGAAAATATGATATCGAAAATAATCGAATTTTCTAGATTCCGTCAAATATTCAAATATCTGAGTTTTGGACTATTTTAGGTTTGAAATTTCTAACAACTTGGGGATTTTTTTAGCAAACCCTGGCAAAAGGATCACGTCTGTAGGATAAGATCAGTTAAGTTTTGAGTTTTGACGAATCGATATCCACAAACTAATGTTCACTTCTCAAACTAATGTTCACATGTTTTTAAAACTGAACCAGACTTCGAGAAATATATTTATTTTATATATTTAATAAAAAAAATATAAAAAATTTCTAAAAAACCAGTTCGACCGCCGATCCAGCCCACCCTTAACACCGAATCCTGATCCGACCGGTCCGGGTTTGAAAACATTGCATTGCTCGATTCAATTCCGAATTGCAGTTGGGATTTCAAATCAAATTTAGATGATAAATATCTTCATCTTTTATACTTAAATCGATTATATTATATTAAACATCCGATCCGATGTCATTACATAAACCCAAAACAAACCACACCACAATGATTTCAAGCTAATAACATAACCAGACTCGATCACATTCAACCACAAATCCATTCATTATTCATAAGCATTTAACGTCGATTCAAGCAACCTGAACCTGGATTGTCTTCGGCTTCTTGGGCTCCGGCGGTGGCAATTTCTCCACCGTCACCGTAAGCACACCGTCTTGACAAATCGCAGATATCTTGTCGGTGTTGGCGTTTTCCGGCAACGAGAACTTCCTCATCAACTTACCGATCCTCCTCTCCATCCTCACATACTTCACACCTTCTTTCTCTTCCTCATCGTGCTCCCTCTTCCTCTCCCCGCTAATCACCAGCACGTTGTCTTCTTCCACCTGCACCTTGATGTCTCCAGATTTCAACCCCGGCATGTCCACAACGAACACGTACGAATTCGGATACTCCTTCACGTCCGCCGGAGTTGCCGCCATTGCTCTGGCGTCACGGACGTAGGCACGGGTTGGCCCAGAATTTGTTGACTTGTTACCGGTGGTGCTGTCTTCGGTGGCTTCCAGGATGTGGTGGAGGTTGCGGAGGAGCGGACTTTCGAAACCCATCAGACTGATGTCCATTTCGATTGGTGTTTGAAGATCTTTTTACTGAAATTGGAAGGGGAATGTTGATTATACGAATTAAAACTTTGGTTTTGAAAGATTTAGGAGATGACGATGTGTGCAGATAAATGGGTGATTTATAGAAATATGGAAATCAAGGAATGAAGGAGAAATGGGGAGCCAGGTGGTTCTAGCGACTTCTTTCAGCGTCCGAAAAGAGGGACATAAATTGTTCTAGCAACTTCTCTAAGCGTCCGGAAGTTTATTTGAAACTTTGAATATGTTTTTTTCTTTTCTTTTTTTTTTTTTTGTTTCCTGGTTTAATTTTAAAATATGTTTTTTTTCCCTCTATCCAATTAACATAAGGTTAGATGCACTAAAAATAGAATTTTGCTTAAAAAATGTAGGGGTGTGTATTCATCGGTTTGTGTTGGTTTGTCTTTAATCCAAACTTAAAACCAAAATTTTAGTTTTTATTTTTGTAAATTTAATTTCTGTTCGGTTTGGATTTCGGTTTTACTACTAAGGCCTAAAATTATGTTTGTAAAAAAATAAATCAAAAAATATGTTCCAATGATATATTAGAAAATCATTAATAAGTTAAATTGTTGTAAAAAAATGTTAAGTGGCCCAAAAACATATTTAAAAAAAAAGTAAAATATAAATTAGATTCGTATGTAAGTGGACCAAAAATACGGAAGAAATCGGTTTTGACTAATATTTATCCGAAACGTATAAAAGTAAAATATATCGGAGTTAATTAAAGTGGAAACATGAACATATTCAATTTTGATTAATATTTATAAGTAAAAATAGTTTGCGCAACGTACGGGAGATGCCGGAAGAAAAAAACAAAAAAAAAACAATTGAAGAGGTTATATTAGTTGGAGCCAAACTTGAAGTAGGGGTGTTCACGGTTCGGTTCCAAACCGTGAAACCGTCAAAACCGGTCATTGGTTCGGTTTTTTATTCAAACATTTGGCCGTTTGGTTTATGGTTTTCACAAGAAAACCGGTCGCAAAAAACCGGATCGAACCGTGTATATATATATATATATAATGTTTTTTTTTTATTTTGATTTTCATATGTATTTAGATATGTAATTGTATGTACTATTTAATCAAGTTGTTAGTTGTTTGGTTAGTACTTAAAATTTTATAACCTTGGAAATTAAGTTGTTTGTTTTTGGACTCCATGTTTTTTGGACATATATTTTTTTGGCATTATGTACTCTCATTTGAACAACAATTTTCGTAATGTTTTTTCACATGATGTCATATTTATGGTGTTTGTTTTTGAATAGTAGGTTGTATATTTGATGGTTTTGTAATGTTTTTTTGATAGTAGTATTTTTCGCTACTTGTATTTTATACATGTTTTGTAATGTTTGTTTCACATGTAGTTTTGGACAAGTTAGTGACGTAAGGTTTTTTTTTCTGAAGTAAGTTTTTTTTTATTTTTTAACAGGCCCAAACCGCAAACCAAACCGTTGACAACGCTTCGGTTTCGTTTTATTTTCAACGGTTCGGATTTGGTTTTCAACATTTAAAAAACCGGACCGTAAACACCCCTATTTAGAAGCACGTAGAAAAAGGAAGAGTAAAAAAAAAGCCGTTTTGGGAAGTAGTAGAACGTGCAACCTAGAGGTGACAATTTTTACCCATGTTAAAGGAAATAGGTTGGTTTGGGTGGACAATTGTAGTATAATGGGTTGAAATGGTAACATCATAATATGGAATGAGTCGGGATGGGTATCACTTAAACAAAATGCGGGTCAAGACGGGTAACCAAAATAGTATGTAAATGCATTGGATTCAAATATTTAAGAACGATTAATAACATATTTGATGAGAAAATCATTAAAAATTATCCAAATGGACTATTTGTTTACTTATAACACATCTTAAATTAAACTAAAATTGATGTTTTTTAAGAACAATCCATTTAAACCCGAAATGACTTTGCTTAAAACCCGTTCTGACCCGTTACCAACCTGACCCAACCCGCCCATTTTGCCAGATATAGTGCAACCTCTACTATCAAGATAAAAGTTCTACCAATCCAACCAAGACAACAATTTTATTTATATTCACACAAGAAATATATAAATGAGTTTTACATACCCTTATTTAACCATATAAATGTCTACCAATTATTTTTTGGTATCACTTTTCTAAGTTTCTAACAATATTTTAAGAAGAAAAAAAAAGTAAAATGGATATCATCATACCAATATATCATGGAAGTATATCGTTGAGTCAGCAATACAAGTTGCAATCAAAGGTCATTTTGTAAAATTATCACTCAATGGTTATAACCTCAATATTGGTTATTCAAACGACCTATTTTGGTAATTTTAGCTTTTTTTCTACATCACATCAAAAAATACAAAAACACACGCGCAGTGTTCTTAGACGATTTCTTATAAATACTCCTCACGTATTGGTTCTTTCAAATCAGATACTTAAGTGACCTTTTATCATTTAAAAAAAAAAATCAAACATCCATTATATATATACTAGCCGGAAACCCGCGCGATGCGGCGGTGTCTACAACATTATACAATGCGGTGTTTGTATTTTGCTAATTTAACACTGTTTTCGTGATATAGATAGCGTTCATGATAGTTTTCGTATATATATATGCAGTTCGGAGTGGATTATCCATGCCTTGAGTTTTACATACTCCACTAAATTAAAATACACAAATAAAAAAGATAGTTATAAACACTCTGATCTTGTAAAAAAGAAAACCGACAACACAAATAACAAAAGTTGGTCGGAAACATAGATGTTTAGATTTAAAAGCCCATATGTCAACTCCATGGATCAAGCACATGTCTTTGATGACAGTCAAATTATTCCAGGCACACGTTAATCTGTATTGAAAATAAATCAGTTTATATCCAGAATTGTAATCAAGTAGTGAGTGACTAAAAAGTATTGAAAACAAATCAGTTAAAAAAAATCTCTTTATTTTTATAGCTACATACATAGACTAAAAAGTCAACTAAATACATTCTAAATAAATCAGGTTGGAAGGCCGTAAAACAATACTAATAAAGGCCATTTGAGATGGTCAAATTTCTAGGAAATTATAGAAGATTAGAAATGTAAAAGGGTTGTAACCCCTGTAATAGTAGCAAGTTGTAAACAGGTTGTAAGAAATTGGATGAACAGGTACTAAAACACATACATATACACACACAAAATTGCATACATTGAAAAACACATACATAAAGAACACACACATTGAAACTAAATATCAAAAGAAGGCCAAATATTCTAGTCAAAAACATTTATTTTCATTATATTCTTATTGAGTAGATTAAGCATAAAACTACTGTTTTAAATTAAGCATAAAACTATCTTTGCAAATCATGAAAATAAATGGTTTAAGTGTTAAATCCATTAGTGTGAGCCTCGCCCATTTAGATGACCATGGTTACTGCTTTTATTTAAGCAAAATAACTTGAATATACTCACAAAGAGCATATGAAATAACACCAACAGTTAAAATAACCATTTCATACTTTAATATGATAAAAGATTCAAAATTACACCTTGATGTGTCATTAGACAAAGTTGTACACCATAATCAACCATTAAAATGGTTTATCTTTTATGAACCTAAAAGAAAACACAACTTACTGTTTCATTGAACCATAATACAACTTATTCACACTTTTGTTTTAAGAATCAAAAATCATTTTAATGGGTCATTAGACCAAAACACCCTGTACAAATAAATAATCTAAAAGACAATATAGTTTTGTAAAATCACGTATACCATATTTTATTGAGTTGCCCTTTAACTTGTGTAACTAAACCAATTTATGCATTTTTATAGAGACCAAAGCATTCTTTAGCAAATTAAACTTGAACTCTTCTACAACTTTCATAAAATTAACAAGGCATACCTTAAGATTTTGTTAATCTATGTTATAAAGCCAATGAAGAAACTTCAGAAATCAATTCGACAAAATATATTATTTGAAAGGACGTAATGAAAAGAATAGTTATCTAATTTAGCATGTTAAATCACAACAAAATGATTCTTAAAATCCAAGCTTATTAAAACATGTTTTAAACTTCAGAAATCTATAACAATGCTTATTGTGAATTACATGTTCCCTCTTCCTTGGATAGCTTCCCTAGCTTTCAACTCTTTCTCCTTCTTTAAATCCTTCAAAAGCATCCATTAAACCAAGGCTTGTTAGTAAAAAGTAGTAGCAACAATCTGTATCACAAAATGAAGCACTGTTCAACAAATCCCAAATAAAAACTCTTTATTAGCCACTTTGGCATTAATCATCTTGCCACCACTCATATTAAAATGCCTCTAAATCAAGTGCATACATGTTAAGTGTCATCTTATTGCTTGAGTTGACTACTAATCTACAAATTAACATTTCGAGAATTGAGAAAGGTTACTCTAACTTGTGGTAAATAGTTGTTGAGATAAATCATTTTAAGTCAAAACTCAAATTGTTTATTAAATAAAAAAAACATGTTTAATGGGTCATTAGACGAAAACAAGCAGTACAAACAACTTTAATTTGCTAAATAAGACATAGGTAATAGAGACACAGTGAGGAAAACGCAAGAAGGATATCAATTTCTGAGTAAGCGACGGAGAGGAAAATGCAAGAAGCAGTGGAAATTCGATTGAAGAGAAGCAACCCTTTTTAAAGGAGAGATCCAATATTTCAAAATTTGAATGTGGAGCCAATTTTGTTGTTAATTCCTCTTTTCGGTAGCACTGCGACATAAGCAAAGAAGGTAAGATATGATGCATTCCTCTTTCTTTTTCATGCTTCAGATCAAATTGAACATATCAGGACACGATGCACAGAGATTTGTTTGAGATTTCCCATTAGCTTGGTTGAGAGTTTAACCTATTAGGGAAATAAGTCTCAAATGATCAATGGTGAGGGCTGAAAGGAATTCTTTGTTGGGAGAAAATATACGAAGAAGGAAATAACTATATGCAGAGAGGAGAAAGGGAGGTCAAATTAGGGCAAAATAGAAAACATCATACCAAGTGCATTCAATTGGTGTACCTCATTGCATGGATAGGTTGTACCTCTTAATTTTAAGAGTTTTCTACAATCTCTCTCATATATGTATTATTAATAGTAGGAAGATTAAAAGAAGACCGGCTAATGAATAGAAACTTTATGGTGTTTATGGTTTTCGCCACCCTTTGCCCTCTTTTATTTCTTCTTTGCCCAACACTGCCACCGACAACTCAAAATTTCCCCTTTTCTTCCTTCTTGGCCGCCACTGCCACCGATAGTGATTCGCCGACTACTCATGCACCCGAAAAAATTCGAGATCGGAGATAACAGTCTTCTTCTCAGGCACAATCACCTTGGCATCCATGTCATCCAGTGGATTCCTCCAACGGCCGGAGGAGGTTAAGGCTCGAACCGCCAGTGGAGCATCTAATCTCCGGCTGAGGCCTTCGGCAAGGAGATCAAAGGTTAGATCAAGAAGATAGTGTTAGGGTTTACAATCGTCTGGGATGGGCTCTCGATTCATACTACCGTTACAAAGAGTTCCGTTGATCATCTTCTTCTCCCTGTAAACGTATTCAATCAGTTTTATTGATAACTCTATAAACGAGGCAACGACTATAAATTAAGCAACCAGAAGGATACCAAATGCATCGTGTATTCAAAGATATCGCATGACGTGTTTAGGCTTTGGTTGAATCTTTTTGCTGTTGGCATACTATTGGCAGATAGATTAAATTACTTTGCAATCTGAGTTTGCTTTTTGATTATTGTTAAGCACAAGCAGATCGAGTTAGTTTGCATTGGTTATACATTGGGTTTGCTAATTGTTGTTTCAATGGATTTGTTTTAACACTTATCAAACTCATTTCATTAATTTGCAACTTATAATATACTTTCACTAATTTTGTGTATTTTTGAGACAAACTCTATGGTTGTGTTTTTTAATATTCATATACCAAATAGTTCATCAAGTGTTTTATGTTTATCTTCCCTTTGTGTTTATTTAGGCTGGAGATGTGATTTGGCTCCTATACTTCAACCGTAACAACTTTTACATATTTAGTTGTTTTGTAATTAGTTCTTATAATACTCCTCTTACTCTAAACTAACATGTCAATTTGCTTTTGCTTACAGTGGTTATATCTCAACTTAATTTAGGAATCAGGATTTGGCTCTCTATCAAATTTAGATGACCAGCAAACTATACTTTTTAAAGGTTATCTATTTATCTTTGTCAGGATAGTAAAGATTAACAAGAGTGTGATCGTTCTGATATTTAGAAAGATGACATTGGTATGTTGTGTTTGTGAACTAATTAAGAGGAGTATTGAATTAATAATTGAGTTCCAATATCCCATGGTAAGTTCTTCCTCGTACAACATTCTGTATGTTCTTAAAAGATTTTTATCTCATAGTCTTTTATTAATTTTTGTGAACATATCACTAACATTACTCATGCTCCAGGTCCAGGATCAAGTATAAGATTTTTACTAATTAGCTTCATCCATCTAGAAGCCAGATCATTGATGATTCTCCCCCGGGACATTTTAGGAACATGAGAAAAAGCCAGTTCTTGAGGTAACATTTTTAACTGTTGTTGGACATGTATTAAGTAAAACTAAAAGGAGAATGGGTACCTATACGTTGTTATTTCAGGCAATTATGGCGCCTTATGCACATGTAATAATACACTTCATATTATTCATACCCAAGAATTGCGTGTTGCAAAGGCATGAGAAGTTTGAGTATTATCATGCAGATTTGCATGTGAATGCAAGTGAGATTATGACAATTAATAATGGTTACATTGCATTGTTCACTCACTTTGGTTCACCATACCCTTGCATGAAAAACAAAACATTTTATGAGTTGTGTAGATCTAATGATACAAGATTTAAGGTACATTTAAATCTTGAACTCGATTCAGTGTTATAGATTGTAAAAAGTAATACACCAATGGGGAAAAAAATATCAATAACACAAGAGCTGCAAAAATAAAGGTGCATTTACTTTCAAGTGTATTTTTACTAGCCTTCATGCCTATTAACACTTGTGTTATAATAGATACCCTCAAAAAGATGTCTAATGAACTCTACAATATAAAGTTTTAATGAGACTAATAAACCTGACTCTCTTTAAATGAATTCATGTGAATCATGCTTTCCTTTTAGGACACTTACAGGAAATTAATTTCTTTATGTGTATGATTGCTTAGTCGACTTTGACCATGGCCAGTTCAAGAACTAAAGAATTAGGGGAGGAGGGTCTGTTTGTAGTGAATTAATTTAGGGTTTCTCTTCTTGTGCCTTCTTTTTTGTTTTGTGTTAATGATTCCCGGGACCAAAGGAAGTTACAATCAATACACTCATGGAAAAGTTTTAACATAGAAGAATGGATAAAATTTGAAGGTGTTAAACGCAGGAATTCATGTCCTATTCTTAGCCAACACTTTTCTTCATCTAAATAATTCCGAATACAAACGTTTTGAATTGAATATCATAACCATATATGCCTCTAGAAAAGTTGTCTTTGACCACGTTTCCGCCGCAACGCGCGGTTGGGATAATACTAGTTGATTTAAATTCAAACTTAGCCAAAACAGTTGTATTATTATAACATCATCAAAAACACTTAAAACCCTTCAAACCCCGTTACAAAATAACATTCAACTACAAAACCTCGTCATTCTTCATAAGCATTTAACAAATAAGCACTCGATTCAAGCAACCTGAACCTGGATGGTCTTGGGCTTCTTGGGCTCCGGTGGCGGCAGCTTCTCCACCGTCACCGTAAGCACGCCGTCTTGACAAATCGCAGATATCTTATCGGTGTTGGCGTTTTCCGGCAACGAGAACTTCCTCATCAACTTACCGATCCTCCTCTCCATCCTCACGTACTTCACACCTTCTTTCTCTTCCTCATCGTGCCCCCTCTTTCTCTCCCCGCTAATCACCAGCACGTTTTCTTCTTCCACCTGCACCTTGATGTCTCCCGACTTCAGCCCCGGCATGTCCACAATGAACACGTACGAATTCGGATACTCCTTCACGTCCGCCGGAGTTGCCGCCATTGCTCTGGCATCACGGACGTAGGCATAAGTGGGCCCAGAATTGGTTGACTTGTTTCCGGTGGTGTTGTCTTCGGTGGCTTCCAGGATGTGGTGGAGGTTGCGGAGGAGCGGACTGTCGAAACCCATCAGACTGATGTCCATTTCGATTTGGGTTTGATGATCTTTTAGCGAAATCCGAACGCGATTGTTGATTAATACAAATCAAAGCGAGATCTTGAAGATTCTATGTTGAAGAAATGTGCAGATCAATGGCTGATTTATAGGAATATGGAAACCAAGAAGATGATTCGGGAAAGAAGGAGAAAGAGGGAGCGAGGATGTTCTAGCAACTTCTGTTTCTCGGAGTCAATTGCAAAGTTCTGAAAATTATTAATTTAATTTAGAAAACAAATTAAATAGTCTTATATTTTAAGTATTTTTAATATTATAATTTTATCACTATATTATTATAACAAAAAAAATTAATTAAAATACAACGTATTTTATGCATACTTGAAAATGCCTAAAATCTGGCTGGTTAAATCAATACTTTAAATTTAAAACTAAAACTAATCATGTTTAAGTTATTTTTCATTTACAAAAAATGTTGCAAAATGGTTATTTTTATTTTTTTTATTTAGTTATTAATAAAACTAACTGAAGACATGCAATAACACTCTTTAGTGTTCATATTTAAAGAGATGCATCATAACAACAATCTTACAAAAAAAAAAATATTTAAAAAATAGTTCTAACATAAAAATGTGTAAAGGGGCTGAATTATTTGATGAAATACTTTTGTCTAAATGAATATTGTTAGTTTAAAAATAAAAACAATTAAAAGCTTAATAAACAAATCACAATTTGGAATAAATCATTATTTAAAATGGTTGTTATATGTAGTTAGAATTACACATTTACTAGTTTAATATAATAAAATTGAATCATACACTAATATAAACAATGTGCTGATTTCATAAGACCGAGGACAACGGTCGTCCCGCCCGGCCAGCGGGCATCATCCCCGCGGCGGTATCACACGGGAACACCGCCCCCCTTGATTGCGACGGCTCCCGCTCCCCGTCGAGCATGGTGCAATTTGATTGGCCCATAAATGTAACCGTTGGTTAATAGCAATTTTGTAAAAAACAAAAAAACAAATTTTTTAAAAGTAAATAAATACTCAACCTTTTTACCCAAAAAACCACCCAAATCTCTTCATCTTTCATCTTCCTTTCTATATTTTATTTAAAAAAATTACAAACATGAATCCAAGGCCTAACAATCCCAATCCCGAATTCAACCCGTTCTCATACGATCCTGAATCGCTTAGAAATTTATTGGTTCAACTACAACAAAACCCGAACATCCAACACTTTCAACAACATCCACCAAACTTCCAACCACCTTCAAACTTTCAACCCGGTTTTGCTCCCTACTCCCAACCTCGGCTCGAATCTGATTTTTTGTCACCTAGTCAATCTGATAACGAGGTCGTGCTGGAGACACAAGACACTCAAAAACGTAAAAAATGTAAGAAAAACAAACAGCCAGCCGGAACATGGCCGAGTAGTGGTCCAATGGCACCGAAGCAATGGACTCACGATGAAGAAAAGGATACTACATACAATCTCACAAGAATTTCTAACTTTCTCAACTCTTCAAGCTCTTGTTTAAAATATTCTTTTCAGGTGTTAGGTTAATCCCGGCAGTATACAAACTGTTTCGGTTGTTGTACCCTGGGAGACAGACGCGTTCGTCATGAGAAGAGGCGCGAAATCTGTTTTAAGGGAAGCGTATTGAATACGTGCCTCAACCATAATCATCAATATGTTTATTCTATGTCAATGAAGAATAGGTGGAAGACATAAGCGTATTGAAGTATTTGTGACCGGCTCGTCAAGATGCTTGATTGAAGACTCGCTATTTGGAGTACCGACGAAGACATGCATCAAAACATGTTTCGTATATAAATTAGTAATTTATATATTCTTTTATTTTAGTCTTGTAACCAGTAATGTACTAAATTATTTTTTACGAATAACGAGTGTATCGTTATTATGTATATTTTATTATTGTTTTATAATAAAAACGTAAACCCATCTCCTACAATCATCACGAGGGTTGAACCCCTTTTTCACGTCAGCAGTGTTAATTTTATCCCTATAGGATAAGAATTTTCATAGATATTGTTTTTATTATTGATGTAATAATAAAAATTCGAAAATATCCGAAACTCGAAAAAATTTGAAACCCGAATAAACTTCATCTGAAATCTAATTTGGGTTGTTTGGGTCAGAAAATATGATTTTAGATTTAGGTCAGGTTTCGGGTATTCAAAAAACTAATTTTTCAGGTCAGACACCCGAATAAAACCGGTTTATTCGGGTTTTTCGGGTATTCGAATGTAATAATTCGGGTTTTCGGGCCTGGTAATATAATTTGAAATCCGAGTCGGGTTTCCGATAGAGCAAAAAAAATTTCAAAACCAAAACCCGATTCAAAAATACCGAATAAATCATTATCCAATCCGATAGAAACCTTCCTCCTAACTCAGTAAGAGCTCTGCTACTTTGTGTGTGTGTGTGAGTTTTTGAATTTACGAACCCCTAAATCCTAAGAGTCCATTTTATCACTTCTTGTATGATTCTTTTTAATTATTTGTCTGATTAAGCAAAGTCCAATTGTTATTATTGTTTTCAATGTTTAAATCTTAGTTATTCACATCAAAGCCCCTTGCGTTTTCCTTGAATTTAAGAACCCTTGTATCCAAAAAGAGTTAAATGAATCTTAAAAACACAAAATATTTTATTTTATATTTCTTTCATTCGTCAAATGAAATCAAAAACAAATTTTATTTTCCACTTCTTTCGCTAAATTAGAAACATAAATATGCTGTCTTTTCATTCCATTTTTTTTCTTTTCTCGATCATTTAAGGTCGGGAACATAGCGAAAACGATCTTTCAAATCAAACATACATGGATTTAAACTTAAAATTAACCAAAAACAGATCGATTATAACAACATTAGCAAAATACCTACTTCCAGATTCATTATAACTACAAACCTATTCATTTTTCATAAGCATTTAACAAATAATCACCCGATTCAAGCAACCTGAACCTGGATTGTTTTGGGCTTTTTGGGCTCCGGCGGTGGCAGCTTCTCCACCGTCACCGTAAGCACACCGTCTTGACAAATCGCAGATATCTTATCGGTGTTGGCGTTTTCCGGCAACGAGAACTTCCTCATCAACTTACCGATCCTCCTCTCCATCCTCACGTACTTCACACCTTTCTCTTCCTCATCGTGCTCCCTCTTCCTCTCTCCGCTAATCACCAGCACGTTGTCTTCTTCCACCTGCACCTTGATGTCTCCCGACTTCAGCCCCGGCATGTCCACAACGAACACGTACGAATTCGGATACTCCTTCACGTCCGCCGGAGTTGCCGCCATTGCTCTGGCATCACGGACGTAGGCACGAGTAGGTCCAGAATTGGTTGACTTGTTGCCACCGGCGTTGTCTTCGGTTGCTTCCAGGATGTGGTGGATGTTGCGGAGGAACGGACTGTCGAATCCCATCAAACTGATGTCCATTTCGATTTGTGTTTACAGAAATTCGAACGATTGTTGATGAATGCAAGTTAGAAAGATTTTGATAGATAACAAGATGAAAATATGAGCAGATGGAAGGTTAATTTATAGGAAAATGGAAACCAAGAAATGATTTCAGGAAAGAACGAGAAAGGGGGCGAGGAGCCGAGAAGCTTCTAGCAACTTCTATTAAAATCCAAAAATAATTGATAGTTTTGGACTTTTGGTATTTTACCGACGATAGATTACGGTTTTAATCCTGGTTAAAAATTTATTTTTATTATCTTACAATGGCGAAAATTTTATTTCTCGTGCTTGCATGATAATAAAATTAGTGAGAGTGAGATTAGCTTGTCGTAAATTTTTTTTTTAACAGCCAACAAAAGATTTTTATTAATAATTAAAAGAGAGGAAATCTACTTAGCAAGTTGCTAAGAAGGATTACAAACAAAATTTGAAAAGAGAATACAACCGTTCATTCCATTCCTATGGTAAATTGGAGGCGCCAACCCAGAAGCAAAAGAGAGAAAATTGTGAGGTTTCGGGTGAAGTCAAGTTAGCGAAACAGCCGGGGGTAGGGGTGTGCGTGGTTCGGTTCGGTGCGATTATGACTATTTCCATAACCAAAACTGCTATTTCGGTTAATTCTAAATCCTTAACCATAACCATAACCAATTGATAGGTTAACCACCGGTTACAGCTCGGTATCGGTTAAATTCGGTTAATAATGGAATTATTGAAAAACTAACAAAAACTTGTAAATATGCTTGTGAATTGTAGATACATTAACGATGAAAATCTTAGTAAAACTTGTAAAGCTTTCTAGTGATTGAAAATGTGTGAAAAAAAAGTAAAACCACATGAACTTTGATTCATTTTCTATTATATTTAGTTTCACATATAATCCATAATATTTTCATATAGTAAAAAGTGAATATTTATTTTATATACTTAACTTGCATCATAACTTCTTAAAAAAGATACAAACATATAAATATTAAAAAACAAATATATGTTATTCGGTTCAGTTCGGTTAATGACTAGCCTTAACCATAACCATAATCGAATGGTTCGGTTAATAGCTTCGCTCAACCATAACCGTCGGTTAAAGTCGGTTTCGGTTAAATCGGTTATGGTTCTGGGCGGTTATCGGTTATTTTTCAGTTATGGTTATATTATGCTCACCCCTAGCCAGGGGAAACCTTTTCCTAGACCTGGACCCAAACCAACTCTACCGGAAAGGAAACCAGAAGAGAAGAAAGGATCAAGGTGAAGCCAATCCCAACCGAAAAACACCAACCATGACCTTTTCCTTGGCCAGAAGACCAACAACACAATTAAACTCTAAGAATTCTGAGTAAACGACACCAAATCATTAGCTATTGAAATTAAAGTTGCACCATGCTTCCCAATCGATGTTTCTGATGTTTCCTCTGTTCTTGATCCAAAAGTAGCAAGTTAGTTTGAAATCTGCAAGAATGTCTTTTGAATCCAAATTTTGGTTTTTGAAAATCCTTCCATTTCTTGACTTCCATAGTTTCCAAATCGTTGTGAGTAAAATGCCATGTATGGTTTTTTTCATTTGTTTCTGGTATGGCCATGAATCTTGTATACTTAAACATCCTTGACTGTGAAAATGAAATCCCTTGGAATTTTACACCAATTCATCACCTTATTCCAAACCTCGCTAGCCAAATTACAACGAATTAGGATATGATCTGTTGATTCCGGTGTATGGCCACAAACTGAACAAAGAGTTTCCAAATTGATTCCACGCTTTTGAAGGTTTTCCTTTGAGATTTTATCTAGACATGCTCTTCAAGCAAAAGTGTTAACTTTTAATGGTACCCATTTCAGCCAAGGAATTTGAAGATCTGTAAACTTAAGGGTGAGAGGATCGAGGTATTCCTAATAGATTTCACCGAGAAAGGTTCAATAGTTTCCAGCCCCCAGCCCCAGACATCACGACATCAGATTTGTGAGTTTGATGTATAAAAGATTCCGTGGTAGATTTTTCTAAGAGTATCTGTGGCTAGGGGTGTCGAAAATACCCGAGCCCGACTAACCCGACCCGCACCCGAACCCGAACCCGAATAAGCTTAATAGGGTCGGGTTATTCGGGTCAAAAATGTTGGTCGGGTTATTCGGGTCAATCCGATTAACCCGAACTGTTAGTAGGGTCGGGTTTCGAGTATATTTTTAAAACTTAGTCGGGTTTCGGGTCAACCCGAATAACCCGAATAAGAATGATTTTTATTTTTTTATATATATTAATTATTAAATGTAAGATATATTTAACTTTTTACCAAATTATGACAATGACTATTAATCAAATTATATATGAAAAATAAATTATTTACATATTTTTTATTAACTTATGTTTGCAAAATGAATTATTTGTAGAAATTTAAAATTAGGACAAGATAATAAAAAATAAATACCAACCCGACTGACCCAACCCGACTAACCCGAACCCGAATAACCCGAACGTTATTCGGGTCGGGTTGCGGGTTAATAATTTTTTAGGGAAAACCCGACTAACCCGACCCGATTAACGGGTTGACCCGATCAACACCCCTATCTGTGGCTAATGAGATATGCACTTCAATTCCATCTCCAAATGTTTTTATATTTCTTTTAGATGAAGAGAACATTAGTTCATTGGTTCAAATTCAAGAAATGTGTAATTATTTTAAGATACTTTAGAAGTACAAGTAATCTTGTTTAAAAAAATTGATCCACTCTACAAGATACTTTATGTAATTCGTTACCTCAAACAACCAAGTTAGACTATTGAAAACTTTTTGTTGTCTATTTTTAAAAATTTACCTTTTAGTTTTACCTTTATTGACCAGGATAAAACATTATTTAGAATAAGTGAATTGTTGTGTGATATCTTAATCTGGTGACAAAAATTGATTAGTGAAAACTTATGCCAACTATTAACATAACTACACAATTAAAAGATTTTAAACAGTTAGAATTTATTCTTACTGAATTTAAACAACGAATTTTTAGACATTTAATTTCACATGTGTTTGTGTGTGTGTAGCGAAGGGGTCGGCTGTTATCCCATGTTATTACGTTCACTCATTAACCTCTTCCTATCACTTCTGAGCTGTAACATCAGTGCCGGAATCATAACCGGAACAGTAACATGCACAGTAAATCAGGTACAGATTATGTGTATTACATGTACACTATTATCATTTGATGTTTGACACAATACTATTACGCATTCATTTCAGAAACAGAACTCAAAACCATGGTTCAACAGTTAGAAATTTATCTGACAACATAGAACTATCACGTGATTGTTAGTTAGGACTTTATTACGTATAAACGTATCTGAGGTTGAACAGAACAAGATAACAACGGATGTCGTTACGTGAATGCTAAATTGACGGATTATTTGTATATGTGACGATCTGTACGAATATTGTGACACCCCGTAAAATCCAGGTCAGCATTTCATTTTATTAAATGTTTATTTAATTGATATTTGTACACGTGGCACTAGAATTAGTTCAATTTAGTGTGACACGTGGCATGACGGTACGAACACTGACACAAACACGATAATTCAGTGAATTATCGTAACACGCGCACACGTGTCAAAGAAAACACGAACGTTGGTGAACATTTAACACATCGTGTAACAAAACACTAAAAACCTCGCGAAACGCTCAAATTATGAACAAAACTGATGTAATTTAATTTTGTAATTCTATTTTAATTAGCATTTTCTCATTATATATCATGTGCATTGGAAACAATCTGATCATCACGATTATCATTCCCGATATCGCGTCCCGAGACCTTTACGCCCGACGGGACACATGATCTGGTTCGCCGACTCGGGGCGTGACATGAGCCCACATGAAAAAATATCCAATGATGTATGTGTTTTTTCTATTTTTTTTAAGTAAACTAAAAAATTATTTTAAAACAAAAGAACATATAAGTAATTATCTTTTAATTAATGTCATCATTATTACACTAGACCTGTCATGTCATGTCATTCATTAATTGATCGTATTTAAAACTTAAATAACTTATAAATACAAATTTTTATTGCACATGCTTGATAGTTTTGTTATATATTTAATGTAATACTAAATTGTGTTAATTAAAAATGCATAATATAATAAAAAAGAATATAAAGGTTTTAAAATAAATAATTTTTTTAATATAATAAAAAAGGTTATAAAGGTATAATAAATTACCCTATTAAATTGATAATGTTATTATTTTTAATTTGAGTGTATGAATTTCTTGTGAAATAGTTTTAATCTCATATCTACACACTAGATTATTAACCCGTGTATTACACGGATTTAATATAATATTAAGTAGTTAGTAATGAAAATTTAACAATTATAAAACGATATTTTGATATAAAATGATTAATTCACATATTAATAAATATTTCAAGTAATAAAAAATAATTAAAAACTCTAATTATTATACAAATTTTATATGAACTTTTAATGTGTAGCAATTAGTATATTTGAAATAAATAACGTTAAAAACTTTAGTTTGTATTATATTAAAAACTAACTTTTATAAATCAATAATATAAAAGATAATTTTTGTAATTATTAAAGTTAAAGGACCCAATTAAAAATAGCGTTAAACATAACGGACCAAAAGTGTAACTTTCTCTATCATTTTTATTACTTCAGTTTTTAAATAAATTAAAAACGTCATTTGTTTATAAAAACCACATTGTATAAATACTTCTTTTATAGTATATTTTATTTTTAAAAAAATATTTTGTAAGATAACTTGTTTTTTACATAAATTTTGTTACTATAAAAATTTTGATTTTAGAACATTTATATTTTATAAGAAAATTTTAGTGTGTTTTATACTAAAAAGATAAATTATATATTAGTTACTTATATTATAATTATTTAATTAGAGAGAGAATATGGTTATTTAATATGAGAGAGAATTAAGTTGATTAATAAAAATTTGACAAGTGACAATAGTGGTGTAGAAATGTGACATGTAGCAATAGTGGTGTAAGAATTTGACATGTGGCAAAATTGTTATTCTTTTATTATATAGTATAGATTAATTTCTTTTGTGTGTGTGCACGTGCGTGTATAATTTTAGAAAGTGGAAGAGAACACGTGAAATAGTCAAATAGTAACATCCATTTCATACGACCAGACTATATTATTAATGTAATTATAGAATTTTACAACATGTAGAAGTTGCTAGAATATCCTGGCCCCCTTTCTCGTTCTTTCCTGAAACATCTTATTGGTTACCATTTTTCTATAAATCAGCCAATCATCTGCACATATCGTCATCTCGTAATCTTTGAAATCCAAACTTTTTATTAATATAATCAACAATCTCCTTCAAATTTCTGTAAAAGGATCTTCAAACGCAAATCGAAATGGATATCAGCTTGATGGGATTCGACAGTCCGCTCCTCCGCAACCTCCACCACATCCTGGAGGCCACCGAAGACAACGCCACCGGAAACAAGTCAACCAATTCCGGTCCCACTCGTGCCTACGTCCGAGACGCCAGAGCAATGGCGGCAACTCCGGCGGACGTGAAGGAGTATCCCAATTCGTACGTGTTCGTTGTGGACATGCCGGGGCTGAAGTCGGGAGACATCAAGGTGCAGGTGGAAGAAGACAACGTGCTGGTGATTAGCGGGGAGAGAAAGAGGGAGCACGATGAGGAAGAGAAAGAAGGTGTGAAGTATGTGAGGATGGAGAGGAGGATCGGTAAGTTGATGAGGAAGTTCTCGTTGCCGGAGAACGCCAACACCGATAAGATATCTGCGATTTGTCAAGACGGTGTGCTTACGGTGACGGTGGAGAAACTGCCGCCGCCGGAGCCCAAAAAGCCCAAGACAATCCAGGTTCAGGTTGCTTGAATCGAGTGATTATGTGTTAAGTGTTTATGAATTATGAATGTTGAATGTTATTTTGTAATGGGGTTTGGTTAATTTTGAGTTGAGATTCATGTATGTTTGATTTGAAAAAAAAATTATGATATTTGTTAAATTAAATCGGAGAGATTTGAATTTGAATGTTGCGTATATGAATTTGTGGAGTTGAAAGAAATCCAGAACTCTCGTTTGAAGTGTTTAACAATTAACCTTTTTTTTTTGCCGGTAAGACTGTAAATAACCCTTCAAAATAAAGATGGTTTTTTATAGACTGAAAATGAAATCATATCAAATGAGACTAGAATCCAAAATAGTTTTTGATATGTACAAATGATTTGGTAGTCACAAACGATAGATTAAGTAAATGGGAGAATGAAATTATTTAAATTAATGTTTTGTCGCTACTTTGTGGAAAAATCTTGGTTTTGAATATGTTAGACACTAAAAATAAAAATGAACTATTATATAAGAGAGATGATTTCTTTTCTAGTATTTATTTTCATTTTTCTAAGGAAGTATTATTTTTTTTCCTTTCAATAATTTAGGAAATGAAAAGATCTAATCCATTCTCCGACATATGGCCCATGACTGGAATCTTGAACTCTAGGTCGGCCTAAACATGAATCCGAACTAGGGCCGGCCTAATGGGCTTAAACTCTAGGCCTTTGCCTAGGACCCTCAATTTTATAGGACCCCTATTTTAAAAATAGAGGTAATATCATATATCCCCCTACTAAGCTTCTAAATTACATATATACCCAATGCTAAATTAAAATTACAAATTTCCCCATTTCCAAAATTACCCTCGTGTCTCTTCGGTATCTAAAACACAACTCAATTGAAGTTGCCGCCTCTCTCTCCACACAGATAATGAAGATCAACACCTTTTTCGGTATCTTCATCATCGATAATCATCTTCATCAAGGATTGTTGCCTTCATCATCAATCATCGCCTTCATCAGGGATCGTCGATAGAAGTCTTCATTAGGGATCGTCGTCTTCATCAGGGATCGTCGCCTTCAGCATCAAAATCGATACCAAAATCGTCGCCAGCATCAAAATCGTTACCAAAATCGTCGCCAGCTTCGATGGTCTTCTTCAGGTTTGTATGAAACTTTATCCGGTTTTTTAAATATGGCCCATAAAATCGTTTGAAGAAAACATGACTGTAAATCAAACCACTTAATTCAAACACCTACACGTGTATTTTTCACCGACTTTGATAAGAAGAGATTGTGACAAAGGAAGGGGTTTGATGTTCATAGAATTGAAGAGGTGAGGTTAGATGAATGTGTGTACGTGTAGGTGTTTGAATTAAGGGTGCAAATACTCTGAATTTCTTAAATATGACCCATAAAATCACATAACCGAACACCCTCTCATAGTATTGCTCTGTTCGTGAAATTATATCATAATTATCATGCTCACTTTTCGGAATTAGTTTTGGATTGAAAACTCTTTTTTTATCAATCACAAAACTTATACTTAGCACAACCCTTTCAAGCCCTTGAACTTTAGAAACCCTTTTCAAGCTATTGCTCCGTTCTTGAAACTGAACATCTTTGTTGTTCTTTTGTTAAACATAACTGGTATGGCACATCAGGTTTGTTTTCATCAGTTTTCTTTTCAAGCCAAATTCATCATGTTTGATAAAACCAAAAAGTATTTGTGTTGTGGGTTTGTGTTAATGTTATGCCAAGTATTTGTGTAGATATATAATGTGTTGATTAATATTGTGATTGTCACATTAGGTTGATCCATGATGGATATGTATAAGATAAAGTTAAGGTATGGAGGCTACAAAATCGGAGTAAAAAATGGGAAGAAGTATGTAATATATATGGTTTAATAAGAAGAAAAATGTAAATTGTTTTAATTATTTCATTAAGGGTAAAATAGTAATTACATAAAAAAATTTTAATAAAATGGGTAAATATGTAATATATATGGCTTAGTAAGGGGAAATATGTAATTTAGTTTTATGGTTAGGTATATATATAATAAAATGTTTTAGTAAGGGGATATATGTAATTGCCTCTTAAAAATAAAGTTTATATATTGAGCTAGCTATTTATAAATGTAATTGATCAATATGGGCTTACTGGGCTTGTGAGAAGCTTATTTTAAAAAAGTTGGGCTGGTGATCTGAGAATTGAAGGGCCGCTGGTGGAGAAGAAGAGAACAGGAATCGACATGCTTGATGTTTCGATTCTTCCTCTAGCTGACATGTCAGAGCATCTTTGCCCTCCACCCCTCGATTACTCGCTCTGCCCTCTCCTTATTCCGCCCCTCGATTACTTGCTGGAATTCTTGAAATCTCGTCTCTCGTAGGCCGTAGGCCCATAGCCGCAGCTGGGCTTCCGAGTGCCGAAGTTACTGAACTCAGACAGTCCGAGTTGCTGAATGCTGGCTCAGCCGCTCAGGTGTGATTACGCTCGATTGCTCTGTGCCCCCGCGACACGTTAGTTTGATACTCTTTTGATTAAATTGAAGTTTGAACATGCTTGATTTTTTATAGATGTAGTTTGATTAATTTGATTTTGAACAACTTGCTCGTTTAGATACTTCGATTCTGATTTTGGTGATTATTAGTTTAATTAATTTGATTTTGAACAGGTTAAATACTTAGATAGATTTTGTCCTTTTTGGTTATTGCTTAATCGCTTATTAGTTTGATTCATTTGAAATTTAAACTTTGACCATGTTTGATTTTCTATTATTAGTTGTATGGGTGTTCAGTTTTCGAATATGACTCGAAATAACCGAAATTCGATTCGATTTCAATTCGAAAAACACTAAGTCGAAATTCTATTAGAATTTTCTCATTCGAATTCGATTCGATTCGTAGTATAATATCGAATTTCGAATCGAATTTGGAATCGAATTTCGAATTCAATTCGATTCGAAATTCGAATTTAAATAATTTATATATTTTTATTTTATATTTACAAGTAGTTACTATATTTAAAAAATTAGACTTTTTAGTTAGGTAGTTTAGTTTATAAAAACTTAAAGCCTATTACACAAATTTCAATTTAATTATAAAATACCCACAATTTTAAATACATTAAATCTAAACATTCACAACAAAAACATCAATTGTGGAGCTCGAAAAATTGATCATTTTGGTTGTTAATTTCTAATATTTTGATTATTTATCACTTTATGTTTTTTATATGTTATCATTGGCATTATATATTGAATTTTTATCATTTTATTAGTTTAAATGATATTTCTAATATTACAACTTAAATGTTGGTTATTTGATATTTTGATATTTAAGGTTTTGATTATTTGATATTTTGAATATATAAAGATAGCAAGTATAAACAATTTTTTAATTAAATTCAAATCAAACTAATTCGAATTCTAGTCGAATTCGGATCGAATTCGGATCGAATTCGAGTTCCGAATTCGAATAAAATCGAATTTCGAATTTGAAAACGAATTCGAATTTCGAATTCGAATTGGATTTTTCGAATAAATTTCGAATTCGAATGCTCATAAAAAATTCAAAATTCGAAATCATTCGATTTGAAATATTCGAGTTATTCGAAATTCGATTTGATGAACACCCCTAATTAGTTGGACAGGTTTGATTTTCAGTTATTAATTTGATTTTAACTCTGCCAATTATACACTGTTAGTTTATTTTTGTCGGCCCCAAGCTTGAATGAATGAGGACAGTTTTTAACAGTAACTATTAGGTGTCAAGAGAAGCGCCCCGAATTTAAATTTCGCCAAGGGCTCAGAAACACATGAGATGACCCTGCTCCAAACCATCACTCGGTTCATGTCCCAATGGCCATGAAATGAAACATGATCTAACTCATAACTCGAACTATAACACGTGCTTTGAACTATGCTAAGATCTGATATATGACCTAACTTATGTTCAAACCATGATTTAACCCGTGTCTTAATTTTAACTTGACACTCAACCTGAAATTAAATCAATACACACACATACAATGACGGAGCTTGAAAAAAAGCTCGGAGGGGGCCGAAGGATTTTTAGGAAGAAAACGGAGGGGGCCAAAGGATTTTTAGGAAGAAAACGGAGGACGCCGAGAAATTTTTAGGAAGGAAACGAGAGGAACCGAAGGATTTTTTGACGAAATACTACTAAATCGACTCTTCTGACCGGAAAAACAGGGGGGCCGAGCCTCCCCGGGCCCTCAATAAGAACCGCCCCTGCACGCATACACCTTATTATTATAAGAAGAACAAACAACTAAAAATTTAAAATGTAATTATAAGTGTTTGTTTCACATACATATTGTAGAAACGTTTTTGAAACATGCATATAATAACATTTATTTGTTTTTTGTTTTTTCTTATAATAACATAACATATTTAAGTTTTTCAAATATATGTGTGCATGATAATGGCAAGAGCAAGCCTAGTGTTATGGAAAAAAAAAGACCTACATCCCTTTCAAATCATTTCCTTAAACCTAATATAAATATTTTAAATATGTTTTGAAGCATAAAGTGGTGCTTATTGTTGGGCATGTTTTAAGATAATTCTATAAAAATGTGCTTCATCACTACTCACTTCTATTTGATACCTCTAATTTTAAGTAAAACCATGTTTGGTGAACTTGATTTTGTTCTAAAGGGAATTCCACCTCAATCACCCTACGAAACAAAATTCACTTTCGGGTCAAATCCATCATCCTCATCGGGTCAACCCATTCCAGTGGGAAGAACAGAGAGGATTACCTATGCAATAGTTGATTATATCAACTCAATGTTACCTCTTTGGCATTTACACATGTTATTTCCAACGTCATTTGATTAATACATAAATTATGATGGTTTTCAACACTCATTGTAGACGTAAACTTTTTTCCACTGTACCTCCCGAGTTTGTTTGGTGGAGTGTTACTATTTTGTCGTTTAATCATCTCGTCACACCTCAAACGATACTTAATAAATAAACCACCGAGTCATTAATTGAACTACTTTGAGGCCGATGTTGGGATGCACATGTGTTTGTGTTGTTTCAAATTTTATTAAATAAAAATATAAATTGATTGAAGATTATGTTGGAAACGTTTTTTTTTTTTATTTCAACATTTGGATCTTATTCGTGTCAAAGCAAATTGTCATTTATTTCATTAATTGCATATTCAATCCTCGTAACATATAAAACGTGTTTACAATCGATGATAGATTTTAGAATTTTTTTTTTTAATTTTGTTTGGTTTGATCAACCATTGTTAAAAACATATCATTTTATTTTATAATTGACATTTTGAAAATGTCAAAAAAAAAACTTAATGATATATTAATATTTTTCTAATCTTCTTCCTTAAATAGTGAAGGTCAACAAACTTCTGAAAGATTATTACGAAAAATTGATAAAATATTTCTTTGTTATAAAACTGATTCAAATAAGTTAAATTTCATGTGTTACGCCCCCTCTATTGTGAAAAGTCAATCGTCACATCCCGTTGTCATAAAACGATTTGACCCGGGATTTGTTTTTTACTCTACAACCTTCTTTCTTTCTTTCCTTTAAAAGGTTTTAGATTTTCTGAAACCCAACCATAAAAAACTAAACTTAACCGTCTATTTAGATTAGGACGATACGTTTTATATCTATACAAAGTATTGATTTGAAATTATAATTTCTAATTCCAAGACTGTGTATAGTGAGGCGTTAACACCTAGGTGACGCGGGTGTCATGCCCAGGTCACGCCTCCACTCCACGATACCATAGGGCCCTTGGCGTGACAGCGTGAGCCTGGTCAGGGGATGAACATCTCTTCCAAAGGAGTCTCTTTTGAATCCAACGGCTACAAAGAAGAGGTAGGAAGAAGTGGTGATTACACATGTTTATGTAAAGAGAGAGTTATGAGAATAATTGTTTATGTGTAATGACTATACATGATCTAAATATGAAAAACCTCATACTTTCTTACGAGGGTCTTAAGGTTGAATCCATTGAAACTTATTTGCTGAGTCAAGGTTACGTGTTTACGTAGTTATAGGTTTCTTATAGGATGTGTATAACTAAAGTGTCAAACACAAAAGAAATATTGAAATTTATTCTTTTTAAGTGTTATCGTTACAGTCGTTGAAAAGAATGAAAAACAAAAATTTAAACCAAATACTTTTAGGTTAATAAATACGATTCAAAACGTTGAAATATTTTTTTGAAGGTCAACAGAAGACAAGTCGCTAGATCCTTCACCCTCCCGTTTCTCCATCTTTCCAGATTCCACTTCTTGGTTTCCGTTTTCATATAAAATCGGCTATTCATCTGTTTATGTCGCCATCTCAAAATCTAACTTATAATTGTATTAAAAAATAGTTCGAATTTCTCTAAAAAGATCTTCAAACGCAAATCGAAATGGACATCAGTCTGATGGGTTTCGACAGTCCGCTCCTCCGCAACCTCCACCACATCCTCGAGGCCACCGAAGACAACGCCACCGGTAACAAGCCAACCAATTCTGGGCCCACTCGTGCCTACGTCCGTGATGCCAGAGCAATGGTGGCAACTCCGGTGGACGTGAAGGAGTATTCCAATTCGTACGTGTTCGTTGTGGACATGCCGGGGCTGAAGTCGGGAGACATCAATGTGCAGGTGGAGGAAGAGAACGTGGTGGTGATTAGCGGAGAGAGGAAGAGGGAGCACGATGAAGAGAAAGAAGGTGTGAAGTACGTGAGGATGGAGAGGAGGATCGGAAAGTTCATGAGGAAGTTCTCGTTGCCGGAGAACGCCAACACCGATAAGATATCTGCGATTTGTCAAGACGGGGTGCTTACGGTGACGGTGGAGAAACTGCCACCGCCGGAGCCCAAAAAGCCCAAGACAATCCAGGTTCAGGTTGGTTGAGGAAGAGAATCATCAGGTAACATGCTGATAAGATGAATAATGATATGGATGGATGTTATCGAGTGATGAGGAGCATATGTAGGTGTGTTATTTTGCTGCTGATCATGTTAATCATTTTGGTGTGGTTTATTTTGTTGTTGGATGTTTAATTTGACGTAATTAAGTATGAATAAATAATAATGATTTTTATTATCTAAATTCAATTTGGAATCCCAAGTGAGATTTGCTGTTGAATCTAGCAGATGTGAACATGTATATCGATTTGTTACAAGACTGTCGGGATATAAATTCTGGATCGGTATTCTAGGAATTCGTCATTCGTGAACGACGTGATTACAATAGGGAATTGGGCAATCTTTGAATATTATCATCATATACACTTTTAAGGAATTTTTTTGTTTAACAAGTGCATTTTTTGAAAAGAATTAGGAATCTAGGTGGGTCAACGATGCATTTGAAATATGGGTGGTCCGCTGCTCTCACAAGCAGAGTTCAGCTTTGAATTGTGTGTCCGCTATTACTACCGGCGGATACTAGCTAAATGATTGGAAGTCCGCATATGGCACCGGTAGTTTATTACTGAAAAGCTTCACGTGAACCTGTATATTGTTTCTGAAATTGATTGCACATGGGCTTTTTTCATTCACGTGAAGTTGCATGAAGTTACATAATAATTATTTCCTGCATATCGTTCTCCTTATAACAACTTCGTTTCTTAAGATTTGCTCTCACTTTCAATTTCACAAAACATCTCACTTTCAAAGACTTCAATATCACAAGTCATCTCATTTTTTAAGTTTTTTACTAAGTTTTCATTTATACAATATAAGTTTAAGAATAGGTTCAGCTCCAGTTATGAGTGATGTATTGTTTCTAAAAATAGTCATCGTGCTATTCATTTGTTTAATTACAATGATTATGCGGATAAAGATCCGTTAAATGTTAGGCGTGGTGACCAGAGATTTTGACATCACATAAAAAATCATCTTATTCATCCGACGGTGAAAAATATATTAAACGATACTGGTTTTGGTGTCCTTATTAATTGCGAATATAGTAAGGTTGGTCATGCTTTGATAAGTGCCTTGGTTGAAAGATGGTGCACGTAAACACTTACATTTCACTTGAAAAGGTTTCTGTTACATCTTCAGGAGGTGGTTTTAGAGTGAAAAATATATTACCTTGTTTATTTAACATTTTCTAATTATTAATGAAAACTGAATCACATATTAAATTTTTTTCATATGCTACTTAGAAATATGGAACTGGTTATTCACACACTCAACTTTTTTATTTTAACACCCCAACCCACAAATTCCGAAAAATTAGAAACATAGGTCTATACGTCTTGTATAGGAGTCCAATCATTAGCACTGACAAATTCTGACACTCAATTTTCTGTTTTTTTGAACACCCCTACTTTAATATTTGAATTCACTAAGTGGTCTTTTTTTACCCGTCCTGGGCACCCCCAATTATCAAGTCGGCCCTGACTAGCCCATTATAAAAGTTTATATTATTAATTTAAATAGCATATTAACATAATATTTGAAGTTATATTTGCGTAATCGAATTGCTTATGAGAATATAAACGATAATTGTATTTGTTTTATTTAGAAAGAGTTACTAAGGAACGTCTCCTTATACGCTGTTTTGAATATATATATAAAATAAAATCACGTGGTGAACAACTTTAGATATATTGTATTTTCATTATCTCTTTATATATGAAATTTAGTTTGATTGTCGTCTTTTAACATGACTCGACCCAATCCACCTCAACCCAACTTGAACCCCATCAAACCTAAAAAATTTCCGCCCCTATGAAAAAAATTTTGGGTCTGCCACTTAATATTACCATGCAACTAAAATATAAGAAGGCCCCTAGAAAGTGAGAAGGCTACACGTACATGATTCTGGTGAGCGGCGCCCCTTGGAATATTCAACTACTCCTTGAATCCGCTACTCCCATGCTTGGAATCCGCTACTCCCAAGTGCGGATATGGTTAAATCCGTTGCTCTCAAATGCGGAACAAACTCCGGCCGGTGGTTAATTAGCTAAACTTCGGTGTAATTAACTGAATCCGTCGGTGCCATATGCGGACTTCCAATCATTTGGCTAGGATCCGCCGGTAGTAATAGCGGACACACAATCCCAAGCTGAACTCTGCTTGTGAGAGCAGCGGACCTGATAGGGGTGTTCAAATTCGGATATCCGGAGATTCGGATATCCGAATTTCGGATAGTGGTTTTCACTATCCGAATCCGAAATTTCGGATATCCGAAATTTCGGATATCCGAAATTTCGGATTCGGATATCCGTTCGGATATCCGAACTCTAAAAAAAAGTGAATTTTTTTTTAAAAAAATACATCCGGATATCCGAAAATGTGAAAAATATCCGAAATATCCGAAAAACTATCCGAATATCCGAAAAACTATCCGGATATTCGAAAAACTATCCGAAATATCCGAAAAAATATCCGGATATCCGAAAAATATCCGAAAAAAATTAACTATTTCGGATAGTTCGGATATCCGAACTATCCGAAATTTTTCAAAATTACTATCCGAATCCGAATTTCCGGATATCCGGACCTCCGGATATCCGAACCTCCGGATATCCGAACCTCCGGATATCCGAATTTTCGGATATTTCGGATACGGATTTTCGGATATTTCGATTTAGGATTCGGATGCGGATTTTTTTGAACACCCCTAGCGGACCACCCATATTCCAAATGCATCCGTTGACCCACCCAGATTCCTAATTCTTTTCAAGAAATGCACTTGTTTGACAAAAAATTCCACTTTTAAGCAAAGTTAAGGTTGGGTCTAAGGATAAGGATCGTGATGATCGTAAGATTTAGACCGTCTTAACTCTATCTAATAGAAAAGAGAATCTGTTTGGCTGCTTCCGATGAGACCCAGCTCAACTTTAACACTTCGTATAAGATAAAAATGGAGGAGGCAACGGTTAACTGGAACTGGTCTAGAGAGCTGTTTTCGGTTAAGAATTGTTTAACTTGGAGAAAATTAAAATGGAATAAAAGAATAGATAAATATAACTTTAAGCCAAAAATCTTTAAAATAAATCATAATGAAAAAAAAAAACTTATATTCTACTTCCCTGAAACTGACTGAAATAATCAAAATTAGTTGTAAGGAAAAAAAAAATCAGGGCTGGATTGGGTTACTTGGCCTAGACCGGGGCAATGAGCGTTAGGTTTATCTTGATCAGATCAAATGGATATTTGTTTAGATAAGCAAGTTATGAGTCTTAGTATTTTAGCATGTGTTTTATTAGTTTATCCAACAACTAGTTTTAGTTTGAAAGAGTCGTAATAGTGGGGTTTGTTAGTCAGTGAGTCTTCCTATTTTGTAGGATTAGTGAGTCATGTTTTCATTACAATATATGTATTTAGCATTCATTCTATGAAAGTTGAGTAAGAGTTAAAGTATCCATTTTGCTATCATTTTTCTTTCATTAAATGAGTGTGTGTAAATCTGAGCCTGAACCAACAACAAGCTCTCATTTTGATCCATGTTTACTTGAATACATCTGGTCCTTATTGAACAAAAATGGTGATATTGTTCCTCCAATGATCAAGAATTTTGATTTTTGACAAGTCTCATCATCATACAATAAGAAGAGTTGCAATTTTTAACTAAAAGCGAGCAAACTGGGTTTTTTTTTCTTTTCTTTTTGCATATTAAATTAATCTCAAAAAGAAACTAGTTTTAGTTTTGGTCAGTAAGTTAAGAACTGATTAATGATGAAACCAATTCCGGTTACATATGGATTTTTGACTAGTTTTAATAGGTTTTTGGCCTATTTGGTTGTAGACTTGTTGTTACTGCCGGGTAGAGTTGGAACCGGTTCTAATATAGTTTATGATTTATTTGAGAAATTAGGGATCCAGGTACCTGTTAGTTAGGTTAATATCAGTTTTGGTTATGGACAGAATAACCAGTTAAAAAACTTATTTTTTCCTCACACCTAGTCAAGACTACCCTAAAACTCCAGTTAGAGTTGCACGAACGGTATTTTTTCCGGTTCATAGTTCATAGGTGGTTTAGGTTCTAGTTTCGTGTCAGGATGGGTACAAAGAATAAACTCATATAAAACCAGGTAGTGGTTGGGGTTTCATTTTGCGTTCGAAAGGTCATGGGTTCAAGCCCAAGCCCTGACAGAGATGATTTAAAGGACATCCAGGTGAGAGAAAAAAATCTTGAGTTTAATCTCAGGTTCTGGATCAATGGGTGGTTACTCATTCCAGGGGATTCCCGCGCATCTGGTGTGGCCGCGTCTTACATCTGCCTGGTGGGTCCTATTAAGATAACATACGTGGTATGTATGATCGTCATCGTTCGAAAAAGATGTAAAACCATGTAGTGGGTAGGGCAACGGAACTGGATAAAACATATATATATATATATATATATATTTGTATATTTTAATTTGAATTAAATAACATAAAAATTGTTTTTTATTTATTTTTACAAACGAAAAATAAACTAAGGAATTTAATGTTATTTATTATGCATGAATATAATAAAATTAAATAGCATACTTTTAATATTTTACTAACCGGTTTCATGTCGGGTTTTTTTTTTATGATCGCTTATTCACTTGAAACTGATTTTGGTTTTGGTTCTCGTCACAGTTTGGGTTTAGAACTACCTCGGGGAATTAAAGTAGAACCAGTTTGGGTCCAGTTCTAAAAGTGGGTTTCATTTGACACCTCTAGGCTCTAAGCCCGAGTTAAGTAGAGGCTCCATAAATATTCGAAATGGAAGATGGCCTGTTCAGAAGCCCGAGAGAAACCCAACCAAATGGCTCAAAATTTTATAATTATTTTCCTATACTATTTGCACTCATAACTCTAAATATGCAATTCGTCACACATTCATTTTCCCTACATTATCGTAGATCACAAAGCATGCATCAAGTTCTTGTCTATGTTCGAATGGTTGTGTTGTTATATAATATAAAAATGTTGCATATATGTCTTGTACTCAATTCTTCGTGTGCCTTTATGATGAGTGTCCCTTTATGATTAGTGTTTATTGTTTCTTAGTTAGTTTGAATATGAGCCAAATCATATCTCTTGAGACAAGATCAAGGTTTACATAGTTGTAAGGTTGCTTCTTGGATAGGCTCGGACGTATGCATTGTGTGTTCGCGTTTCAAGACGTTAAAAAAAGAATTTTCTTTATTCTTTTGATAACTTTGAATATAATAATAGTAATTTGTTGTAGTTTTGCTTTCTTAAACGCTTCAGTCTTGCACAAAACACAACGGAATGCATATCCACCTCGAATAGGGTGACCTTGGAGCTCGTTTATTTACAATGGAATCAATATATTCTTTTTGAATGGCGAAGGTCTCAATCGTGTGAACCCAATATTTCTAGACCATGTCACCAAGGTCTAGTTACCTGGACCTCCCATGAGCCGAAACAACACCACAGGAGGAAACCCCACTGGAAAAACGCCATGACACCCTCATACGTGACCAATTATTGGGTGTCAGTGTCAATGGTTAGGGACCTATATGAGACGTATATGATCGGTGGAGATGTTGAATTACAAAAAGTGGGTATGTAAATAACCAGTCCCATACTAAAGTGACTAAACTATAACGTATACAAAATAAAACGTACTTATATCTTAATAAAACAATGACTATTATTTGTTTCAATCATGAGGTTATCAATGATGACATAAGAGGCGCTTGAAAAATTAATAAACCGGTATCATGATATTCTTAAAAAACCATAAGATTAAGTTGATACTCATTTTAACTAGCATTCCAACATCAAAACCAAATAGTCAAAACATAGAACAAGACTCGATCTTTATACACACACAAAATTCATAAATTTAAAATTAGCTTTAAGTGGTAAAAACCATTAAAACACTCATGTAACAAGCGGATTTTTTTATGTATTTTTACATATTTGTAACATTAATTCGTTAACTTTTATAAAAAAACATCAAACTAATTTTAAATATATATATTTTGTAATATCATGTAACACATACGTAATGTCTGGGACCAACATCTTGATGTAGAATTACATGGTTTTTTCGTAGTTTTAACTTATTAAGATGATTTTTAAAATATCCATATAATATATATGTGTAAAACAAACTTAACTAGTATATTTTCATTTTTCAGTAGGACATGAGAGGGAATGATGAACACAAACCTTACCCCTATCCCAGTTGGGATAGAGAGGCTGCTCCTAAAGAGTCCCCGTCTCATAGTTATCGTTTGAAATTAATTATCCTTACACTTTTAATGTTATTTTAACATAATAAGTAAAACAATGTTAAAATTAGTATAATTTTACTTTGATCCCTTGATGACTAACGCACATATATATTATATGCGTGTACCGCAAATAGAGCATCATCTAATATATATGTACCAATGATTCTTAGCTCAAATGGTTGAGGGGAGGTACCATATGACTTCAATATATTGGGGAGGTTTGGGTTCAAATCATGACATGGACAAAATATGGGTTTAATGCTGAGTCAGAGAGATCCAAATTGCCGTTAAAAAAATTTAACATATATGTGTGTGTATTTAAAAAAATAAAAAATAAAAAAATGGGACAAAGGATGTTGGGAAGTAGTTGTGGGAGGGAGGGACAGGAAGACAAGGAGGAGTTGAGAGATGTCAGAGTCAAAAAGTAAAAGAAAAAAGGAGTGGTGAGATCGGATGAGATCTGATGTGTGATGTGGTGTGTGATCAGATCAGATGCTTCTTTTTATTGCCAGACAGCCCCCCCAAACCTTCCCTTCCTTTCATATATTCCTTCTTTTGGGATCTCCAACCTTTTTTTTTATATATAATCAGAAATGTATTATACTCTTTTATTTAACCGGTTAACGAATGCATTTTAAGAAACTCACTGTCCGAACACTTACTGTGGTAAAATCTCTGGCCTACCTAGATGTTTCAAGTGAGACCTAAGCTCATGATCTTTACAATGAAAGGTTATGAAGTTGTCTTCTCTCAAACCAATTGATATAGTACTTATTGGCTAAATGTATTTTACTCTTATTCTTCAAAATAATTCTGACTAAATTATTTTTTTTTAATAAACGTGTCACGCAAACATTTTGTTTTTTCTTTCTTTGTTTTTGGCAAAATCACTTTGATAAATCATGCAAATGAAACAAAATCATTTTCCAAAAATTAAAAAAAAAAAAAAAAAAATTTGTGTTGTCACAAACAAAAGCACGCAAATGTGTTTTTTAGTTCAAAACAATAATCACACAAATTTTATGTGAGGTAATGATGATAAATCTTACATGCAAGTGTGAATTTGCCAAAAGTTGGTCCAAATCTTTATTTTTTTCTGATTATTACTTGAAGGTAAAATTAGTGTAAGAGTTTAAAATTTACATCAATATAAGTTTTTAAATAAAAAATTTACACCGGTGTAAACTTTGAAACGAACATGAATTTATCCATACAAATAAAAACAATAAGGTTCGAAAAAAACAAAGATTTGTATTGATATTGACAGGTTATCGAGTAACTTCACTAAATCACAATTTGTATAATATCCCGAACCCTAATCGTCTTAAATCTCAGACGACAGTTAATTGAAACCGTCATTTTGGAGCATATTAATTTGGTCGTGAATTGCATACCTCATCAAAGCTATATTTGAAGTGTTGAAAGTACATCTCATTTATCTTTGTTTGATCCGCACACAGCATCATTTATCTTTGTGTCCGCACACAATGGCGTCAATCATGATGCCATTAATTCAGTTTTTCAACAACCCATGAAAGAATTTAGAATAGCCGAGACATAAACAACATCGTTGGTCTTGCGAATTCAGCCTACTGGTTGTGGTTTCACCTTGCGATCGAGAGATCATGGGTTCAAGTCCAGCCAAGAGCAATTTAAAGAACATCCAGGTGAGAAAATGAATCTTAAGCTTAACCTCGAGTTATGAACCAAATAGAGGACGATGGTTTACCTATTCCAGTGGGTTCCCGCGCATCTGGTGTGGCCGCGTCTTACCTCTGTCTGGTGGACTCTGTTAAGACAACATACGTGGTATGTAGGATCGTCGTCGTTCATAAAAAAACAAACAACATCGTTGGTGTGATCAGAAAATTATTATTATTTAATAAGAAAGGAAGACGGAAAATCTAGACTTTACTCATCTAATAAAATATAAGAAAAAAATTAACAAAACTAACTTTTAGATGTATATAAAGTTGTTGAGTTTTGTCCTTTATTATTATTTAGAGTAAATTACTGATATGGTCTCACTGGTTTGCTTATATTTCACTTTGGTTTCTATATTTCATAAATTATTCATATAGTCACAAACTTTTGACATGTATAACCAATATATTTCTAAGGTTATTAAATTACCTTCATATAATTGACCAAATTAACCTCATATAAGAAAATATATGTGTTACAAATGTTTAAAGTTTGGTAGTATATGAGTAACTAATGAAACCTAAGAACAAGAATGAAATACTAGCAAAGCATAAGAACAATCTTGGCAATTTACTCTTTTATTTATTAGACATATATGGGTGTGTAATGCCATCTATTAATCATGTGCATGCATATTTTGTATTCAATTTATATTATAGTCACATTTTGTTTGGTTTAATATATAATTATTATTATATGTTTTTATTTTCACTTGTAGAAAACAATAAAATACTTTATAATCAATTCTTACAAAGATTCCGTGAATGGTGTCATTATCGGCAAAACTAATATTGTAGCAGCCACTATGAGCCAGTAATCTTGCAAGAAGTTCGTCGGCAAAAAGCATTAGCCAAACTCTATTTTCAAACACAGTAGCTGGTGGCAGACTCAGAAATTTTTTTCATGAGAGGCGGAATTTTTTTATGATATTTAGGAATCGGTATGTAATAAAAACCTTTTTCCCTCTTTTGTTCATATTAGTTTAGGTTGAATCAGGTCGGCTCATATTAAAAAACAATCAAACTAAATTCATATATAAAAACATAATAAAAATACAATATATTTAAAGTTATTTTTAGGTTTTGTAAAATAGGTTGGTTAGGTTGTGTTAGGTAATGGGCCAAATGGGTACAGGCCATGATGAGTGCAGGTTAGTACGAGTTTTAAGCAAAATCAGTTTTATTTTAAAAGAGTCATTTTAAAAACATCAATTTTGTTAAAATTAAAATAAATTGTAACTAACAAATAGTTTAATTGAATAAGTTTTAGTGATTTTCTTATCAAATTTATTATTGATCATTGTTATGCGTTTAAATTCATTATATTCACATAATTTTTACGTTATTTATCTTGACCCGTATTGTGTTAGGGTGTTACCCATTTCAACACATTCTATGCTATAATGTTAATCATTTCAACCCAAAATTCAATAATTATCTACTCATTTATCTTAATTACGAGATAAAATTGTCTGGTCTAGTTGTTATCTAATGAGTTTTATTTTTTAAAATGCATCCAAAATAACATATATGGAGATTTTTTTAAGTAGCCATTTTTGCATAAAAACAAGTATAATTATCACTTGAATTATCATCACAAGTCCAATTATGCAAATTTAAGGAGGACGATTGCAAAATATTAAGAGTATTGGTCAGGATTTTAGCATATATATAATTATGGAAAAAAAATTCAACGAGGACGGCTGCAACTCACAACATAGAGTGGGTAAACCACTGAACATAGCATAACCGATAGATTAACCCCTATAGCCCACTTTATCATAAATTACTTGTACATTGAAAAAGAAAATTATGATGTTTTCTTTATGGGCACGCTAGGTAACCGGCACTGTTTACACTTCGTGAGCATAGGTGACATCTCGTCAGTAAGTTTATCCAGTGATCGAGCTTAAAATGCATTCGTTTGTCATTCAAAAAATATCTTTAAACATCGTATGCTGTTCGTTATTTATTTTATTTATTTTTTTTAAATATAATAAAGGATAAAAAATGGTAGTGTCCAATTGGCGCAAGTATGAGGAGGGTTGATAAGAAAAGCAGACAAAATGGTGTTGTGTCAATTTCGGGTCCATATTACAGAACGACAACATTGCATGGCATAGGCGTGATGAAAGAACATACCGCAGGATGGTGTCGTCTTTGACACGTGGGAACGGCGTTGTCGTGTTTATTGCACACGTGAGTTCCATCTAAAAAAACTAATTACGCCCTCTTTCTTATAGTGTTGGCCAAATAACTTTTTTTTTAAACGACATTTAATCTTAACGTGTGAACCACTGATTTTCAAGCCACGTCACCAAGGTCTAGTTACCATGACCTCTGTTAAGACCCCACCACCACCCAAGGAGAAAACCGCACCGGAAAAACTCCTGACCTCTCAAGGTCCCTGTTTCACCTTGAGAGGGATTTGAACCCATGACATTCCATTTGAAAAGCCAAGAGGTACCGCTAAAATAAAGCTCATTTGGTGGCTAAATAACTAATAATATTAATCGTTTTGATAAGACTACTTTAACTTAACTTGACACATATATTAATTACCTTTTATAAAATAGTTTTTGATTTTAAATATACAAAGAAGTTAATTAGTTCAAAGTAAAATAAGAATATAAATGTCATGTATTTTCTGTAAAAGAAAACAAAGGAATAAAAAAACTACCGACGTTGAATTTTCGAATCAATGTTTATATTTTTGTTAGATTGTGTTAACATTACTTTTTGAAATTAATATTTCTTTATTTATTTGTAAGTATCAAGAAATTTGATTTGAGATA
The DNA here is from genome assembly GCA_009363875.1 of Mikania micrantha. NCBI lineage: Eukaryota > Viridiplantae > Streptophyta > Magnoliopsida > Asterales > Asteraceae > Mikania > Mikania micrantha. The sequence goes on along the minus strand of CM018693.1, from coordinate 3,575,581 downwards.
ATCCAAAGAATATGTTTGACATATCAAGTTTTCATGTGTCTGTTCGGCGCATTTGTTTCTGTTTTATATCACCAAGAAGGAAACGATCGTTATTAGCGGTTACGTTCGCGAGTCAATACTATTCCGTCAAGGGCACCGGCCCTAGGACCTCGTAAGATGACCCTTGCTTGGTCAGAAGCTTAAAAATCTTAAACAAGTGTGAACTACGTACCTTCGAATTCATGTTACACTAAAATATTCAATAGTTTGTTCCTTCTTGTTTCAATAGTATCATTTATTGAAACTGAAATTTGATTGGACAAGAAAAAATTCAAATCAAACCAAAAACGATACAAACAAGCTTATTTTACATTACAAAAACAGGTCGGGTACATATGTAATATGATTATTGATCATTAACAACCAAGTCTTTTAAAAAATGGTTATTTCTTGCATTCCAAATCGAATATCATTCAACCGGGCCCTATAATTGCGTTTTCTATAGACGAAAGTTGCATTTTATTATAACTTATAATCAACTGATGTTAAATTATAATTGCTATATTTACTAGTAAATTATAGTTTAAAATCTATAAAGACCCGAGTGGCCTTCCAGCCTTCCAGGGGCGGATGTAGGAAGAGGAGAGTGGGTTCACAGGAACCACCGCGTTTTGACTCATTAGTAGGAAAAAAAATTTCAAAAGAGCTGAATAATAGGGTGAACTCATTAATATTTTATGGATAAATGCTGAGGTGAACCTATTGAGCTTTTTAATAGTGAATTCTTAATGTAATTTTCACAGCAATTTGTCAACTTTGTCAACTTGATTGAGACAAGTGATCTTTGTTAGAGAAATCCCGATAATTAATGATTAAATTTCTATATGATCGTGTTAAAATCATTTTCCCGTCATATAAACCTAGCAAGCAAATTGGTAGTTATTAGTGGTTAAATCCTCGGATCAAGTTAAATGCCTCGAACACTACAACGGGCGTTGCCTCCTTGACCCATGTCTACTAAATGGTCAGCAGGGCCGCCACCTTGGACCCCCCAATGGCGCGTGACCCCCTTGACTCCCGCTTAGTCTGGAGCTCATAAATTTTAAACGAAAATGCACTTTTTACCTTCAAACTCTTTGATGACGGCGTTTTTTTAATTTTAATCATTGACTTAATATATCGCACTGTTATTACGTGAATGACATTACAAGACCCAAACAGTCAACCCGGCCTAAAAATTTTTATGTTCGGTTCTATTTAATTAAATTGTCAGAAAATGGTGAACCCGTTGAAAAAAATCCTGAATCCGCCACTGAGGGCTTCATCCAACAGTTAAAGTATTTGTCACTCAAAAACATGATGATGGAATTGAGTACATATATTTTCGTTTCAATTTCTGTTTAGGACCACTCTTTTTCCTAAATTATCAATACTTATTGATTTCGAGTTGCAAGAGAATGAAATCTAAATTAAAGGCGTGTTACAACAATAATGGAGTGCACGAGTGTTCACGGGTGTGGTGGGGTTGACATCCATCCTCCTATCTATACATGGAATACGATTTGTTTGATAGGTGATATCCAAGATTTAACATATCTCGAATACTATTCAATTGATCAAATCTGGTTCATAAGAATTCGCTTTCAAAACTTATTGATTCTTTGATTGAATTTTATCCGATCAAATATTTGGGTGAACTACAAATAGTTTGATTTGAAAGTGTTATCCACAACTTTCAATTCATTCAGTAGAAATTACGTCTTTTGGTTTCTGTTCGTATATCCTCTACAGAATCTAGGTTAGTTTATTAATCTCTAGTGGTTGATTTTCATATGTTAACTAATGGATGGTGAATTAGGCCGGTTAATATCTTAGCCCTATCCTATCTACGGTGTATGCATATAATATATATATATGTGTGGGCTCTTAAATGGCTAAAGTAAAATGACACTAATTTTAACGTTATTTTACTTATTTTGTGAAAAGAATGTTAAAAGTGTTGGGATGATTAACTTCAAACGATAACTTTGAGTCAGGAGGAGCAGCCTCTCTATCCCAACTGGGATAGGACTAATTTGTGTTCATTCTTCTTCCCCAGACCCTACTGAAAAATGAGAATACAGCGGGTAAGTTTGTTTCTTTGTTTATAATCGTGGGAACCCATTTGCGTGATAAACCCTCGGACCCCCTAATAACCGACTAACCGAGAGGAATAGGTAAAACGCGACTGCAAGCAACCGGGTCGATAGCCTCTAAAGAAAATTGCTCAAAATGATGATTGAACTTGAAATCTTTAGGTTACATCTCCTTCATTCTAACCACTACATCACTTCCTTCAACGTTAACCAACGTTAACCAAAAGTAAATTTGTGAACATATATATACGTAGATCTTTAGACCCTACTAAGTGTTTTCCTACAAGTAACGAATGTTTTTGTTTATTTATTTAATTTGCTGTTGCTTAAAATGAAGAACCTAATAAGTAACTACCACAAACTTTTATAACAAATTCCAAATACGAACCTATAACAATGAACCAAGAGTGACGTATGCATGGAGGTAATATATCTTAACAAGTCGTTAACATGTACCAAAGGGCTTTTAATCTAATAGTAGCCCCTTAACATCTCTTATAATAGGTCCTGAATTAGAGTCTCATCGAAATCAAATATTGTTCTGGTTTAAGCTAAAGGATTTCCTAATTATAGGTTTACTTCTAGACGGGTGGGTCAGGTTATCACGCTATATTATTCGGGCGAAATGATGATATATTTGTCAGGGTGATCATACGTTTACTGTTAAAAAAAGTGGTTAACATGGCTAGGCTGAACCAATTGTCAAAAGGTAGCATAGCTATGAGAAATTAAACAAGAGCTCTAATTAGCTTAATAACCCTAATCGGATTAAAGCAAAAAAGTAACATATAAATAAGAAATTAATTAAACAAGAACTCTAGTAACTCTCTCTAACGGAGCTAGCTAAATCAAATTGTTGAACATACATTTAAATTAATTTGTTAACTTTCTGAAGGATATGATAACCAAATCTTATAAAAATTAACTCTTCAACTTAATTTTTTTCACTCATTTAAATCATTGGAAAAAAATGTAAATTAATAAAGTTGATATTTATATTGATTTATAATAAAAAAAAATTTCATTGACTTTAATATGTATCGTATGTATATGGAGGGTATCTAAGAAAAGTTTTTATTTAAAAAAAAAAACTAAAAAAAGAGTACCTTTCTATCATTGATGTATTTAATATACGATACATTGTACATATGATCATATATCATATTGTAAATAAAAGATATCCAAGAGATTTAATTATGAGAGTCAAAAAAAATATAATTATAACACAACGTCCCTTTCTTTTTTGACCTCTCTCTCTTACATCTCTCTTATCATTTACATGATTTTATAAAGATGATAAAAAAAATCAACTACGTATTACATAATGTTACATATATTTAACTGTTTTTCTAAAATGAAATCATAATAAAACATCATGTGCAAAAAAACATATAACAATATGTGTTACATATTTATGCAACATTGGAACTTAAATACATGCATGTAAAAGTACTTGTTACATATTACAAAGGAAATTGAATTGAAGATAAAGATGAACATTAATAACAAAATGAATCAACTATTTTTTCTAATCATCTTATCTGATTAAAATATGTACCAAAAAAGTAACATAATAGCTTCCATTTATGTACATGGTTACACACACATACATACATAATCAAAGTCATCAATTACTAAGTTACATATATGCTTTAAAAAAAACAAATAAAAAAAAATGAAAAACCTATCTTATTACATGTATGTAACACTATTAGTTATTAATTAAAAAATGTTGACACTAAAAAACATAAAATTTGCTATCTTCTTTTCTATTATTGACTATGTTAGTACAACATATATTACAAATAGGGGTGTAAACAAGTCGAGCCGATCCCGAGCTCGTTAAGGCTCGAGCTCGACTCGTTTAGATAAACTCGGGCTCGAGCTCAAGCTCGGCTCGTTAAGAGCTTTATTTACTAGGCTCGAGCTCGGCTCGTTAGAAAATTTTTAGGCTCGAGCTCGGCTCGTTTAGATTTTATTTATTTAATTTATTTACTTTAATTACTAATTTAATTATATTTTAAAAATTTTAACATAAAATATGTGATTTAAATATATTTATCATAATTTTATATATAAAAATTATTAATTTTATAAAGAAACACTTAATATAATAAATAAAAATTATATATTCAAAAAGCTTGTTAAGGCTCGCGAGCCGGCTCGAGCTCAATATGTAAAGCTCGAGCTCGATTAACTAAACGAGCCACACTTTTGGGCTCGAGCTCGGGCTCGTTAAGGCTCGGCTCGTTCGAGCTTTTTACCGATCCAATCCCAAGCATTTCACGAGCTTCCTTTGTTCATTTACACCCATAATTACAAATAAATAGTAACAATGAAAATTTAGAGGATATATAAAGATTTTTTTATGTAAAATATGATTAAAATTTTTATAATTTAATAATTTAAGTAATAAAATAATATTATTATTTATTTAAACAGTGATATTTTCTAAGTTTTTTTAACATTTCATTTTAAAAAGTTGTTTTTGGAATTTTTATATTTTATAATTATTTTGTTTTTTTTTTAAAAAATCAATATGATTTTATTTTTAACAAATTAAAAATCTTTTTTTATTTTGAAAATGTATAAAAAATAAAATTAACATTTAAAATTATTATTTAGTATTAGGTTTAATTAATTAGAGAGAGACAAGATATTAAAATTGAGTTGTTTTACGAACATGACATGTGACTTTACAAATATTGATTTATTGAAATAGATAGAATGATATATAACAATTGTTATAGTTCTAAGCAAATATTATAATTTTTAAGATAGTATTCAACTATTTAATAAACTAATTAAACAATATAATATCATAAAACCAACTCAACGGTATAATTTTTATCAATTGATTTAAATTTTAGTCAATCTTTTTTAGACTATCCATCTTATGCTTCTTATCCAAAGTGTTTTAGGATTGATACTAAACACTTGGTCAAACACTTAAAATGTTGAAAATAACAACAAACCCATCAGAAATAGGAAACAGTGTCCAGCAAAATGGGCATATGAGATCCAAAATGCAAGTCATAACCATCATTTTTGTTAACTTTTAAGTGCAATTTATTTTTATAATAGATAATGGTTTCCCTCTTTTAACTTAAAGTACAAAAAAACTGAATTAATTAGTAAAAAAAATCTTGTTTATTAAAACAAAGTAATATGGGTATAAATTTAATGCATAATGTACAAGTTATATATGCATGAAGACCGTACCATTCAATATATTATACTAAGAGGGTTGAACAAGAGAAAAGAGCATGTGATATTGGCAAGAAAAATGGAGGCAAAGTTGGCCTACAAAACGTAAATATGTCATTGCTTCCAAAATTTAATCAATGCAATGTCTCCTATTCTTGTTTGTACAAACACATGAAACACCCTTTTCAATGGGCACACAACTTGATTAACCTTTTATAGAACGTAATTAAGAATTGGGTATATATTAAACTTCACTTCGCTTGCCGACTTCTTAGTCACCCTGCTATTAAATCATCTTGTACGTGTGTTCTTAAATATAATATAATTTAAAAAGAAATAAGGTTTTATTATCTTTTTTTTGAGCGGCGAAAGTCTCAATCGTGTGAGCCCACTGTTTCCAGGACATGTCACGAAGGTCTAGTTACCTATACCTCCTATGAGCCACCAAAACCACACCAGGAGGAAACCCTACTGGAAAAACCCCCTGACCCCTCTCAGACCACTATTTCGCTACGGGAGGGTTTGGAACCGAAGACCCTTCATTTGGAAGAATCTTGAGATACCATTGAGTCACTGCCTCATTGGTAGGTTTTATTATCTTGATAGCAATCAAGAGTCAACAATCGGGGTTGACTCATTTATTGCAAGAAATTAAAATTTATAAGGAAGAGGCTTGAGTGTTGATTAGGGGTGTTCACGGTCCGGTTTTTACGGTTTTTAGGGTAAACCATGAACCAAACCGTTAAAACGGTTTTTGAATAGTAAAAACCAAAACCGAACCATTAAAAATAAAAACCGAACCAAACCGAACCGTTATAAACGGTTTGGTTCCGGTTTGGTTTACGGTTTTGGCATGTTAAAAATAAAAGGTGAAGCCTACCTTTGAAAAAAAAAACCTTATGTCATTAACGTGTCCAAAATTATAACATGTGTAAAAAACATTACAAAACCTGATACAAAATACAAGAAGTAAAAAATATTTATTATTACAAAACGTATTATAAAGTACAAAATTTGTATAGAAAACATGGTATCAAAAAATAAAACAACAAGTCTAAAAACAACCAACTTACTTTACAAAGTTATAAAACTTAAAGTACTAACCAAACAACCAATAACTTATCTAAATAGTATATACACATCAAAATACATACATAGACACACACACATACATACATACATACATACATATATATACTAGTGAGATGCCCGTGCGATGCGGCAAAAAAAACAATTAGGCAACTGATTTTGGCTCGTAAAAAGCTAAAACCACCTAATTTTTGTCAAATCAACTCTTTTAACTTGAAAAATTATTATGATACAATTCATAATTTAAAATGTCAACTATTATATGACGAAAGTGTGAATAACTAATTTATTTGATTTGAGAGGGTTTTCTTTTATAGATATTATTTGACACTTTACTTTTTAAATGTATCAATGTGTGACAAACTAAAAAAGTAAAAGAAAACTATTTAGTTTATAGTTCTTAAAGCTTTTTTTGTTGTACTTTATGTTCTAAGAGTTGTAAAACTCTTAATTTTAAGAATTTTTGGTAAAAGACCATTATGTCCATCCTATATATATTATATTAGTAGTATAGATATAGACACATACGGTCCGGTCCGGTTTTTTACGACCGGTTTTTGGCAAAAACCGTAAACCAAACCGTTCATTATGGTTTTGAACTTTCGAAACCGACCGGCCAAATGTTTAGAAAAAAACCGACCGTGAAACCAAACCGATGACCGGTTTGAGCGGTTTCGCGGTTTCGAACCGAACCGTGAACACCCCTAGTGTTGATAAGTAACTTTAATGTAGTCGCATAAATCTTATTATATTATAATCTATAGGAGAAGTAAGGATTGATGTCTTAAATAAAAAGGAAATCTATATAAGAACAAGCATTCCATTTTAATTAAATAATTTAAAAGTATTACGTACATTCAATAGAATTAAATATTAGATCCAGACTGTAATGTTTTGAATTTTTTTCTCAAAAGATTTTAAATTGAAATTTTATCTATAAGAGTATAAGCTCATCCGTAATATTCACCCTATTGAAATCCCACATCATTGAAATTTTCTATCACGTCATCACTTTATTGAAAATCTTAAAACAGCATAGTGGTCATCTTACTAAAAAATCCTCCCTACTGTAACATATCATCAATTCATCACCACTGAAAAACATTAAAACCCCAAAATGGGTCCCAACTTTTTTAAACCCATCAAAGGGTGAATAGGAGGCCACACGGGGCGCGGGAGCCGCTGAGGGATCAAAATAGAGGCAGCCAGGGCAGGGGATGGTGTGCCCGCTCACCACCGCCCGAACTTTTCCCTCCGCCACCAAGCGGCTTACCCATTAAAGATAGCCTAATCTCAAATTTCTTATATCAACAACCTCTTGTTCATAGTATATTACCGAAATGGTCCCTTTGGTTTGCTAGTATTTCACTTTTAATTCCTAAGTTTTATAAATTACTCATATGGTAACAAACTTTAAATATTGTAACACATATAGTTTCTATGTGAGTGTTAGGCGCAAAATAATCTCGCTCGGGATATTTCAAGATTCGGGATATTTCGAGATCAGTGATATTTTAAGAATATGTATTATCACTAACAATTATCTCTGTTGCTTAACATTTATTACGAGATTTCAGGGATTGACAGGTTGTTCTACGGCTGGCCCTAATATGACGGAAGCAGGCGTCAACAAACTCAATTTGAATGTGGAATCTAAGAGAGATTTATGCAATCAGCTTGAATCAGTCTCCCACATTTGGAAGGTGCCGGAATAATCGGAACTACCATATGAACGTTGTTGACCGTTCTTTTGTATATTCTTAGTATAAATACCGAGGCAATTGATCGATATAGAACACTGGATACTTAGAAAACACACACAAAACTCACTGAAGCTTATTTAGCTGCTTAGCATCGATCAACTTGCGCTCTTTCTTTATATTTGGTTCATTTGATTATTAATAATACTAGGCAGAGTGACAATTGTCACCTCCCGAGGTTTTATGCCGGCAATCCTAAGGGATTAAGGGTTTTTCATCGTATAAATCTCGTGTGTAAGCTGTTCGTTTTGTTTAAATATCCTGAAAATATCCTCAGGGATATTCAGGGATATCCTGATCATAACAATAATATACTCAGCATATTTGTTTATAAAACACAATACCCCACTTTTCTAATTCGGTTTTGCTAAAAGTTAAGTTTGTTAATTTTTACCCGAAACAGTGAGGGTAATTTGGTCGATTATACGAGGGTAATTTGATAATATAAGGATTATATCTGTTACAAATGTATAAAGTTTGAGACCATGTGTGTAATTTATGAAACGTAGGAACCAAAAGATAAATATTAGCAAATCACAGGAACTATATTTCTATATTTGTAATTTACTCTGAAATCTATTTATATGGGTTGATTTTTAAAACATACGTAGATTTTCTTTGCTAAAAATAAGGTTTTCTGTATGATTGTTGATTTATATGTTTTCCTTCGTGTAAAAGATTTATATCCAAACATTAGCATTGATGTGAATATATCTTTTGTTAGGCTATGGGGTATGCCCCATTACCCACTCACTCCACCTATGCACCACGTAGACGCCACATAGGCACTCACCACAACCACTCACCCCACCATTTTGGTGGAAATGCCCCATTACCCACTAACTCCACGTCATCATTCCTTTTTAAATTAAAATGAGATATAATTAATAAAAAAAAAAATAAATTAATAAAAAAATTACAAATTAATAAAAAAAATTACAAATTAATAAAAAAATTACTAATTAATAAAACGATTTTTCCATAAATGTTCAATCAAATCGGCTTTGAGGTTCGCATGTGTATCCTCGTTACGAAGCATTCGACGGTTTGCTTGTTTTTCTTCGTCGTTGATCTCCACATGCTCCAACAAATTCGGATCGTCTTCTTCATAAAATTCACATATCGCTCGACCGTTATCTTCGATTATCATGTTGTGTAGTATCACACATGCGTATAACGCGTTTCTGATCCGACTTGGCTTCCAAGCTCTTGCAGGGTGTTGAATCATGTGTCACTTATGTTTTAGAACGCCGAATGCTCGTTCAATATCCTTTCTTGCCCCCTCTTGATGATTCTAGAAATACAGACGTCTATCATCTTCAGTTTGTCGTGTTGTAAACGATTTCAAGAAAGTATCCCATTGCGGATAAATACCATCGACCAAATAATACCCGTATTTGTATGTTGTGTCGTTGCAAATAAACTGCTGACCGGGTGCCATGCCTTCAATAAGATCGTTGTAAATCGGCGACTGATCTAGAACATTTATATCATTGTTCGATCCCGATGCACCAAAGAAGGCATGCCATATCCAAAGATCTTAAGACGCAACAGCTTTTAGCATAAAACTTGGTCTTGGATGGTCGCCTCGTTGGAATTGACCTCGCCATGCTGTTGGGCAATTGTCCCATTCTCAATGGGTGCAGTCGAGACTACCTAACATACCGGGAAAACCATGAACCTCTTCATGAAACATGTAAATTTATTGGACGTCATGGGAATTTGGTTTCCTCAAGTATTTATTCGCGTACAATCTAATTACGCCTTTACAAAATTTATAAATGCATTCCCGTCCCATTCTGTCAGACATCTGTAAATACTCATCAAACGAATCGCTGCTAGTGCCGTAGGCTAGTTGCCGTATTGCAGAAGTACATTTCTGAAGACCGGAAAACCCGATCTTTCCTCTTCCATCACACCTTTGTTGAAAAAATTCATAGTTTTGTTCCAAATCATTACGCACTCGTGAAAAAAGATTCCGACTCATATGAAAGCGACGTCGAAATAAATGTTCAGGGTATTTCGGATTTTCTGAAAAATAATCTTCAACAAGACGTGCGTGAGCTCCAAGACGATCTCGATTAATTCGTGCTCTTCTGGTTAGAACAGGTATTTCATCTTGTTGTCTGATGATGTCGAGAGTAAGTTGTGCGGCTTCGATTAAAAAATCTTCTCCTTCGCTAAAATCGTCATCTTCCCGTTAAAACTCCATTTTTATAAAAATACTGATTTTTTGTTTGATTTTTTTTTGTGTGATGTGAAGATTAAAGAGTGTGTGATATGAAGAAAAAATTAGTGTGTGATGGTTAGTATATATAGGTTTTAAAAAAAAAAAATTTATGGTGTAACGGTCGAAACACATGGGTCAAACGGCTTGGAGGACCGTTGCCCCACTCACGCATCAGGGCCACGCTCCTACTCACGCCCACAAGGGGGCGGTGTCATGCCCGATACCGGGGCATACCACACGGTCTTATGAATTAATTTTTGTCACACGTAAAGAAATGCTCAACGAAGTTGCGAGACTTATTTTCTGAGTTTTTAGATGTTCTGTTAGTTTAATCATTTTTAAATGTTAAAATAGAGCCAAATTGCAAGTAAAAATCTTCCTTTGTTATTAAACCCTTGAAAAAATGGGTTCTATATTTTATTTTATTTTTTATTATAGTTTGTATTTACTATTGAGATTATCTGAGTTTTTTTTTCCTGTGTGCTACTTATTTCATTTCTTAATTTTATTTTACATGAATGATTTAATTTGTATTTGAAATGCGTTGATCGAGAAAAATACAAAAAGTAATTTCAAGGCCGTAGGAAACCCGACCTTTGTTGCGGAGCCACTTTTTTTGGGAACAGAAAATTTTTAATTATGTATGTAAGCAGTGGCATAGCCTAAAAATATGTCCAAGGGTGCTATAAGTTATAGGCCAATTTTTTTCTTATTTCTATGTTTCGAGCTAAATATTCAGGTCGGAAAATGATAATTCGGGTCGGGTTAAACAATTTAAAATATCAAATACCAAATATTTTTTTCACTCAAAAAAAATAAATATGTATGTATCAAACAAGACATAAAGGGGGTGTTTATTTTTTTCAAAAAACATCTTCTAACCTCTTATGTCTGCGCCGCGCAGACACTGGAAGAGGTTAGAGGTCTACAGACTGTTTGTTTTCTCGAAGACATTTCATTAAAAAACGTCTGCCCAACCTCTTCTTGGCGCGTACGTGAACCAACATCTTCTAACCTCTTCCCAACCTCTTCTTCCCGCCCACAGTCAATTTGACATTCTTCCCACCCACGAACCGACGAGCTGCACTTCCCCATCCACGCTTCCACCGCCATCGGCCCCTTCACCGCCGCGCCTCCCACCGCCGCGCCTCCCAACGCCTCCCCATCGCCGTCGATCGTGACCTAATTTGTTAGATCTCACCATGTTCGTGACGAAGATGTCGCAGAGCCTCTGTTTCGAATTCCGGCGAACCGAGCTCGTGGTAAGCCGACATGACCTTCAATCTCTAGCCCTCCACTGCCGACGTGACCTTCGGTCTCTATCCCTCCACTGCCGATCGTGACCTCCGATCTCTAGCCCTAGACCTCCGATTTCTAGCCCTCAACCGCCGATCGTGACCTCCGATCTAGCCCTCCACCGTTGCTCCGTCGCTGCTTTGGTCGGTGATGATGACAATGGTGCAGGTGGTCGGGTTCATCGGTGGGGAAGATTCAAGGTTAGGGTTTTTTTGAAGAGGTTTTTATTGTCTGCTTTTAGGATAGGGGAAGAGGTAAAAAAACAAAAACCCTTAAAATCTCTTCTTGCAGAGGTTTGGTCCACCTCTTCTGCAAAAGAGGTCTGCAGACGTGGTCCGCATACTACATATGGTTTACCTCTGAAAAAACAAACACCACCAAAATGTTTAAGACGAAAATGTGAGTACCCTGTACCCGGAAGAAGAATCACAATTCGGCACGACAAAATGTTTGGGCCGACTGAGTTGCTGGATTTCCTTTTCTTTAACACAAAGTAATTGGATAATGTTCAATAATTAAGGTCCATTTTAATTTTTAAGAGCGAAAACAACCTTTAAACTCAATACCGGCTAAAAAATGAGATAACAACTGACACTGTAAACTCTTTAAGGTAATGCTATAACTTACAATATTAGTTCAAATTTATTATTTTTTAAAATCCAAGGGGGCTAAGGAATTTTAGGAAGAAAATCTGAATGGGTCAGGCTAAATACCTATAAAAGTTTCTGGCCGAAAACTACTATATCGAGCCTTTTGACCGGAAAAACGGCAGGAGACGGGGCACCCCAGTCCCCTTAAAACATCCGCCATTGTATGTATGTACGCATGTATATTAAAAAATATAAAACTAAATATTTACAAATTTACAATGAAGATTTAAGTTTATAAAAACTTACTGTTTTAAAAGTTTTATGCTCAATTTTTTTATTTATATTGGACAAGCCAGTTTTTCATACACAACCTAATTTTTGAGGCACATTCCCATTTTTTTTTTTTTTTTCTGGTGCATTTTTTGGGGGTGTGCTCGGCCCGGTTTTTGAGTAAAGCTGAAACCGACATAATTAGTTTTTAGTTATTACGAACCAATTTGTTTTCAGTTTTTAAGCTTTTGTTTTTTTTCGTTTTAGTTTTAGTTTTTTTCTTTTTTCTTGTTTTTTCTTCTCTCTCACATAATGTTAAAAACGCAAACATTTTTAAGAATACATAATTCATAAATTAATTGATCAAATACCAACTAATTACAATAAAACTAAATCATCACCACTATCATCATGTCCTTACATTTAGAAAAATAAAAAATCATATATTAGTTTAATCGATGGATCGTGCTCATCTTTGTTGTATATTCTCGAAAGAGGTCTGGGAATTGGTTGTGGGTTCATATTAAATAAATACAAAGAAGAAAAGTGATAAAGCTCATATGGTCTAATTGGTCTAATTTTTCAATTTAAAAATGTTTTGTAATATATTTTCTAGCTTCTGGCTAGAGTGTGAAATAAAAAGTTTGGTTGGAAGTTAAAAATAAAAAAAAACTTAGAAACAACCAAATTTGGTCTTTTTAATTATTTTGTTGTTAAACACCCAATGAGTACAAGTGATCTTTGGTTGCCCACCCACTAATATGCACTTTTCCCAAGCAAGATTCTTCATTGTCTTATAAAAACCCCACCTTCTGACCCCATTCTAAGATCATCTAAATCTTTACTAACAATTTCTATTCAATTATTAAATTCCAATACAAAATATTCTTATTTCATATAAAATATACATCCTTGTGTAACTAACAAAGAGGCTTTTACTTGATGGTACATATGATTTTTCAAATAAAAGATAACGAGTTTAAATTCCTTCTAATGCATATTGGGGGCTAAAAAGGGTCAAAGAGTTTTCTCACAATAAGTTACCTCATGAGATGAAACATCTTGGGTTCTGGTGTTGACATATGATTCGGATCTCGAGTTTTCGGGCACATGTTATTATGAGTTTAGTTGTTGCTGTTCAAAAACAAAAGTACCCAAAATGTAATTTGGAAAAAAAAAATAAAAAACATCAAATTTGAAGGGTAGTGTTGTCTTTTTACAATGCCCTCATAATCAAATCCTTATGTTATGCAATTTGGCATCCGCAAATCACAATGCACGCGCGCATCTTCCTTCTATAAAGCCTTCAAGCTTCCTGTTCATCTTCATCCTTCAATTAAACCCTCTGTTTCTCTCTCTACATTCATCCTTCTTTCTTTACCCAAATTATGGCTGAAATGTATAATTGGGATAATTCACTCAAACATGAAAAATCCAACAAAAATAAACAAAACCCCTCATTTTCTTCATGTCTTCTTGACGAAATCTACCGTTCAATTGATGGAGGCGATGAGAAATTTGGTGAATTTAAGCTGCGGAAACAAAAAGTTTCAAAGAAACAGACCGTTAAAACTGGTGGCACTGGTGGCAGCGGTGGCGGCAGTCGTGGGAGGTCGAGGAGTAAAAGTGCGGTGGAAGATGAAGAAATTGCCGGTTTCCGGCGAGGGTGTTTGGTTGACAAATGGATGGAAATGAAAGGCAACAAGAAAGCTGTTGCCGGTCCTCCGACATTGCCTGAATTTGATCAGAAATTTGTATTTGATAACGACCCGATGTTCTTTAGCTCGGGTTCGAGTTCCTCGGATTCAAGCTTCGGTTGGTATTCTGAAGCTGAGGCCGTGAAACCCAAACCTTCTTGTTTTGGCCCGTTAAACCGGGTCAAAACAAGTGTTCCGTCACGTTCTGGTGATAAAAAAGATAACGGATTTTATCCGTTTGATAATGATCAAACGGATAAGACCGATATTAATGGTCTAATTAGCTCAAAAACCAGAGCTTTAAAGATCTACACAAGTTTAAAAAAGATGAAGCAGCCGATCTCACCTGGAGGTAGGCTGACAACCTTTATCAATGCCATTTTTACAAATGGGCATTTCAAGAAATCTAAAGATTTGAGTTGTGAAGATAAAACCCAAACAAGGGTCGAAAGAAAATCGAAATCCATCAATGTGTCTACATGTTCATCAACATCTTCATTTTCAAGATCATGTTTAAACAAAAATGCTTCAAGATCGGTTGATCATCTCAACAATGGCGGACGAAGAACTGTTAGGTTTGTAGACCACGAAGATTCGGATCAGAAAATCATATTTAACGACCAAGATTTTGGGAAACTTCCTCCAACAACATTCCCATGGCCAAGAACCGAAAAATTAAATTTTAATGAGGTTTTGATGAAGTATGATGATAAAAAAATCAATTTAGATGACGACGAAGAAGATGAAGAGGATATGGCTAGTGATTCGAGCTCAGACTTATTTGAGCTCGACCACTTAGCCATGATCAATGATGATCAATATTGTGAGGGACTTCCGGTATACGAAACTACTCATATGAGCACTAATCGTGCCATTGCTAGTGGCTTAGTTTGCTAGGTTTTTATTCTATTATTTTACGATGTTTATATCTCTAATTTACTAGTTTTTTTTATTGGGTGTTTTAAGGGTATTTTAGTTTATCATACATAATGAAATCAAAAATATTATTATTTTTTTAACTATTCTTTGTAACTTTGTATGCATTTTTGTTTCTAAGTGTTTTCTCAATTCAATTAAAATCCGATGATGTATTTGGGAGTGATGGATGTTTGATTTTAAAGTTCAAACAGTTCTCAAAATAAAAACCAATGAATAAGAATTATCAAATTATCAGTTAAAAAAACTTAATATTTGCGGATTCAAAATATTTAAATTGAGAGAAAAGTAATATGGGATGATTATTAAAAAGTGAAATTTGTAAAAAAATTAGATTGGGGCGTTTTATATATTTATTTTTATTATTTTGGTTTGGTGATCCCAAGTGATTGAGAGAGAGAGTGTAATAAAGGGAAAAAAGTAAAGAGATAAGGGGTAAAAAAGAAAAAAACAAAAGGGGGAGGGGGTAAATTGACGATTGGAGAAATGGGCTGTAAAGTGAAAGGCAGATCTTCTTCCTTCTCTTCTTGTTCTTCGCCTTTGGGTTTTGGGAAAGTGAATGCTTTTGCTTTCTTCAATGTTGTTCTTCGATCGCCCTACATCACAACTTCGAATATTTTCTTTCTTTCCCAATATTTAATACACAAATATAATGTTGGTTGGATCCAGTAAAGAAAGGATTTTTTTCATAATAATAGTAAAAATTAATATAAGTTTAACATGTGATATTTTAAAAATATAAAAACAAAAATATAGTACAAAAAATCAAAATATATAGAACAAAAAAATCCATTACAAAAAAATTAAAATTAGGTACAAAAAATAAAAATTCAATTCAAAAAAATAAAAATGTAAATATAGTATAAAAAACACAAAAATATAGTACAAAAATATACATAACAAAAAAAGAATTTTTTAAGACAAAAAAAGTAAAAACTTAGTACAAAAAATAAAATATTATACCTAAATTATCATGTTATATGTCAGACATGTATTAAATATTACTCTATTTAGACAAAAATCTCTTTTTATTTGATTTTTTTCACATATATTATATAATCAAATAAAAAAAACATTTTGTTTAAAAGTAAAACAAAAACATGAATTCTTTCAACTAAAAACTAGTTTTTTTTAATTGCATTTAAAAATAAATTACAAAATAAAATGTAGAAAAACATAGATGTATAATTTATAAACAAATTTGTTTTTAGCAAAGATAATAATTTTTGCCTATAAAAAGTAGAATCAATGATGCTTTAGCATATGACATAGTAGGAATAAAAAAAAGAGAGGAAAGTTTGCTTATATTTATTTCCTTGAATTTTTCAACAATTTCTTACTTTTTTGAATATTTAAAAAATTTTCATTAGATATTATTTTAAAAAAAGTATACTATAAAATAAACTTTTTTTTTATATGAGTATACTATTAATATATAAAAAATGACAATTTAAATATTTTTTAAAATATACTATATTTTTAATACATATATTTTAGTTTTAAAAAACATACCAGATTTTTCTAAAAGTTTATTGTATTTTTATTATAATAAAGTGTATAAAAAATAGAACAAAAAACACAACTTCAAAAATACATCACAAAAATATAGTAAAAAAACATAATAAAGAAAAAATACAACATGTAAAAATATTGTACATAAATATACAATGCAAACATTAACATCAAAATTTTATTTAAAAATATATCATTACTATTCTCATATTAAAGTTGAAAAAATGATTGATTTTATGATGTGATTATTTGTAAAAAAATGTTATATAAAATATTATGAACATTTAAAAATGAGAGAATTTGAAAAACATAAAAAAATATCTTTTATTATTATACTCTTTTTTCCTTTATTTTAACATTTTAATCTTAACCATTTATTTAAAATTATAAGTTAATGATCTCTTTTTGATTCTTTAAAATCAAAAATAAATTTTCTTATGGAATCCAATTAATAAACGCTCACACATACATATATGAATGAAAACTTGAAATAATTCATTTTATCTCGCTAACTCAATATAATTCATCAAGATCAATTTAAATTGTTGTTTTTTTCCAACAACATTATTACACATTTACAACACTTAATTTTATATGTAAGTGTAAAACACGACCTTTTAATATTTAAACATCAATGTAAGTTTTAGAATTTACATTGGCACATTTAACTCTCTAAAAACTTGTACTTGTGTAATATCTTAAATGTTAGTGAATTTATGTACTCGTATAAAAAAATTGTTATACATGTGTAATAATTATGGTTGGAGAAGTTGTTAGGCGCTAGTCGGGCGGCGAGGTACCGTCTAGGGATTAATTGTGATTAATCGGCGCTAGACAGATTGGAATTTTTATACGTAATTTTACAAATATATGTTATATACACACATCAATATCAATAATTTAATATAATACTTCAAATAATCAAAACAATAAACTTAAATATACTAAATAAAGTATTTCAAAGTTCAAACTTAAACACCGAGTTCAAATTTTAGAGATGTAGTTCGATGTTAAGTGACTGAATTCGATGTTTCAAAGACATATTAAAATTTTTTTAGTTGAAAATATCTAAATAATCATGAAAATGATCGCTTTTTACCATAAAAAATTTGAAAATGTCAAAAAAAAATTGACTAGTCCGATTAGGCACCGCCTAAGTCAAAATCGAGACAGTAGAAAGACATCTAGCTCCTAAGCCGATTTTTACAACAAAGTAATAATAATATTTAAAAAAAGCAAAAAAAATTGAGTTGATTTTGATAGGTTATCATGAAATAATTTTAGTGTGATAACTGCGTCTATGCGAAATGTTATCACAAAAACCTATCAACACCTACGTAATAAATCATGCCAAACAATTTTCCTTTATATAAGTAAACGAAGCCCTTTCTTATATAGTTTTAAATTAATGGTCATTTGTTTTTAAATAAACATTAAGTTATTGAAATTTCATAAAACGTTAAACATAACAATAAGTATAAATTCCAAAAAAAATATGAATGATGTAGAAAACATGTGTTTAGCTAGAACATGCCTAGTAAACGAACAAATGTTGATAGACGACAGTAGCATGCGTATTATATAGAAAAAGTAAGCCAAGTGAGGGAAGTGGTAAGTTGGTAACCATATTATAGGACACAAACACTATTATTATTACTACTATATGTATAGGATTCGTATAAAATAATAAGTCACTCTTAATGTAATAAGACAAATAAATCCGTCAAGATCAACCCGAATTTTTTGTTTTTTTTTTTTCAAAATCTTTATTTTAAAAGCACAAGAGTATGTTATTTTATGTATTTGTAAAAATTCATTTTTATTTGGGGTCTTACGTACGTTGCCTTACAACAGTTTGGGTTCATCTTGGCGGATTTATTTGAGTATAATAAAGAGGGCCATATATATATAGGACAATGATCAAATAAAAAGTCTATTTTGTCAAAGAAGGCTAAAAAACATTTTTAAAATCACTAAAACTGACACAAACGAACTCCGATTGAATTCATTTCGATGACATTGGAACCGTTTCATCGAACCCAACAATATTTGATTTTTTGTTTTAACTTTAACAACTAGTGTTAGAGTTTGGATTTTAGGTCATATTTTTTTAGCTTTTAAGTTTTATCTTTAGGTTTATGATTTGTTTTCAAATTTTGGTTTTATTATTAAGGTTTATTGTTTATGATTTAAGGTTTAGGTTTTAGGGAATTACAAGCCTGTTCCAATGATGTAAAAAGAATCCAATCGGAGTTTGTTTGGGTCGGTTTTCAAGTTTTTAAAAATCCTTCTTAGCATTCTTAGGCAAAAAAGACTTTTTAGGAAAACCTTCCCATATATATATATATATATATATATATATATAGAGAGAGAGAGGATCAAATGTTAACCCTCCCTTATAGCGTTAACCGCTTAACCCTAGCGTTTTTTGCCCGAATCCTAAATTTTTTTTTTCATGGTTTTTATTATGTAAAAATAGGAGGGGTTTCTTTTTTGTGTTTTTGCCAATTCATCACCGTTTAGAAGTTATTGTAAGTGCAAGTTACTTACACTTACTTACATTTACTGCATCAGATACGGAAATGTAAGTAAATGTAAGTAACTTACACTTACAATAACTTCTAAACGGTGATGAATTGGCAAAAACACAAAAAAGAAACCCCCCCTATTTTTACATAATAAAAACCATGAAAAAAAAAATTTAGGATTCGGGCAAAAAACGCTAGGGTTAAGCGGTTAACGCTATAAGGAAGGGTTAATAATGGAACCTTCCCCTATATATATATATATATATATATATATATATATATATATATGAGGAAAGTGAATATGGGGCTGTTAAACACCTAACTTAGGTGTGAAACCTATCAAAACAACGTAGTTTTGATTAAATATCATTAATTATGGTAGGTGCAAATTTATGGAGTGAAAATATGAACAAAAAAAATTTACCATAATTAATGAGATTTAATCAAAACTACGTCGTTTAGATGGGTTTCACATCTAAGTTAGATGTTTAACAGCCCCATATTCACTTTCCCCTATATATATATATATATATATATATATATGTAAAGAAATTAGTGTGAGTGGTACAATAAAGAGGGTGTTTGGAGGTGAGGATGTGGCGTTTCTTAAAGAGAAGAAAGCTCGCATTATTGTAGATGATTGAAAGGTTTGACTTTTAAAGTTAGTCATCATGCATTGAGTTGTAAATTGCTAGCAATATGATTATAGAGTCTAAATTTTTTTAGGCACACAGGGTTTTTAGACAAATGTTATAAACTAGCAAGGGTCCTATGCATTATCACAGGAATTTCGCATATCAAAATGCAACTCTAGCACATACTAGCTACTTGTAAATGTATCCGTCACAACAAAAAAGGTCCCTTCTTGATCGTAAAATTTACTACAAAAAACAAAAATTAGATAAACAAATAAAATGGGAAAAAAGTAATAATTATCATTTATTTAAACAATATTATTATTCAATTGCAATCATTTATATAACAGAAAATTAAGAACAACCAAAAACTTGTCTCACACAATGTAAGTGATTTAAATAAAAAGTTTGAGTCATATCATGCTACCCATATGAGTACTCAGCCACAATAGTAACAATATCAAACAAACAAACAAAATTACTCATTATATTTACACTTTTCAGTAGGTCTGGGGGGAAGGATAGACAAAAACCTTTGCTCCAAAAGAGTCCCCGGCTCAAAGTTATCGTTTGACGTTGATCATCCCAACATTTTTAATGTTATTTTCACAAAATAAGTAAAATAACGTTAAAATTAGTGCAATGTTACTTTGGCCCCTTAAGGGCCCACACATATATACATTATATGTGTGCACCGCAAATTGGGCGTATCAGTAGTAACAATATCATGAATATTAAAACATACACCAAAAACAAACAATAAATCGAACCATTGGAAAAACATACGACAACTACCAAGGAATACGAATACAAACATAAGCAGATGATGCTAAAAATCATAAAATGAAAATAATAAAAACACTTTTACACTCGCAAAATCTAACGTAAAGACAATGCGAACATAAGACTGACAAATAAAATAAAAACATTATCTAACTATTTATATTATTTAACTTCTATTATTATTTGATTATTACTATTATATAACTACTACTACTATTATTTAATTAAAATGGTAAAGAAAAATTAAAAAATAAACAAAAAATAAAACCTGCTATTACAGGGAGTATAAAACAACTGCCAATTCATATTCCTAAGTTCTAACCAACATGCTACATAAACGAAGCTGATACAATACAAATTTGTATGTGGTAATTGGTATAATATTTTAGTAATATTGGTTGTAACCAAGGGTAAAATTGGCAATACATTTATTTGTTTAATACTATTACTGTTCCTATGATAATTAATATGCATAACTAGCTGAATCTGGATACCGAATGTTACGACAACGACCCTATTCTAAATACTAAAACGTAAATAAAAAAATCACTTTGAGTAATTTTTATTCGGTCATAAAACACTAATGGATTGTTTAGGAACCTCTAGTTATTAAGTGTTAAACCAATAAGCTATTTGAATAGTTAAGAGACCATAAACCAGTAATTGCTTAACCGTCCTCAAGATTTGGTGTAATGGTAAGAAGCCCACACTTCCTATTAAAGGTTGTGGGTTCAATTCTCATTGTTGTCAAAATTTGTAAGACATGACAATGACGCGCGACCCGGGTTATCACCCAGTTTTGTGTCCAAGCCTATAGGGTTTTACGTTGCAAGGTTAAAGCTTCATGCCTAGTTTTTCCCTGGAACGATTAGTTGACGAGTTTTTGACTGCAACAAACTTGGCCCGTTAGGATGGTTGGTTGGAGCCTCCGCTGCAATCGTAGCATGTTAGAGCCTCTCTAATTTCACTGAAAAATGTACCGCTGCAATTGTAGCATGAATGTAAGGCTGAGGTTTCGATACTCAGTCACTGCACTCTAAGGCAACGTTTTTGCCGTTACATCAACCATCGTTCTAAAAAAAGTAATTGTTGAACCAATTAATACTGTTTGGTTGTGGCTCTAAACGAATATGTAGATTGGTTATTTCACCCTTTTGAAATTAAGTAATAGTATAAATAATAAAAACATGATAAAATTCAAACATCCAAATTACATATTAGTTTTTCAAAATACATGAAAAAAATGTTAAAATTCAAACATAAAGAATCTAATATAGTACCAAATTACAAGAAACACACATGACCTCAAACATCTATTAATGACAATATTGTAAACTAATCGATGTCGAAGTACCAATCATGTAACAACCGAAAAATTTGATAACCTAATAATAAACGTTCGAAATTTCGGTAACCGTTTATGTCCAAAATTTAGATAAACGTTCGTAAAGTAATTACGATCCAAATGATATAAACGATACAAGTATCTGATAATGTATGGACACGTTATAAAGTTTATTAATAACGTGTAAAAGTTTCTATGACCGTTTGGGTTCGAAATTTTTATGAACGTTCACGAAGTGATTAAGATCACATTAATATAGGCGGGTCCGTTATACGATAAAGTATGAACAAGATATAAGCTTGTGAATATTAAAAATATGTGAGCAACGTAGAAGGGAATTTTAAAAATAGAACCTCAAAATTCAAGGGCCCTAAGTGTAAATTTCAAATAAAATTCATAGATTTTTGTTGTAAGTCGATTGGATAATATATATCAGATTGCTCTTCAAGATTAAAAATCAATTTAAGAACTTCGGAGAAGCTTCAAGTGAACGACAGTTCTAATACTTCTGATCGACTTCTAGGTGTTAAGAGCATAGAAGAGAATCAAGAAGAATAGATCGATCGTTAAGGTATGTGTTCATGATTCTCGTCTCATGTTAGTTTAATCTTGATTAATTTAAGAGACCAACACCATGTTTAGATAGAGTTTTGGTTTTGTATGATGAACATGAACTGGATTCGGTTGGAGCCCAATTACATCTAGATAATGATCAAGTTTTCTTGAGTTTTATGAGGATATAATATGTATGTGCTTCCGGTTGCCTTAAACCTATGTTATTATACAGTAAGTTTAGCAACACCCTAAGACGAATTAATTAAATAAGAGAATACGCTTATTAAGCCGAGCAAATAAGTAATCTTTAAGCATAACAAGAATGTAGAGATAAAAATGGTCAAAATGAGTGTAAGCGAAATTTTGAAACAAAGCTCCGAATGAAAGTTACGACATGCTGAAGTTTCGAGCTGTAATCGTAAATTTGAGCACCTTCATGATAAGGTTATAATCATGATAATATATTCGTATTATTAGGATATCATTTTGAAGTGAGAAAGTAAGGAAACGAAGAAAAGCTAGCAAATTGTGCTTTACTAAGCTCAGGTGAGTTCTTTGTAGCCCTGTTTTAAATGTATTATCATTTTGGGCTGGTATGCATGTTATGAAATTATTTTGTGAAAATGATTTAACCTGACTATGGTCTGGTAAAGAATGTTAAGTCTCAACTACGGATACAAAATAAATGATTTTTAAAGTCTAGGCCGAGGTCGAGTAGGAAATGTGGTTTTGAAGTCCCAGCTGCGGTTGGGCAAAATTTGAGCAATTCGATGTAGAAAAGTGTTTATGTTTATAATGGTTTAAATGATTTAAACCATGTTATGTGGGAATGAATGATGTTATGGATATGACTGATATATGTAAAGGGATGCTATGTGAATGATTGTTGTTAAAGAAGTCTTGTACCGGTATGAGCTGTCAACTTCGGGTTGATAGTTAAAGAGTCTTGTGGAAACACAAGCCTGTCGACTGCGTGTCGCGAGTTGAGGAAGCCTTATACATGTATGAGCCTATCAAATTCGGGTTGGCAGTTGAGGTGTCTTAAATTTTCTGCATAATATGATTGATGTTATGATGATGTGTATGAAATATATTTACATTATGATGAAATGTATGTTATGTATTTGAATTACGTTATGTGATGACATGATTGAATAACGATTTTTCTAAAAATTTAACTTAGAACTCACCAGTATAAAGCTGACTTGTTTTACATGCATATCAGGTTGAATAGTTTGAGAAATGATAACATGATGGCTTGTTAGAAGTGTGGATTATGTGCTAACGTTTGTTTAGTATGTGTACATTATTTTATGTCATCACCTTAAATTCCGCTGATATAATAATGTAATTATGGTTTAAGGACTATGTGTTTGATGTTTTGCCAATCGAGGGGACTCCCGGGACTCAGGGCCTCTCAAATCAAAAATATAGTTAAAAAACTCAAGTTCTACTACCCAATTAGATAGGAAAGTCGGGTATCGATTCACGAGGATTCAAGTGAAAACTATTTCAAACATCCAATACAGGGACACAACCCGCCCCTTCTAGGTTTAAAATAAAAAGAAATCAGGCATCCTCAATAGTAGAATCAGCATCAGAATCAACATCCTGCGTCAGATACAAACTGCTCCTCCAACGCAATCAACCTCCCCTCAGCGATGTCAGCTCGGTGCTCCTCCTCCTGCACTCGGGTAGTCAGATGCACCATGTGAGACTCCATCCCCTGGACTACACTACGAAGCTCCGCATATCGAGCGTTCGCATCTCTGAGCTCCTGCGCCAGGTGCTCGATCCTATCATTAGCCCACTTTGACTCCCAGGTCAGTCGGGCGATGTCATCAGACTCGAATCGTGGCCTCTTAGAGGCACGAAATCTAGGTGGCATACGGTAAGAAGACTCCTCGGTGGGATCCTCCTCAGGAGCCTTCTGTGGGTCCCCCTGTGGTTTCTCCTGTGGATCCTCCTCCGGATCCTCCTCTGGGTCGTCCTCTTCAGGATCCTCCTCCGGATCCTCGTCCGAGTGCTCCACGGGATCCTCCTCATGATCCTGAAATACTGGAGCTATCGGCTCCTCGTCATCAAGTATGATCACGTGCGGTGGTGATGGTGCTGCCATATCTGTTACATAAGACCATATGTAAATACCAGGCAAAAGCAGTTGTGTAAACAAGTGTCTAATGTCTAACAGTTATAGTCTAAGTCTACTAATGCAAACCTAGTTCGCTATAACCTGGCTCTGATACCAATCTATAACACCCCCAATTTTCAACTAACGGAATCATACCGTTTGGGACGTGACAAAACAGGATCTCAGATCGTTAGACATAACGAAGACCTCTATATGATTTTCAAACATACTTTGGTCTAAAACTGTAATATCAAAGTTCTAACGTTGCGGAAGCGTTTTTAAAACAATAACAAACATAACGGTTTGAAACTGTAAATTACAAAGCAAAGTCTCAAATGTTCAAATCCAAAACAACAGAAATGTAAATTATGCATGCGACTCGATCTCCTAGTCCATGCTTGCTTGATCTTGTACCTTAACGTCCTGAGAAAACATGTAAATCAAGTCAACACAAAGGTTGGTGAATACACAGGTTTAAGCGTTCACAAATGTTTGAAACAACTGTTTGAAATGAAATGTTTGCAGATAACATAATCACACATGCATAGTCATGATAGCTAGTCATTTGTACTATTTACATAAGCGGTCGACACCGAAGCTGACTGTTAGAATGTTGATTGCCTTTCCACTATTGTCTAGCACAAACAATAGTAATGTGAATTGGCTAGTCAAACACTTGCGTAGACCTACAATCTACCAAGTGAGGTTTGTCAAACCTAATAGATCTATCTTCAACTACCACGCTTTGCACTACGGCAAACTAAACGGTTCGATATGTAAGGACTTGTAATGCTATGTTCGCACTTATCGTAAATAGCTAACTCATGCAAGTGATATGTATCTAAAAGTGTTTGTTTGCACATGTTTTCTCCCACAAAATAGTAAAATAAGAAAAGGGGCCGTGTACGCACCTTTGAATGTAGCAGAATGATCAAACACACGTGAAATCGCGTAGATAATCCTCTACGAAGAATCTGTGTTTAAACAATAACGTTGTGTTATTCGGGATGTCGTTTAATGTGTGTAATCACATACGTGTCAACACACGTATGTTAGACTTGTTAGAAACGTGCATACGTATGTACGCGTGACTTTAAAATCGTTTAATAAAATCATATAGTCGTTTATGATTTTATTTAAATAAGTGTAATTATACGCGATTATGTTTTCGGTCTAAAATGTGAATTTTATTATTTTACTTGGTTCGGGATTCCGTTACGGTTCCAACGCAACTTGAATGGATCAAATCCGAGTTAGAACGAATAAGATATGATCAAAATACCAAAAATAGTTTTAAAACTCAAAAACTGTTGAAGGCCGGGTTCGAACCCGAGACCTACAACGCAACACACACACCCTTTACCAGTTAACCAGCTTCTGCTTTTGCAATAGAACTTCAAAATTAAATCTTTTAACCAGAAGTTGACTGGTTCCCCTTTGTTTCCTAAACCGAACCAACTAGCCTCCAATTGGACCCCGATTCGAACTCGATCGAACCTGAAGCCCTGGGGCTATTGTTCCATAGATCAAAACGAGTTCACAGGTGGTTTTAATTCGATTATTAGACCACATGAAGTCCCAATTCGTGGCTTACAACGTTTCGAACTTGAGTACTAAAATCTACTATTTGATTTAATCGATTTCGCTTAGATTGATCTGAAAAATCATATAGTACTCATTCATAATGGAATTTCGAAAGTGTCTGTCCCAATTAATTCGAATATCAAGTTCGTTTAGTTCGAAACCCCCAAAAACGTTTTTCTTATGAACCCTAATGATCAAAATCATTAACTTCGTTGTTTTAACATCAAATTAACATAGGATTTAGCTTAATCGAAACTTTTTGGAACTTGTGATGCCATTTAATTTGGTTTTTGCACTCATTTGAATGAAAACCCCCAAATGCGTTTATAAGATAAACCCTAGAATTAGAAATCGTTTAATTCGCAGTTGTTTGTTAAAACTATCATATGGGTTTCATTACATTGATGTTTTCGAAACTCTCTACATCGATTAATTTGATTTTTAAACCTGTTTGCATCAAAACCCCCAATTCGGTTTGAACTTAGAACCCTAGAATTTAAAATCTTGTAATTCGATATTAGGAAACCGAATTGTCGTATGGCTAAGCTTAGTCGGCATATTTAGAGTGTGTAGGGATCGATTTTTACCTGGTTAAATATCGAATTGATGTAGTTCAACTTGTGGCTTGAGTTCGGTCGACCCCCGATCGGCTTCTTTAATCCGCAGCTTCTAAGGTCGAATTGTGATGTGTAACAGATGCTAAAAGTGCCGACTAAAGGTTCTGTGGGTTCAATTGTAAGTGTTTTGATATGATCTTTCGAATTTGATAGTGATTATGGACGGTTTCGACTTTTGGTTATCATTCTAGTTTAATTCGACAAATAAATGTGACCATAACGCCTGATAGTTGTTACTGATCATCAAGTTGGTGATTACAACTGATTAACTTTTGTTATTACTTAGTTTTAATGCCAAATTCGAATTCAATTGCTTATCAAGGCCGAATTTTGACTCATAAAAGTCAAAATTGATAATTCTAATCCTTTACAAGTTAAAACCTTTTAATTTAAGTGTTTTAGGCTTTATTTTGTTTAATTCTACCCCCTTAAATTTGATATTATTTGCTTTCGTATAATTTCTGTGAACTTTTCAGTTAACGGAGTTAATCTGAAAATATCGAATTGTCACATCATCCCCTTGTTGAAGGAATTTTCGCCCCGAAAATTGCTTAGTGTTAGAAGTAGTTAGGAAACTACTTGTGAGTTTAGAATGTAAGTGTTAGTGTGATATTTGGTCATTCTGTGTACTGGTGTGTAATCACACACAAGGTTCAACGTTTGCAACATCACACCTAAGTGTGATCGTTCTATGTAACTGTTTGTGTGCACACTAGTTAGTACACCTAACTGTGTATGTTTGTGTTTGATCATACTATGCTATGTAACCTTGCACATAGTGAGGGTTTGCAACTGTTTGTACTATGTAACCTCGCACATAGCAAAATGTGTGTAACTAATCATGTTTGTACTACCATAACATGTAACATATGAAATGTAGCACATAAAATGTAATGTAGCACAAATGTTTGTAACAAAACCAATTGCATAAAGTGTTTGTGCTTACAGTTTGAAATCTGAAGTGTGAAAGTGTGAAGCATCACGTCATCCCCTTGTAGAAGGAAATTTCGTCCCGAAATTTAACGTGTTTTCTCGGTGTTTGCAGTTGTTGTTTTGAACAGGTGAGGATACTTATTCATCATTTGATCTTCTCTTTCCCATGTGAATTCAGGTCCACGTCTTGAATTCCACCGGACCTTGACTATCGGAATTTTGCTGTGTTTGAGCTGTTTAACTTCTCGGTCCATGATTTCAGCCGGTTCTTCAATGAACCGTAACTGTTCGTCTACTTGTATTTCCTCTAGTGGTACAATCAATGTCTCATCAGAAAGACATTTCTTTAAATTCGAAACGTGAAAGACATCATGAACTCCGCTGAGTTCATCCGGTAATTTAAGTTGATACGCAACCGGACCAATCCTTTTCAGGATCTCAAAAGGTCCTACGTAACGTGGGCTAAGCTTCCCACGCTTGCCGAATCGTATCACACCTTTCCAAGGTGATACTTTCAGAAGAACTCGGTCTCCTACTTGAAATTCCAACGGTTTACGACATTTGTCAGCGTAACTCTTTTGTCGATCTCGAGCCGCTGCCATATGGTTCCGGATTTGTACAATCTTCTCAGTCGTTTCGTGCACTAGTTCAGGACCTGTTATCTGACTGTCACCAATTTCAGCCCAACAAATTGGTGAACGACATTTGCGACCATACAATGCTTCAAACGGTGTTGCCTGAATACTTGTATGATAACTGTTGTTGTAAGAGAATTCCACTAGCGGTAAGTGATTTTCCCAGCTATCACCAAAATCAATGACACAAGCTCGTAACATGTCCTCGAGTGTTTGAATTGTACGTTCACTCTGGCCGTCAGTTTGTGGATGATAAGCAGTACTCATGTCTAAACGAGTTCCCAAGGATTTATGGAGAGATTTCCAGAAGTTTGAAGTGAATCGGGCATACCGATCTGATATGATGGAAATTGGTACGCCATGTCGCGATACCACTTCCTTGATGTAAATACGAGTCAACTTCTCCATTTTGTCAGTTTCCTTAATTGCTAAGAAATGTGCAGATTTCGTTAATCGATCAACAATTACCCATATCGTATCACAACCACTTGGCGTACGGGGTAACTTAGTAATGAAATCCATCGAAATCTGTTCTCATTTCCACATCGGTATTTCTGGCTGTTGCAACAAACAAGATGGTTTCTGATATTCAACTTTGACTTTCGAACAAGTCAAACACTTGCTAACGTACTTAGCAATGTCGGCTTTCATGTAAGGCCACCAATACAATGCCTTCAAGTCATGATACATCTTGTCTGACCCCGGATGGACTGAATATCTAGACTTGTGCGCTTCATCCATCACGAGTTCCCTTAAACCACCGTGTAAGGGTATCCAAAGTCGGTTAATGAAACAACGAGTTCCATGAGGCATGACATCCAATTGTTTTTCCATTCCTCGTAAGGATTCCTGTTCCAAGTTATCCTTTTCTAAGGCTTCAATCTGAGCACTGCGTACCTTGTCAGGTAAGTCAGTATGTATCGTCATCATAAGTGCGCGAACCCGTCTTGTTGATGTTGTGTCTTTTCTGCTTAAAGCATCAGCTACCACATTGGCTTTTCCCGGATGATACTTGATTGCGCATTCGTAATAATTCAACAAATCGACCCATCGTCGCTGTCTCATATTAAGTTCCTTCTGATCAAAGATATGTTGCAAACTCTTATGATCAGTGTAAATGGTACACTTGGTTCCATATAAATAATGCCTCCAAATTTTCAAGGCAAATACCACTGCTCCTAACTCCAAATCATGAGTAGTGTAATTCTTTTCGTGTGGTCTGAGCTGCCTTGAAGCGTAAGCAATCACTTTATCACGTTGCATCAACACACACCCCAAACCCTGTGCAGATGCGTCACAATACACCACAAAGTCTTCCGTCCCCTCCGGTAAGGACAGAATCGGTGCATTGCAGAGTTTTTGCTTCAATAGCTGGAATGCAGCTTCCTGTTTATCCGTCCAGTTATACTTCTTCCCTTTGTGCGTAAGAGCTGTAAGTGGTTGAGTGATCTTTGACAAATCCTCAATGAATCGTCGGTAGTAACCCGCTAAACCAAGGAATTGCCGTACCTCGGTAGGAGTCTTTGGTGCTTCCCAATTTTTAATCGCCTCAATTTTCGCTGGATCAACATGTATGCCCTTTTCATTGACTATATGACCCAAGAATTGAACTTCTCGCATCCAGAATTCACATTTCGAGAACTTAGCGTACAATTGTTCTTGTTTCAGTAATTCTAACAGCAATCGAATATGTTCAGCATGCTCCTCCTCAATCTGAGAGTAAATGAGAATGTCATCAATGAAAACAATGACAAACTTATCAAGATAACGTTTGCAAACTCGATTAATGAGATCCATGAATACTGCTGGAGCGTTTGTCAACCCAAATGGCATGATCAAGAATTCATAATGGCCATAGCGCGTTCTGAATGCTGTCTTTGTAATATCTTCCTCTTGGACTCTGAGTTGATGGTAACCCGATCTGAGATCAATCTTCGAGTAGTAATTCGAACCTTGTAACTGATCGAACAGATCGTCAATTCTAGGTAATGGATACCGGTTTTTGATGGTAACCTTGTTAAGTTCCCGGTAATCGATACACATACGGCAAGTCCCGTCCTTTTTCTTAACAAATAAGACTGGAGCTCCCCATGGTGAAAAACTAGGTCGTATGAAGCCGTTATCCAACAACTCTTGCAGTTGTGTAGATAACTCTTGCATCTCAGACGATGCAAGTCGATAAGGCGCTCTAGCTATCGGTGCTGCGTCTGGTGTAAGGTCGATTCGGAATTCCACTTGTCTGTTAGGCTGTAATCCCGGTAAGTCTTCTGGAAATACTTCAGGAAATTCACAAACTACTGGAATGTCTTCGATCTTCTTCTCAGCTACCGGCTTCTCAGTTATAAGTGCTATAACTGTTGTATGACCTTTACGCAGACATTTGTGTGCTTTCATACAAGATATGAGACGCAGTGGCGTACTGCTCTTCTCACCTTGTACATACAATGTGTCTCCATGTGGAAGAAATATACGAACGATCTTTTCATTGCATATTATTTCAGCCTGGTGTTTGGACAACCAGTCCATGCCAATGACTACATCAAAACTGCCTAAGGTGATAGGCATCAGATCAATTTCCAGTGTTTGACCCATCAAATCAAGGATACATCCTTTAAGGATTTGTTCAACTACAATTAACTTGCCATCAGCTAATTCTACAGTGTATGGGTTTTCTAAGGCAGTAGGACTAATATTTAGCAACTTAGAAAATGTACTAGATACAAAGCTCCGGTCTGCACCAGTATCAAATAGCATAGAGGCATAGTGATTATTCAAGAGGACGTACCCGTAACAATGTTGGGATCCTCCCGTTCTTGACGTCCTCTAATCACAAACGCCCTGCCCCTAGCACCATTGTTGTTGTTATTGTTGTTGTTATTGGTGCCATTACCGTTGCCGTTGCCGTTGCATCATTAGTCCCGCCCTTCTTGAGTTGTGGAAATCCTTCTTGAAATGCCCCGGCTTGCCACACTCATAACACCCCTTTTGAGTGTTGTTCTGGTTGTTGTTCTGATTGTTGGAGTTGTTTTGCAGCTCCCCGCGGTAGTCTTTTGCTGCATGCCCTCCTTTACCACACCGTTGGCACCGATACTTATCACACTGATTCTCAACATGATGGAATCCATATTTGTTGCACTTTGGGTATTTACCAATATACCCCCCAGATGACTGCTGACCACTGCTCGAATTGTGATAGGTTTTATTTGAATCCTGCTTGCGATTCTGCTGAAACGATTGTTGGTTGAAATTCTTGGAGTTGCTGCCTTCCCACTTCCGCTTGTGGTCTCCCACCTTAGTAGCTGCTATTTGTTTAGGCAGAGTTCCTTGTTGCACTGCCTGATCAGTCAGTTGGTGCGCCAACCGAACAGCTTGTTGAATGGTGGTGGGATTCGCAGAAGTGACCAACCCTTGAATCTGAGGCACTAATCTCCCGATGTACCTCTCAATCCACTTGCTCGGTGGATTAGCCATGTGTGGTAGGAGTCTGGCTAATTCATGTGACCGAGTAGTGTACTCCTCAATATTTGACCCCTCCATCTTAAGATGCCAATACTCATCTTCCAGCTTTTGTATTTCGCTGCGAGGACAATACTCCCCTTGCAGTAATGTCTTAAACCCATTCCAAGTTAAGGCATTTTCTTATCCCAATCCCAAAGTCTGAACATTAGAATTCCACCAGGTCAACCCTGGACCCTCCAACGTACCTGTAGCATATTTGACTTTGTTTTCTTCAGGACAGTTGCACATTTTGAACACTGATTCCGCCTTTTCAATCCATCGTAGGAGTCCAATAGCCCCTTCCTACCCTTTGAAATTGTGAGGCTTGCAATCTAGAAACGTTTTGAATGTGCATACCGGTGGGTTTACTAATCCCCCTGCTGGACCATGTGGTCCTGTCGTGTGTGTCTGGGTGTAGTTCGCGATTGCCTCCGCGATCCTGTTGTTGATCAGCTCATTGAGTTCTGCAACTTTCATATTGACGTTTTCACCGACCATTATATTCCTAGTTAGAATAAATGTTAGAGTGTTACCAAAATCCAATGTGAAATGTGTAATCAATACAACAAACAAACATGTATCTGTATGAATACAGGGACACAACCCGCCCCTTCTAGGTTTAAAATAAAAAGAAATCAGGCATCCTCAATAGTAGAATCAGCATAAGAATCAACATCCTGTGCTGGTATCTCCTCCTCTCCCTCTTCCTCCTCTGCGTCAGATACAAACTGCTCCTCCAACGCAATCAACCTCCCCTCAGCGATGTCAGCTCGGTGCTCCTCCTCCTGCATTCGGGTAGTCAGATGCACCATGTGAGACTCCATCCCCTGGACTACACTACGAAGCTCCGCATATCGAGCGTTCGCATCTTTGAGCTCCTGCGCTAGGTGCTCGATCCTATCATTAGCCCACTTTGACTCCCAGGTCAGTCGGGCGATGTCATCAGACTCGAATCGTGGCCTCTTAGAGGCACGAAATCTAGGTGGCATACGGTAAGAAGACTCCTCGGTGGGATCCTCCTCAGGAGCCTTCTGTGGGTCCCCCTATGGTTCCTCCTCCGGATCCTCCTCTGGGTCGTCCTCTTCAGGATCCTCCTCCGGATCCTCGTCCGAGTCCTCCACGGGATCCTCCTCATGATCCTGAAATGCTGGAGCTATCGGCTCCTCGTCATCAAGTACGATCACGTGCGGTGGTGATGGTGCTGCCATATCTGTTACATAAGACCATATGTAAATACCAGGCAAAAGCAGTTGTGTAAACAAGTGTCTAATGTCTAACAGTTATAGTCTAAGTCTACTAATGCAAACCTAGTTTGCTATAACCTGGCTCTGATACCAATCTGTCACACCCCCAATTTTCAACTAACGGAATCATACCGTTTGGGACGTGACAAACCAGGATCTCAGATCATTAGACATAACGAAGACCTCTATATGATTTTCAAACATACTTTGGTCTAAAACTGTAATATCAAAGTTCTAACGTTGCGGAAGCGTTTTTAAAACAATAACAAACATAACGGTTTGAAACTGTAAATTACAAAGCAAAGTCTCAAATGTTCAAATCCAAAACAACAAAAATGTAAATTATGCATGCGACTCGATCTCCTAGTCCATGCTTGCTTGATCTTGTACCTTAACGTCCTGAGAAAACATGTAAATCAAGTCAACACAAAGGTTGGTGCATACACAGGTTTAAGCGTTCACAAATGTTTGAAACAACTGTTTGAAATGAAATGTTTGCAGATAACATAATCACACATGCATAGTCATGATAGCTAGTCATTTGTACTATTTACAAAAGCGGTCGACACCGAAGCTGACTGTTAGAATGTTGATTGCCTTTTCACTATTGTCTAGCACAAACAATAGTAATGTGAATTGGCTATTCAAACACTTGCGTAGACCTACAATCTACCAAGTGAGGTTTGTCAAACCTAATAGATCTATCTTCAACTACCACGCTTTGCACTACGGCAAACTAAACGGTTCGATATGTAAGGACTTGTAATGCTATGTTTGCACTTATCGAAAATAGCTAACTTATGCAAGTGATATGTATCTAAAAGTGTTTGTTTGCACATGTTTTCTCCCCCAAAATAGTAAAATAAGAAAAGGGGTCGTGTACGCACCTTTGAATGTAGCAGAATGATCAAACACACGTGAAATCGCGTAGATAATCCTCTACGAAGAATCTGTGTTTAAACAATAACGTTGTGTTATTCGGGATGTCGTTTAATGTGTGTAATCACATACGTGTCAACACACGTATGTTAGACTTGTTAGAAACGTGCATACGTATGTACGCGTGACTTTAAAATCGTTTAATAAAATCATATAGTTGTTTATGATTTTATTTAAATAAGTGTAATTATACGCGATTATATTTTCGGTCTAAAATGTGAATTTTATTATTTTATTTGGTTCGGGATTCCGTTACGGTTCCAACGCAACTTGAATGGATCAAATCCGAGTTAAAACGAATAAGATATGATCAAAATACCAAAAATAGTTTTAAAACTCAAAAACTGTTGAAGGCCGGGTTCGAACCCGAGACCTACAACCCAACACACACACCCTCTACCAGTTAACCAGCTTCTGCTTTTGCAATAGAACTTCAAAATTAAATCTTTTAACCAGAAGTTGACTGGTTCCCCTTTGTTTCCTAAACCGAACCAACTAGCCTCCAATTGGACCCTGATTCGAACTCGATCGAACCTGAAGCCCTGGGGCTATTGTTCCATAGATCAAAACGAGTTCACAGGTGGTTTTAATTCGATTATTAGACCACATGAAGTCCCAATTCGTGGCTTACAACGTTTCGAACTCGAGTACTAAAATCTACTATTTGATTTAATCGATTTCGCTTAGATTGATCTGAAAAATCATATGGTACTCATTCATAATGGAATTTCGAAAGTGTCTGTCCCAATTAATTCGAATATCAAGTTCGTTTAGTTCGAAACCCCCAAAAACGTTTTTCTTATGAACCCTAATGATCAAAATCATTAACTTCGTTGTTTTAACATCAAATTAACATAGGATTTAGCTTAATCGAAACTTTCTGGAACTTGTGATGACATTTAATTTGGTTTTTGCACTCATTTGAATGAAAACCCCCAAACGCATTTATAAGATAAACCCTAGAATTAGAAATCGTTTAATTCGCAGTTGTTTGTTAAAACTATCATATGGGTTTCATTACATTGATGTTTTCGAAACTCTCTACATCGATTAATTTAATTTTTAAACCTGTTTGCATCAAAACCCGCAATTTGGTTTGAACTTAGAACCCTAGAATTTAAAATCTTGTAATTCGATATTAGGAAACCGAATTGTCGTATGGCTAAGCTTAGTCGGCATATTTAGAGTGTGTAGGGATCGATTTTTACCTGGTTAAATATCGAATTGATGTAGTTCAACTTGTGGCTTGAGTTCGGTCGACCCCCGATCGGCTTCTTTAATCCGCAGCTTCTAAGGTCGAATTGTGATGTGTAACAGATGCTAAAAGTGCCGACTAAAGGTTCTGTGGGTTCAATTGTGTCACACCCCTGCGCCGCGTGCGGAATCCACGGCGCGGTGACGTATGAACAGTTGAATCATGCACAAGTATTGAATAAGAACAACCACAATGAATTACTACATCTCATAATGTTTAGACAGTTGTTTAGTTACAGACAATCTATCTATCAAAAGAAAGACAACTACAGACCCAAAATATAGTTTACAAAATAAGACTTCAAACAAGACAAGTAAACAATTAGGATTTAGTGTGTTTCTAATCCATCCTAGCATGTTTCTTCATCTTGTTCTATCTTAGTATGGTCTCCTTAGTTGTCTCTGAGAATGTCTTAAACCTGATTACCTGAAACACGTGAAAAGTAACTGTCAACTACAGACGTAGTTGGTGAGAACAATAGGTTTAAGCAGTTGTAAACATAAGTTATATGATATAAGGCATAGGTAAGTTAAAGCAACATAAGATTCACACGGATGAGCTGCAACCCAAACTAACATCAAGTAAGAAAATGAGTGTAAACAGTCCAATCACTGTTTGCACGAGAGTCAACATATAATATCAAGTCCCAAACCACGTTTGGAGTTAGATAATGTGTCAACAGTTTTGATAAAACCATATGTAACCGAAATCTGCAGTTAGTTTATAAAACAGATTTAAAAACTAACTGCAGCAATCGGTCTGCCCCAATGTGTGTGTCCGCTTTCCCTTGTTGTGATCACCCAGTACTAACGCTAATGAATATGATACTTGATGCTTTTACAAGTTTGTTTACAACAATAGACACCATGTTTCTGAATCTTACTTTAACCGGATGTGTTAATGCCTTATTTGATAACATGAGTTGAAAAGCCTGGATTTAATTCCACGAATTAAATCCTTTGTTTTGAATACCGTGAAATGAACCACTTGATTTGAATACCATGATGTGAACCACCTGGTTTGAATACCATGTTTTGAACCACTTGAATTGAATACCATGTTGTGAACCACTTGATTTGAATACCATGATTTAGTGACCTTGTGTAACAACAAGGTTTATAACAAAAGGGTTTATTAAATCATTTATTTAAAAGTGTTGATCCTTTATAAGAACATTTGAGTAAATCTGTTATAACACATTTCAAAGAGTCTTTATAAAATCCTTTTTAGTAAAAAGATTCCTATAGTTAATAAGTCCTTAAAACGGTTGGAAATTTCTTTAAACAATTGATGAATCCCTTGGATTCGTAAGATGAACCTGTAATGTTTATGAAATACACATAACTTGTGTAATGAAACAAGATTGAAATAGCGGTTTTGATCACGTGTTCCACCCCAAAACAGTTATAAAACAGTAAAAGAGGGGCTAATGTTCTCACCTGTCTGCAGTAGACTCTGAACTAAAACAGATAGCAAGTAGCAAACAGGACTTCTAATTGATTCCTATAACATTGTAATCATACATAAGATATAGGATTTATAATTGTATAGACTTTGATTCATTGATTGACTTGTGTTCTCTTGATTGATTATCACATGATAACTTGTTCTCATGATTATGATTGTTGTGAAAACTTGAAAGTTATGATTTGAATCACTTGATTGATCATGGGTCCAAGAAACGAATGTGAAATGATCCTTGTGTTCAAACTTGTTGGTACACATCACATGTGTTTGAGAAATTGATTAACCTTTGATAAACATGAAATGTATGAATATGTTTAAGTGTTTTAGACTCTTGTGTTTATGAATTGATCTCATTATTAGTTTAGGTTAATCTTAACCCAACTAAGTCAATTCATAGACATTGTGCATTGTAGACCACCACATGGGCCATTTAGGTCACTATAGGTCAGTTGGATATGACATTGGGTCAATTGAGTGTAGTGTTGGGCCGAAATGGGTCTTGTAAACCAAACGAGTGAGTTATTGGGCCAAGTATATCACCAAGGATAAAATTGGACCAATTAAGATCATAATGGATCAACATAATCCCATTGGACTTGTTTTAACCTATGGGGTTGAATACCATTGCAATTGGGCCGAATATGATTAGGGTTGGGCCGAGGGTTCATGGGCTGCCATCATAGGCAGCGAACCTTTTTGGGTTTCAGCCTAGGTTCGTTGCATGATAACCAATGATGGTTCGTGAACTCCTTCACCTAGGTTCGGCTAATATTGGACGAACCATGCAGGGTTCGCTACGTGCTCGAGGGTTCGACTAACAGGCTGGTTCGGCAATACGCACAGCAGGGTTCGGGCAACATGACATCATGCATGGTTCGTGTAGGCTCGTGAAACCCAGTAGGGTTCGGCTAGGACATACGACTCATGAGGGTTCGTTCAACCTGGGGAGATCCATTAGGGTTCGTGATGGTTCGTGAAGCACCTCAGGGTTCGTCTGGGTTAGCTGTTGCATGAAGGCTCGGCTGCTTCCAAGGTTCGGCAGAAAGGCTCGCCGGAGATCAAAAAGGTTCGGCTCCCTGCTGTTGGAAACGAGCCTCCCGAACCTGCAACTCCGATCATCTCCCTCACCGGACACGACTGTTTCAGCTTGGTATAGAATTCTCAGGTAATCCAGAACCACCTTCGAGCACCCAGATGTCGAAATGAAGCAAATATAACCGGTAATTGGTCGGGTTTCAACAACACATACACAAAAACACGAAAACCCTAATTTCAGCATTCTTCTTTCGAGCATACCTCGTTTTTGGCTGGACAAATCCACCGATTTCTTGTACTTCCGTGTAGGGAATGTCGAGAGCTACGCGTGGGTTCGAGAATCACCGAAATCCGTTGAGAAACGAGCGAGATACGAGCGTTTAAAGGTCGGTTTTCTAGAGAGAGAGAGGGTAGACGGGATTTCTAGAGAGAGAAGTGGTTGTTGGGGAATTAAATGAGAAAATGACCCTCTTTAGGGCTTTTATAGTCCGGGTGGTGTTCGGGTTCGTTTCGGTCGCTCGGTTCGCGTTTCCGGAACGTAACGCGTATTTTACGCGGTTTTAAAAATAAAAGAGTTATTAAACTCATTTAAATGATGAGTTTCAAAATTGTAAAAATATAAAATAATTAATATAATTATTTTTACTCTTCGTATGTTGTCGGACCGTTAAACATTCACAATTACGTGTATACCCGCAATCGCGTACGTTTTTCGATCGTATTAAAAATTTAAAGTCGTTTAATCATAATTATAAGTTCAACATTCGTATTATTATGGATCGTCACCCATAACTATACTCAGTCTCGCTTACGTATTACGATTCTTGTTGAATTAATTGTCATAATATTCGTCTTGACACTACGCACCAACACTATCCTGTTACACCGAACGCAGTATATATATAGGGCTCACTCTCGCTGCCCACCACTGTTTCGATATAACACAATACTGTTCTTGCCTAGTGAACTCGACTGTAAATAAATAATACATACTTGTTAAATGATAAAGATTCTAACACACAAGCACATAATGACACATGATTCACATTGACTGACTGAACATGGATACACACTGTTCTAACACTGTTCACTACTACATGACTAAATGTACAAATGTTACAGTCTCCCCTAGTTAAGGGAATTTCGTCCCGAAATTAACTAGCCGAAGATACTGTAAAAAGATGAGGGTACTTAAGCTTCATCTGGTCTTCACGTTCCCAGGTGAACTCAGCACCGCGTTTGCCCTCCCATCGTACTTTCACGATCGGAATACGGCTGCGTTTAAGTTTCTTGACCCCATGATCCATGATCTCAACTGGACGTTCTATGAATTGCATGTTGTTCTGAATCTGTATGTCTTCCAGTGGAATCTGAACATCATGATCCGCCAAGCATTTCTTAAGATTTGATACATGAAAAGTATCATGAACATTGCTTAGCTCCACTGGAAGTTTGAGTTTGTAGGCTACGGGACCAATCCGTTCCAGGATCTCAAAAGGTCCAACGTACCTTGGTGCAAGTTTCCCTTTCTTCCCGAATCGGACAACGACTTTCCAGGGAGAAACTTTGAGTAAGACTCGGTCACCGACTTGAAACTCAAGCGGTTTCCGTCGTCGATCAGCATAACTCTTCTGCCGATCTCGTGCGGCCTTAAGCCGTGACTGAATGATTGTGATTTTGTCTGATGTTTCCTGAATGAGTTCTGGTCCTACGACCTGTGAGTCACCAATCTCGGTCCAACAGACCGGTGATCGGAACTTTCTACCATATAGAGCTTCGAATGGTGCACATTGAATGCTCGTATGATAGCTATTGTTATATGAAAACTCAATGAGTGGGAGATGAGTGTCCCAACTTCCACCGAAGTCAATGACACAAGAACGAAGCATGTCTTCAAGTGTTTGGATAGTCCTTTCGCTTTGGCCGTCGGTTTGAGGATGATACGCCGTGCTAAGATTAACACGCGTTCCCAAAGCCTTTTGCAATGATTGCCAAAAGCGAGAAGTGAAACGACTATCACGATCAGATATGATTGATGTTGGTGTACCATGACGTGCAATGATTTCGTTGATGTACAATGTGGATAACTTCTCCATCTTGTAATCCTCTCGGATCGGGAGAAAATGAGCAGATTTGGTGAGTCGATCAACGATCACCCAAATCGAATCGAATCCTCGTGGAGTTCTCGGCAACTTGGTTATGAAATCCATGGAAATTTGTTCCCATTTCCATTGAGGAATTTCAGGTTGCTGCAGAAGTCCCGAAGGTTTTTGATGTTCTGCTTTGTCCTTTGAACATGTAAGACATTTTCCCACATACAGTGCTATGTCTTTCTTCATTCCCGGCCACCAGTAAGATGTCCTCAAGTCCTGATACATCTTGTCGGCTCCAGGATGAATTGAGTATCGCGACTTATGGGCCTCATCACAGATGAGTGTGCGCAATTCTTCAGACTTTGGAATCCAAATGCGGCCATTGAGATATAACAACCCATCAAATCGAGGTTCTAGTTTCTTCTCAATGCCACAATCCAAGTCTGTCTTGAGTTGATTGTCTGTTACTACTTGTTGTTGTGCAATACGAATCAAGTCTTTCAAGTTTGGCTGTGTGTTGACCTCCATGGCTCTTACACGAATT
The DNA here is from genome assembly GCA_009363875.1 of Mikania micrantha. Lineage (NCBI taxonomy): Eukaryota > Viridiplantae > Streptophyta > Magnoliopsida > Asterales > Asteraceae > Mikania > Mikania micrantha. The sequence goes on along the minus strand of CM018693.1, from coordinate 3,535,059 downwards.
GGCTTGACTGGTTCCTTGCGACTAAGAGCATCCGCCACCACATTGGCTTTACCCGGATGGTAACGAATCTCACAGTCGTAATCAGTTAGAAGCTCAACCCAACGCCGTTGTCTCATGTTGAGTTCTTTCTGATTGAGAATGTGTTGTAGGCTCTTGTGGTCTGTATAGATGACACATTTAGTACCATAAAGGTAGTGTCTCCAAATTTTCAATGCAAAGACCACAGCCCCTAACTCAAGGTCATGAGTAGTGTAATTCTTCTTGTGAACCTTAAGTTGTCTTGAAGCATAAGCAATGACCTTGTCCCGTTGCATAAGTACACAACCGAGACCAAGGTTTGAAGCATCACAGTAGACAATGAAATCATCACTGCCTTCTGGAAGACTAAGGATAGGGGAGTTGCATAACTTCTGTTTAAGAAGTTGAAATGCATCTTCTTGCTTCTGTCCCCATATAAATGCTTGACTTTTCTGAGTTAGTGTGGCAAGTGGCAAGGCTATCTTAGAGAAGTTTGCAATGAATCTTCTGTAATAACCTGCCAAACCCAGAAATGAACGAATCTCTGTTGGAGTAGATGGAGTATTCCAGTTGTTAATCGCCTTAATCTTTGCTGGATCTACATGAATTCCATCTTTGTTTATGACATGTCCTAAGAAGTGAACTTCCTTTAGCCAAAATTCACACTTTGAGAATTTAGCATAGAGTTGTTCAGCTCTTAGTAACTCTAAGACTTTCCTCAAATGATCTTCATGCTCTTGTTCCGACTTGGAATAAATCAGTATATCATTAATAAAGACAATAACAAACTGATCCAAGTAAGGCCTGCAGACTCGATTCATCAAGTCCATGAACACTGCGGGTGCATTGGTCAGTCCAAATGGCATAACCACAAACTCATAGTGTCCATATCGAGTCCTAAATGCAGTCTTTGGTATATCCTCATCATTTACTCTTAACTGATGATACCCAGATCGTAAGTCAATCTTAGAGAAGCAAGTTGCTCCTTGTAATTGATCAAACAGATCATCGATCCTGGGCAGTGGATATCTATTCTTGATTGTCAACTTGTTCAACTCACGATAGTCAATGCACATACGAAATGAACCGTCTTTCTTTTTGACAAAGAGAACCGGAGCTCCCCACGGAGAGAAACTCGGTCTGATGAAACCTTTGTCTAAAAGTTCTTGAAGCTGACTGGACAGTTCTTGCATTTCAGACGGTGCTAATCGATACGGTGACTTCGCCACTGGGTTTGCTCCAGGGACGAGATCAATTCTAAACTCCACTTGTCGGACTGGTGGTAGTCCAGGCAAGTCTTCTAGAAATACGTCTGGATATTCTTTGATAACTGGAACATCTCCAATTGCTTTCTTTTCAGGTTTCTTTTCCACTACATGAGCTAGGAAAGCATAATATTTCTTCTTCAAGTACTTCCTCGCCTTGATGCACGATACAATCTTCAATCCGCGGCATGGTTTCTCGCCGTAGACTATCATCGTTTCGCCGGACGGTAGAGGGATTCGAATAAGTTTCTCAGAGCATACGATTTCAGCATTGTTTTTGGATAACCAATCCATTCCTATCACAACTTCGAAGCTTCTGAGAGTCATAGGAATGAGATCGATGGAGAAAAGATAGTCATTTAATCTTAATTCACAACCATGGATAATAGAATCTACAACTATAGTCTTACCATTCGCTACTTCTACTGTATAGGGAGCAGTAAGTATAGATAGTTGCATATCAAGCAAAGAAGCAGTATGAGCAGAGATAAAGCTTTTATCAGCACCAGTATCAAATATGATAGAAACGTAGTGATCATTGATAAGAAATGTACCCGTGATGACTGCCGGATCCTCACGTGCTTCAGCAGTCCCAATGACAAAAGCACGAGCAGCAGCAGTATTGTTGTTGAGTTTTGGACACTGATTTCTGAAGTGTCCCTCTGCTCCACAATTGTAACAGGCCCTTCCACCTGTAGCAGCAGTGGTAGTGGTAGCAGTTGTTGCATCAGCAAGATGAGCAGCTCGGCATGTAGCTGCAAAGTGTCCCATACGCCCACATTTGAGACACTTCTTGCATGGAGTGTTGGGCAGATGATGATACTGGCATTTGGTGCAAAGTGGAAACTGGCCAGTGTAAAGCTTTCTGGCATTAGCAGGTTGTGGCATAGCAGTAATGGGTGTGGCATGAGTAGGAGCAGCCGCAGTCAACGCTGCAAAGTTCTTGATTGTCTTTTGCTTCTTCTTCTTGTGATGATGCTGTTCAGGCTTCTTGCCTTCTTTAATCTGTGCTCTCTTGAATCCCTTTCGGGTGAGCACTCCAGACTTCACATATTCTTCAGTAAGTGAAGCACCAAGTTGAATTGCTGCTTCCAAAGTAGTGGGGTTGTTCCCCATAACAGTTCCTCTGACGACTAAAGGCAAACCTTCAATGTATTTTTCTATCATGCGGGATAGAGGAGTAACCAAATGGGGTACCAGAATGCACAACTCATGGAATCGAGTTGTATACTTTGCGTTCTCTCCACTATCTTGCACCAGATTCCACATCTCCACCTCCAGTTTCTTCAGTTCATGACGTGGACAAAACTTTTCCACAAGTAAGTTCTTGAATCCGTCCCATGGTAAAGCTAGAGCAACTTCACGTCCTCTGGTGTTCTTCTCAGAATTCCACCAGGTGAGTGCGCCTTTGTGAAAAGCGCTTGAGGCCATCTTGACCTTCAGATTCTCAGGACATCCAGTGAAGTCGAGAATGTCTTCAATGCTTTCCAGCCATTGCAGTAGGCCGGTAGCTCCTTCAGTACCGGAGTACTTAGGAGGCTTAGCATCGTTGAACTGCTTGAATGTGAAGTTAGCCGTTCCAGTAGTTGTAGCATTTGAGTTATGTGCTGAATCACTAGTACTTCCCCGAAGATTCTGGGTAATATCAGTGACCATACCAGGGATTACTTCCCTCATATGAACAGCGATAGCTCGAGCAATCTTGTTGATTTCATCGTCGTTGCCACTTGTTGAACCCCCTCCGTTAGGATCACGTCGGGGAGGCATTCTACGAATAGAAGCCACAAGCGGTTCAGTAATGAGGAAGGATACAATTGAATTTTCATGATAAGGTCAGTAATATATCCATACTACTAGTATTATCATTCAATTGTAATATGATTCAGTTCACGTATAAGTTATCAACTTATTTGCATACTTATCATGTGAATATGTACGATGTCCCATGATGTCTCCACCAAACCTACACACTGACACTTTCCCGATATACCGAAAATAGTTTATATATAGGGCTCACTCTCGCTGCCCACCACCGTTTCGATATACCACGATCATGCCCTTGCTAGCATTTGGCAACACGTTTGTACTGATTTCCAAGTGTGTTCCATTGATTAAGAATCCCATGATCTTTGATCAACTTGAACTATGATTGATTCCATGATTGAACTATGATTATGTTATGTGTGCACCTACTAACAGTTGTTAACATGTAGAACTAAATCATACGTGTGTTCTACACTTTCCTGTTTAACTTATGTCAGTAAGTACTAATGATGTAATCACTTAAGAATTTCACTTAAGGTTTACATTGAAAATGTTCACAACTTGATTGATTCACCATAATGTTTGGTTCATCCAAGTTTGAATTGTACTATGATTTGATTCACCAATGATTGTTTCCCAAATGTTTGTATCCCATGCGTTTGACTAATGTTCCATGTTTCCAGTTGATCCCGAATCCTCACTCCAAATACAAACGCCGGATTCCCCCTAACATACTGAAATAAGCTTATATATAGGGTAAGCTCTCACCGACCCACCACTTACCTCAACACATCAGCGTTAATCCGTCGTCTATATTTGGGGCTAAGATTCCAACTGTTGATTGATTATGATTGTTTCATGATTGCCTCTTGTTCTGTGACTATGATAATGATTATGTAAACCATGGTTCTTAATTTACTCGAAATTAAAACCTTAGGTTTTAGCATGTGTGTCCTAGGTTAATTAACCTAGGTTCTCAATACCTACGGTATCGAGTATAATGATCTCTTGTGAGAACTTCAACTAAAGAATACTGTTACACAGATTCTAAGTTATAGAGTTCCTATGATAATGAACACTTGATAATGATAACAATGCTAACAATGACAAGGATTTCAAATCAGGATTCTAAATTAATAGATCTTGACATTTGAATTCCTATAATGAATATGACAAGGATTTCAAATCAAGCCTCTAAATTAATAGATCTTGACATTTGAATTCCTATAATGAATATGACAAGGATTTCAAATCAAGCCTCTAAATTAATAGATCTTGACATTTGAATTCCTATAATGAATATGACAAGGACTTTAGATCAAAGATACCAATCTTTGTCTCTAAATCCTATACTGAAATGACAAGAAATTCATATCAAAGATACTGAAAATACAGATCTTTGCCTCTGAATTTCTATAATGATCTCTGTGTGAGAATTTCAGATCAAGGATACTAAGAATACAGATCCTTGCCTCTGAAATCCTTTAAATGCATATGTGTGAGAATTTAATCCGGTTTCTAAAATTATAGAAGTCTGATTCAAATTCTTTGACTCAAGATCTAATCTTAGAAAAATGTCCCTAAGATCTTTCAAGCTTATTGTAGACTTAATGCTCACTTAAGTTACTTAGATCCTAAGTTCCTCAAGCCTATAGCACTTAGTCCTATTGGGTAGCTTAGGTTATAGTCTAGGTCATTAAACATTGGGTTTTTTCCTAGTTCTCTACAACCTTGGCTCTGATACCGACCTGTCACACCCCTGCGCCGCGTGCGGAATCCACGGCGCGGTGACGTATGAACAGTTGAATCATGCACAAGTATTGAATAAGAACAACCACAATGGATTACTACATCTCATAATGTTTAGACAGTTGTTTAGTTACAGACAATCTATCTATCAAAAGAAAGACAACTACAGACCCAAAATATAGTTTACAAAATAAGACTTCAAACAAGACAAGTAAACAATTAGGATTTAGTGTGTTTCTAATCCATCCTAGCATGTTTCTTCATCTTGTTCTATCTTAGTATGGTCTCCTTAGTTGTCTCTGAGAATGTCTTAAACCTGATTACCTGAAACACGTGAAAAGTAACTGTCAACTACAGACGTAATTGGTGAGAACAATAGGTTTAAGCAGTTGTAAACATAAGTTATATGATATAAGGCATAGGTAAGTTAAAGCAACATAAGATTCACACGGATGAGCTGCAACCCAAACTAACATCAAGTAAGAAAATGAGTGTAAACAGTCCAATCACTGTTTGCACGAGAGTCAACATATAATATCAAGTCCCAAACCATGTTTGGAGTTAGATAATGTGTCAACAGTTTTGATAAAACCATATGTAACCGAAATCTGCAGTTAGTTTATAAAACAGATTTAAAAACTAACTGCAGCAATCGGTCTGCCCCAATGTGTGTGTCCGCTTTCCCTTGTTGTGATCACCCAGTACTAACGCTAATGAATATGATACTTGATGCTTTTACAAGTTTGTTTACAACAATAGACACCATGTTTCTGAATCTTACTTTAACCGGATGTGTTAATGCCTTATTTGATAACATGAGTTGAAAAGCCTGGATTTAATTCCACGAATTAAATCCTTTGTTTTGAATACCGTGAAATGAACCACTTGATTTGAATACCATGATGTGAACCACCTGGTTTGAATACCATGTTTTGAACCACTTGAATTGAATACCATGTTGTGAACCACTTGATTTGAATACCATGATTTAGTGACCTTGTGTAACAACAAGGTTTATAACAAAAGGGTTTATTAAATCATTTATTTAAAAGTGTTGATCCTTTATAAGAACATTTGAGTAAATCTGTTATAACACATTTCAAAGAGTCTTTATAAAATCCTTTTTAGTAAAAAGATTCCAATAGTTAATAAGTCCTTAAAACGGTTGGCAATTTCTTTAAACAATTGATGAATCCCTTGGATTCGTAAGATGAACCTGTAATGTTTATGAAATACACATAACTTGTGTAATGAAACAAGATTGAAATAGCGGTTTTGATCACGTGTTCCACCCCAAAACAGTTATAAAACAGTAAAAGAGGGGCTAATGTTCTCACCTGTCTGCAGTAGACTCTGAACTAAAACAGATAGCAAGTAGCAAACAGGACTTCTAATTGATTCCTATAACATTGTAATCATACATAAGATATAGGATTTATAATTGTATAGACTTTGATTCATTGATTGACTTGTGTTCTCATGATTGATTATCACATGATAACTTGTTCTCATGATTATGATTGTTGTGAAAACTTGAAAGTTATGATTTGAATCACTTGATTGATCATGGGTCCAAGAAACGAATGTGAAATGATCCTTGTGTTCAAACTTGTTGGTACACATCACATGTGTTTGAGAAATTGATTAACCTTTGATAAACATGAAATGTATGAATATGATTAAGTGTTTTAGACTCTTGTGTTTATGAATTGATCTCATTATTAGTTTAGGTTAATCTTAACCCAACTAAGTCAATTCATAGACATTGTGCATTGTAGACCACCACATGGGCCATTTAGATCACTATAGGTCAGTTGGATATGACATTGGGTCAATTGAGTGTAGTGTTGGGCCGAAATGGGTCTTGTAAACCAAACGAGTGAGTTATTGGGCCAAGTATATCACCAAGGATAAAATTGGACCAATTAAGATCATAATGGATCAACATAATCCCATTGGACTTGTTTTAACCTATGGGGTTGAATACCATTGCAATTGGGCCGAATATGATTAGGGTTGGGCCGAGGGTTCATGGGCTGCCATCATAGGCAGCGAACCTTTTTGGGTTTCAGCCTAGGTTCGTTGCATGATAACCCAATGATGGTTCGTGAACTCCTTCACCTAGGTTCGGCTAATATTGGACGAACCATGCAGGGTTCGCTACGTGCTCGAGGGTTCGACTAACAGGCTGGTTCGGCAATACGCACAGCAGGGTTCGGGCAACATGACATCATGCATGGTTCGTGTAGGCTCGTGAAACCCAGTAGGGTTCGGCTAGGACATACGACTCATGAGGGTTCGTTCAACCTGGGGAGATCCATTAGGGTTCGTGATGGTTCGTGAAGCACCTCAGGGTTCGTCTGGGTTAGCTGTTGCATGAAGGCTCGGCTGCTTCCAAGGTTCGGCAGAAAGGCTCGCCGGAGATCAAAAAGGTTCGGCTCCCTGCTGTTGGAAACGAGCCTCCCGAACCTGCAACTCCGATCATCTCCCTCACCGGACACGACTGTTTCAGCTTGGTATAGAATTCTCAGGTAATCCAGAACCACCTTCGAGCACCCAGATGTCGAAATGAAGCAAATATAACCGGTAATTGGTCGGGTTTCAACAACACATACACAAAAACACGAAAACCCTAATTTCAGCATTCTTCTTTCGAGCATACCTCGTTTTTGGCTGGAAAAATCCACCGATTTCTTGTACTTCCGTGTAGGGAATGTCGAGAGCTACGCGTGGGTTCGAGAATCACCGAAATCCGTTGAGAAACGAGCGAGATACGAGCGTTTAAAGGTCGGTTTTCTAGAGAGAGAGAGGGTAGACGGGATTTCTAGAGAGAGAAGTGGTTGTTGGGGAATTAAATGAGAAAATGACCCTCTTTAGGGCTTTTATAGTCCGGGTGGTGTTCGGGTTCGTTTCGGTCGCTCGGTTCGCGTTTCCGGAACGTAACGCGTATTTTACGCGGTTTTAAAAATAAAAGAGTTATTAAACTCATTTAAATGATGAGTTTCAAAATTGTAAAAATATAAAATAATTAATATAATTATTTTTACTCTTCGTGTGTTGTCGGACCGTTAAACATTCACAATTACGTGTATACCCGCAATCACGTACGTTTTTCGATCGTATTAAAAATTTAAAGTCGTTTAATCATAATTATAAGTTCAACATTCGTATTATTATGGATCGTCACCCATAACTATACTCAGTCTCGCTTACGTATTACGATTCTTGTTGAATTAATTGTCATAATATTCGTCTTGACACTACGCACCAACACTATCCTGTTACACCGAACGCAATATATATATAGGGCTCACTCTCGCTGCCCACCACTGTTTCGATATAACACAATACTGTTCTTGCCTAGTGAACTCGACTGTAAATAAATAATACATACTTGTTAAATGATAAAGATTCTAACACACAAGCACATAATGACACATGATTCACATTGACTGACTGAACATGGATACACACTGTTCTAACACTGTTCACTACTACATGACTAAATGTACAAATGTTACAAATTGTAAGTGTTTTGATATGATCTTTCGAATTTGATAGTGATTATGGACGGTTTTGACTTTTGGTTATCATTCTAGTTTAATTCGACTAATAAATGTGACCATAACGCCTGATAGTTGTTACTGATCATCAAGTTGGTGATTACAACTGATTAACTTCTGTTATTACTTAGTTTTAATGCAAAATTCGAATTCAATTGCTTATCAAGGCCGAATTTTGACTCATAAAAGTCAAAATTGATAATTCTAATCCTTTACAAGTTAAAACCTTTTAATTTAAGTGTTTTAGGCTTTATTTTGTTTAATTCTACCCCCTTAAATTTGATATTATTTGCTTTCGTATAATTTCTGTGAAGTTTTCAGTTAACGGAGTTAATCCGAAAATATCGAATTGTCACAAACAAATGAAAAGAAAACCTAGTTATCAAACCTAACTATTCACTCGGAGATGATCACGAAAAGCTTAGATGGACATTTCAATGGTTGAATCTTCAAGTTTCATGGTAAATTGCATGATGGAATCTGGATTTTGATGTTTAGATTGATGATTTGAGGCTTTAGAATGCTCTAAAAATGCTCAATGTTCGTGCAAAAGTTCGAACCTAAGTTGTGATATGCGACTAGGGTTGATCTGGACCTTAAATGCCCTAAAAATCACAAAATCCGGTGTTTTTCGTGTGCCTTCATCGTTACTTATGCCCCATCATGCGTAAGTTAAGCCCATAACTTCAACTTACGCCTCCAACTCTCTGTTTATGGTGTCAGCTACGATGAAAATGCCCCCAGCAAAGGTTACGCCCCCTGGACGTAACTTACGCCCGGTTAGACTTCATATTCAGATTTGTCTAGTCGAGAAACACAATTTTCATATATTATAGGTCTTGTAACTTGTCTACTAGCCCAAGATATGTCTATTCAAAGTTTTCAACTTCTAAACTTCATGTGTTTGCACCTTTTTACCTCCAAACACACACAGAAACACATTAGATACAATCGAATGAATAATCATATCAAAACACATAATAACATCCATTTAAACACTTTAGAATCTTAACCAAACCCCTAGTCAACAATATAAATCACCTAATTTAGCACCTAATTATAAAGCATTAGAATATAATTCCTTTGTTTTTAGTTCAATTATATACTTTGCATTCCATGATTGTGTATGTTTTTCTTTAATTTAATTTAGTGCTTCCAAATTTGTACTCTAAATTTTTCTACCATAAACAAACATGCATTATAAAATATCATAAATAAAATTACTTATTATTACGTTACAATAACCATGAATATATATATAGGGGATGGTTCGAATGTTAACCCTTTCTTATTGCGATAACCGAATAACTACATTTCATTACTTTGGGGCTCACATTAAAGTAAATTTAAAGGTGTATGTTTTTTCTTATTTTTTTATTAATGTAAGTGGACCCTACATTAATTAAAAAATGAAAAAACCACGACATTTGTATTTACTTTAGTGTGTGCCCAAAAGTAATAAGATGTAGTTATTCGATTAACTCTCTCTTACTGCGTTAACCGAATAACTACATATTATTACTTTGAGGCTCATATTAAAGTAAATTTAAAGATATAGATTTTTTTTTAATTAATGTAATTAATGTAAGGCTCACTTACATTAATAAAAAATTAAAAAAAACCTACACCTTTAAATTTAATTTAATGTGGGTCCAAAGTAATAAGATGTAGTTATTCGGTTAACGCAATAAACATGAGTTAACAAAGGAACCACACCCTTATATATATATATAGGGAATATATAATTTGAAAACCACTTCTTAGTGCGAAAACCGTGAAAATCATGTAAAAAAACGTATTTTTTTTAAAATTTTTTTACAGGTTTGTAACATTATTTGGCACATTTTTATAAAAAAATAAAAAAGCGCCGACCATATATTTTTGAAAAATATATTTTATAAAACCATGTAAAACATACGTAACTCTTCGTCAGATCTGACGAAATTTTTTTACGTTTTGTTACGTATGTTTTACATGGTTTTATAAAATATTTTTTTTAAAAATATATGGTTGGCGCTATTTTGATTTTTTTTTATAAAAATGTGTCCAATAGTGTTACAAACTTGTAAAAAAATACTTTTTTTTACATGATTTTTACATAGTTTTCACGGTTTTCGCACTAAGAAGTGGTTTTCAAATTATCTATTCCCTATATATATATATATATATATAAGAAATGTTGTAAAAATAGGCCTAGGCAGATCCTAGGAGCTAGGCAGCCGCATACTTTGTCGATTTGGCTCTAGCTGGTGTCTAGGCGGCCGGCGTCGTTTTTTTTTTGACTTTTTACGGGTAAAAATGGACCAGATCCTTGATTTTTCGAGACATTCTTAACTCTAAATCCATTATATGTATCTGAAACATTGAATCCAACATCTAAAACATATCTAAACTTTGAACTCAGCTTCGATCTTCTTTGTTGTTCGAGTCTTTGATCTTCTTTTGTTGTTCCAATATTTAAGTTTTAACTTTGAAATACTTGACTTAGTTTGTTTAAGTTTATTTTTTAAATTATTTGAAGTAATCTATTGAATTATTGATATTGATGTGTGTAAATAATATATATTTGTAAAATTACATATACAAATTCCAATCTTTCTGGTACTGATTAATCTATAAGAGGTACCTTACCGCCCTACTAGCGTCTATTGTCTTCTACAACATTGTATATAAGTTTATTATGTGATCAAAGAATATGTACAAGTTATGAGAAAATTACATAACCAGATGCATAACATATATATTTAAATGCATAAACTTAAAAAATCGTCACTTATGTTTGCTTTTTTATTTTGGTAATTGCCAAGTTAAAGTAATAAAAAAACGAATTAAATTTGTTAGCATTAGAGTTAATGATTAACATTTAATCATAACATTATTAGAATATGAGAAGCATGCAAAGATTGTATTGATTTCATGAAATAATAGGGTTGTCCCACGTCCAAGAATCTCTACCTCCCGTGATCATATGATTTAAATAAAAAAATAGTTACAAAGATATGTTAATTCAGAAGACCATGTTGTAAATGACACACGTTCTTTAAAATAGGTGCTAAAGGGTTGAAAGTGTTGTATGAATGCTATCCGTATAGAAATTAGACATGCTTAAGTGGTTAAGCTAATAAAAATTGTGGTTTAGTTATAGTCATAAGTATCAATGGGCTTTTAGCCTAGTGTAGTCCATTGGTTTTTCTTACAAGAGACCTTAGGTTTGAGTTTCACCTACGGCAAATATTGTTTTGGATTGATCCATGGAGTTTTTCTAGTTGTAGGTTTCCTTTTGAATGGATGAGTCAGGTTACCACACTATGTTCTTGGAGTGGAAGGATGATCTATTTGACAGGGTGATCTCAGGTGACAGACGTTTGCTGTTAAAAAAAAAAGGTTATAGTCATAAGCAATCCTGGTTTGCAGTAAAATGCATTCATAGAAGCATTTTACATCTTAAACAAAGATGGATTAGCATAACACAAACTTTCATGTGCCTTAATCCTAATCTTGAAGATCAATCGATGGCCTTGTGTTTGCTTGTCAGCTCCCACACGTGGTTTCATAAAAGTGATTTTTTTTTTTTGCACTGTTAGGTTTGGTTAGGCTATATAATTGTTAAAGTTGGAAAACCAAAAAAAAAAATTTTTTTTTTATAAATCAAACCAAAAGTTATGACATGCAGCAGCAAATTCTTGTTATAATTCGAAATTTCAAATAGAAATCGATGGTGTTGCTAAAAAAATATAACTTAGTTTAAGAGAGTTGAAGGATTTTAGGGAGCAATTTTGTAAATTCCAATTTACAAACTAAACACACCACACCCATTTAGTTGAAATTAATTTTAATAAGTGAATTTACCGGCATGACATGACGATTCAATCAAAACATAAGAAGTTGTGATAGATTGATTAAAGAGATTAAGCCATAGAAGGAATATGTCATCTAATAGTAATTAAGTTAATTATGTGTTTCAATTAGGTTATCAAAAGTTTTTGTGTATGTTTAAAGTCACTCAGATTTTTATTAATAAATATTCATATATGTTTCATTTGTCTTGATTAATTTTAAAGAAATTAAAATATTTATAAAAAATAACACATGGTTAGAACACTTAGTAAAAGTTAAATGACTTTAAAAGACAAAAAAAAACTTTTAATGAATTAATTTAAACACTTGAGAAACATGGTTAATATTATACAAAGTTACCCCAATTATCAATAGGCTATTCAACATATTTAAGTCAAAAGATTAATAGTTTTTTTATAAATTAGTGTAATTTTCAAAGAAGAAAAAAAGACATTTTATTATTTCAAGGAAGAATCTAGAAAGAAAAAGAAGAGACGAAAGAGAAAGCTAAAGAGCAGCAGGTGGTGATCCCGAGGTTTGTTTCATGAGATTGTTTACACCTTTAGCTTTTTCAAATTCACACTACAATAAAGCACAAGCAAGATGATCATGTCTTGAATCTTCAATCATCAATAAAGCAAACATGTGACATATATGCTTTCAAACTTACAAAATTGAGATTTAGGTTTAACATGTTACCTCTGTCCTCCCATGCTCAATGAACGTTTGTGTTTCGGTTCGATTTGGTTCGGTTTCATCTCACGATTTGGTTGAAAATTTTCAAGTTTGTTTGATGTTGTCAAATTTTGTTTGAGTTGATTGTGGGTTATGAACTAAATCTTAAAAAATATGGTGTTAGAAATGTTAACATCATGATCTGGATATCAAAATTTATGAATTAGAAGAAATAGCAAAAGTTATGGGGCTTGATCAACTCACTAGTATTAGATAAAGTTTATTTAGTTTTATATTTATCAATCAAATCTTTATATTTAATTAATATCATATTTTAAGATAATAAGCTGAGAATAGAAAATCGCATTTTAAATAAACACTTACATTTTTAATTAGTTATGCATTGTTTTTTCATGGGTTATTGGATTTAAATACTCTCAACTTGACCTTTTGGCCGATAATACTCCCAACTGAGGAATTGTTTACATGCACTTCCAACTTTCAAAACATTTTCTATTGACACTCCAAAACAAAAAAAAATTTGATGACATGACACTTGTTTTGGAGTGATAGTGAAAATGTTTTGAAAGTTGGGAGTGCCGGTAAACATTTCCTGAGTTTGGAGTGTTGTCGGCCAAGAGATCAAAGTTAGAAGTATTTAAATCCAATAACCCTTTTCTCATTTAAAGAGTTGTTTGGTTGATAAGAGGTTACATCTTAACAAATCATATTCATTTAATGTTAAGAAAAAAATCTTAAGTATAGTTAAGAGATAATCTTAACTATCTCTAAATATTACCCCTTTAACTATTCAGATTTATGGTTACTTCTTAATCATTAAAGGGTATGAACTATTATGAGGTCATCTTTTAATGACATTTAAAAGTAACAAAAGGCCCCTAAGAAGTAAAAAGTTATGTATATAAGTTGGAAGTAGAGGTGGGCGACCGGAACCGGAACCGGCAACCTGAACTGCAAACGGAACCGGAAACGGAACCGATCAAACATGAATCGGTGGGTACAAGAGGTTCTGAGTTCCCAGAGAAACCGGAACCGAAACCAAAAAAAGTGGAATCGGTTCAACCTTTACCCGGCAAAACCTGAACCAGAATCGACAAAAACCCGAAATAGAACTGGCAGATTCTGGTTATTGACTTTGTTGACCAGAACCGTAACCATTCAGAACCAGAACCGGTTCCAAAAATACCCTGTTTGCCCACTAGTTGGAAGTTGGAAGCATTGATTCAATGATTCCCTCTATGAATTCCTCTGGGCCCTGGCTCAGTAGCTCCTGCATAACTGTCGATCCATAAAGAAACATTAAAACAAAAGTCTGATTAAGCCCAGCAACGGTTTGTTCTGGACTTCTGGGCCTGGTCATGTAAGCTCTTCAACAGTTCAACTTGCCTAGGGGCTTGCGCCAATAAATTCTCTCTTTTGTTCTGCCTTAACAAAATGAGCTTTAGATATTTTAGAACTAAAAGTTTGTTGAGAAGTATACGGGTGTTCAGTTTTTGAATTGAAATCAAAAAAATTGAAATTCGATTCGATTTTAATTCGAAAATTATTAAATCGAAATCTGATTCGAATTTTCATATTTTAATTCGATTTGATTCGGAGTATAATATCGAATTTCGAATATCATATTTTCAGTTTGATTTGAAATTCAAATAAAATTACTTATATATATATTTTTTATTATATATATATATATACAAGTAGTTTACAACATTTAAAAATTAGGTTTTTTAGTCAGATAGTTTAGTTTATAAAAAGTAAATGCCCATTACACAAATATCAACCCAATTATACAATACATTATACATATAATTATATTAGTTTTAATGATATCTTTAGTATTACAACTTAGATGTTGGTTATTTGATATTTAGATGTTTAAGGTTTATTTGATAATTATAATGCATAAACATAAGAAGTATAAAAAAGTTTTTTTAATCAAATTTGAATCAAACTCATTTAAATTATGAATTCAAATATAATTGAATTTTGAATTTTACATCAGATTCAAATTTCGAATTCGAATCGAATTCAAATGCTTTTAAAAAATTCAAAATTTCAAAATAATTCGATTCGAAATATTCGAGTTATTCGAGTTATTCGAAATTCGATTAACACCCCTAGAGAAATGTAAGTTTCATTTAATATATTTGTATATATTTCTCTAAATTGATATATATGACAGTTACATAGCCGTCTTATTTTTCTCTTCCACTAGTATGTCTGTACGTATCACATTTAAATCATTATGTACAAGTGAATTATGTGATTCGTTTAACTTTTTGCATATTATTCTTTCTCAAAAAAAATACAACTATGTGTGTGGGGAAAGGGTCAAAAAGAAAATTATCTTTTCCTTTGAAAAAAAATATATATATGAACAATCACATAATTGTATTCACATATTTTTATTTATAAGGGTAAAAATTTTAAAAAAAATCACTATTTTCGTCTTTTACACCCCACTTTTTAAACGTTTAATAACTTTTTTCATGACATTTTAAAAAATCACAATTTATTCAATTATATGTAATAATCAACTTAAGTTGTTCAAAATTTTTAATTTATTAATATTACAATATATGTGATATATCTTATCATTTAATTTTTTATACTAAGTCTTTGATAAAAAAAATGATATGTTATTTAAAATAAATAATTATATTTTTCTTATTTAGCATGTGTAATACACAAGTTTTTAATAAAATATAAACGTTGGCTTGGTATCGAAAGCAAGAAGCAGCAGCTTTCGCGCTTGTTGGAGTTTCAAGCATTTAGACTATTGCATTCTATTTTTAACTACCTTAAAAACGTGATTAATAGAAACGTCAATGTTTGGTAGTGGGCTAGCTTTAGTTTGTCTAGTCTGGTATCGATACATGCAATAGGAGTTCTAGTCTTGTTATTTGTTTGAGCCAGTTCCCCTCTATGTAGTGTAGGTTCGAAGTCTAGGCGAAGATCGGAGACTGAACACGAATCATCAATTCCTTTGACCGTTTGTTTTGAGTCTCCATTCTTTTAGAAATGCTAACGATGTTCAATGATGCTGACAAGGGGAACAAGCTGAAACATGGACAGTTTTTAAGAAGGGCCCGGGGGCCCCGGCCCCTCCGTTTTTCCGGTCCGAAAGATCAATTTAGTAATATTTCGTCAGAAAATCCTTCGGTCCCATCCGTTTTCTTCTTAAAAATCTTTCGGCCCCTCCGTTTTCTTTCTAAAAATTCTTTGTCTCCCTCTGAGCTTTTTTTCAAGGTCCGTAAATGAGCTAAAAGGTTATCAATTGTATGCGCGTAACATAGGCAGAGTCATAGCGTGTAGATCCCAACCAGAGAGGTCCATGTGCGTGTGTAATTGTACGTGTAATTGTTAATTAATTACGGCATATGACTTTAAACATGTTCGCGCGAAAACATTGATATGATTGCAAACATGCCTTTACTCAAATGCTTATTGTATTTATTTAAATGTTAAAAAATGAATCTACTTGTTAATGCATAAAAATCTTGACATTCAATGTAATAAGAGATTATAACTGTAATAATACATAATGGAGAATGATCAAATAAGAAAAAAACTTACCTAAGAAGAGAAAAAACAATACAAGTTTGACACGTGTCATGATAAAAAAGGAATGAAGAATATTTTATTCATAATATCTTATTTTTTATATTGAATTTTTATTTTTTTTGTATTAGGTTTTTAATTTTTTGTTCTGTGGTTTTGATTTTTTTTTTGTATTGAATTTTCAAATTTTTCTACTAGATTTTTTATGTTTTTTTACTTGATTTTGTTTTTTTTGTGTTGGATTTTATTTTTTGTATCGTATTTTTGATTTTGTGTTTTTAAAATATCACACATGTCAAATTCATATTGATTCCTACTTTACTTAGGAAAATCTCTTTACATTAGATCCAACCCCATTATTTAATATTGCCATATGGAGAAGGGTAATTAATGCATTGCATTCATCTATCCATTTTCCTGATTTCATTCCATGTAAACTGATTATTGCGGATGCTTGGAAGAACATTGTAAGTATTGAGCATCACAAGTCATGTTGGGTTTATGACAGAGTGTTTAGCTTGGAGGGTTTTATTGAATTTAATTAGATTGGCTAAAGGTTTATTTAATGTCAAGTTAATTCGCTTTTTATGCTCAAAGGTTCGGGAATAGGAGGCGTAACGGGTCTTGGAATGGAGCAAATGGGTTCCTATCAAAGTAAACATCTTAGCTTGGAATGCTCAACTTGGGTGTCTCCCAACCAAAGATGCCTTGGACAAAAGAGGGATTCCAGTTGGATCTAATTTTTGCCCCCTCTGTGAAGATTGTGTGGAATCTGCATACCATTTATTTGTTTCATGTTTTGTTGCTTTAATGATATGGCAAGGAATCTCTTCTTGGTGTATATTGCGGCCCATAATTGCCGTCTCTATTCAAGATTTGTTGAAAATGCATAGGATCGGCAATTCGAATGAACGAAAAAAGCAAGCCATTCAGGCTGTAATTCTTACAACAATATGGTGTATTTGGAGAGATAGGAATGAAGTGATTTTCCACAAGAAACAATGCTCTTATAATGGTATACTAAATGAGGTGCAATCGTTAAGCTTCTTTTGGATTTAAACCTGAGCAAGATGGGGGTCACTAACTTGGAAAGATTAGAGTAATTTTTCCTTTAAAGCAACTTTCTTTTATGTTTTGTTTCTTTGTTTGGTGGTAATGTTTTTTGGTGTATGTACATTATTTTGGTTTTCATGCGAGTTTTTAGCGCCTTGCTGGCTCGTTTTAGGGGTTTCTATTGAATGTCGCCGTTCAAAAAAAATAATAATATTACCATATTTGACTAATACCAACTATTTATAAGAAAAATTAAGTAAATAACTATTCAAAATGTTTTGAATCTTTTATTTTATTTACTTTTTTTTTTTTTGTTTTTTAATCACTAGTCACAATGTCAAATCAACAATGAACGCAACCCCGGCTCGACGGTTGAGAGAAACCAACATAAACATTGTGCACAAAGGTGAATGCTAAAAGTAAAAACAAACCATCTTCATAACAACCTCCGCCCATTGCTGGCTTTGTGAAAGCACCACTTTTGTCCAAACCTTCACTTGATTATAAAAACCACCAACTCAACAGCTTCATTGGTTACTTTCAGTAGTTCAAGTCATCATGAGTCGACAAGACGAAAGCACCCGAAAAAGATTTTGCAGCGCGTTTGGTGATTGCATGACGAAACCAACCATCACCGCTTCACCACCTCGTCACTCTAATCCAAGACTAGCACTTCAGGTATCTTGTAGATATATACTAGCTAATGTATTCAAAAGCGTTATTTGCATTTGAAATGAAATTTGAACCTAGTTTTTATGTAATTCTTTGTTAAATTCATGACTTTGTAATCTAGTAACAATGATGATTGTCTTCTAACAAAAGTTGTTTATTATTGTAAAGTCAGAATTAGGTGCACTGACGGATACATGAATAACCTCTTTATGTAAAACCAAAAGGTTAAATATAAACCCTAAAAACTAAACTTCAACGAAATAGTTACAATGCATCCGAAATTAGTTTAAACGGAATTCATTATAGTTGTCAAATATTGTTCTTACGATTGTTTTTAGGTAAAATTGTGTTCCTAATGCCGGCTTTTTGGTTAATATTAAAGGTGGAAGAACTACATAAAGAAGTGAAAAAAGAGAGAGACCTAAAGTCTGTATACAAGATGAGGTTGGAAAGAACACAAGATTATCTAAAATACTGCCTGCAAATAGCACAAGACAATGGATTCTTGAACCTTATTCTTAACAAAAAGGATAACCCTCGCGAATCATCGTCGGCTACATTATCATCTCCGAGTCCATCATCTGTCATCATTCAAGCTTCCACAAATCTTCAAACGCCACCCCTTGTTCAGCAAGATTCGGATCTTTCGTCTCTCATTCAACAAGCCAAGAGCAATGGATGGTACATTGATCCACAAGAAGTATGTATATATAGACCCATGAATAATAGTACCTGAAACCTAACACACAATTAATGAGTTAGGGTTTAATTTAATCTAAACAAAAGCCTAAGAATACTTTTAGGCAAACTATTTGGGTTCATGTCAATGTTCTCAAGTTGACCTGCATAACCTATTTATATCTATACATTTTATAGATGTGTTTTATGACGTATATTATTAGGCATATGCCAAAATTTTAAATAAAAAGACAAATGACAATCATGTTAATAGTTTAAAAGTAATCGCTTCATAAAAAATTTAATTTCGGTTAAAAATTCTATGACTTTATAGTATTGTATGCAAACAAATAAAATAAAATATGTTCGGGTTAAATGGGTCTTATTCGTCTCAACCAAACATATATGTGTGACATGTCAAGTTGCATTGAGTTCAACCCTCAAACCCTAAGAACACAATCATTTAGCACCTTAGAACTTGTCTATTTGACATGTTTTCTTTGTAGCTAACTTTTGTGATATTAAAACCAGCATAGCAGGAATAAACTAACTCATAAGTGAACGTTTGAATGTTTGATAAATTTCATGTGATAATAATATAAAGTGCACATAAAATCCTACATGCTTATCACGTATGAGATTTCCTTTTATGATCTAAAGATTGATCTCCACAAGAAAGTAGCGCAAGGAAGCACAGCAGAAATATACCAAGCAACATGGAGAGGTCTAGATGTTGCAGTGAAGTGCATATTTCCCGACTTCTTTAGATTAAACGACTATGGAGTCAACTTCTTTGCTCAAGAGGTGGAAACATTATCAAGGCAGCGTCACACCTACGTGCTCCAGCTAATGGGGGCTTGTCTTGACCCACCGAACCATGGTTGGCTCGTTACTGAATTCTTAAACATGACTCTGAAGGACTGGCTACATGGACCTGGTAAGAGGAGGAAAGAACGGGTTATTACACTCCCACCTTTTGAGGAGAGGTTAGCCAAGGCATTAGAGATTGCACAGGGGATGCAATACTTACATGAACACAAGCCTATGATCATACATAGGGACTTGAAACCTAGTAACATATTTTTGGATGATGCGCTTCATGTTAGAGTCGCAGATTTTGGGCATGCCCGATTCTTAACCGACGAAGAAAAGGCGTTTACGGGTGAAACAGGCAAGATTTGCATTTCTTTTTTATCTTTGTAACTAGTTTTTTTGGTAACTGTAAAAACCTATCTGGGATAACTCACAGGGTTCCGCTTAACTAGTGGGGCCAGCTAGAACACAACTTATACTGTGCAGGTGGTCTTCAAGAATCAAGGGGCTAACTGCTTGAACTTGAAGTAACACATAATACAATATATGTGTGTTGTTTTTTCAGGCACGTATGTATACATGGCCCCAGAAGTGATACGAAGTGAGCCATATGACGAAAAATGTGACGTGTATAGTTTTGGTGTCATACTTAACGAGCTTCTAACAGGACAATACCCATACATCGAGACCGACTATGGTCCCTCCAAGGTTAAAAACCAAAACACGCTACATACTAGTTTTGTTATCCATGTAGACTTTTAACAAAAAGTTGGTATGCATTTGTTTTTTACAACGAACAGATTGCATTAGAAGTTGGAGGGGGCAAGATAAGGCCAGCACTACCAAAGCATGAAGAGAACATTGAAGATCTTATTGAACTGATTCAACTCTCATGGGATGAAGACCCGGAATACAGACCATCTTT
The DNA here is from genome assembly GCA_009363875.1 of Mikania micrantha. NCBI lineage: Eukaryota > Viridiplantae > Streptophyta > Magnoliopsida > Asterales > Asteraceae > Mikania > Mikania micrantha. Next base: position 3,514,465 of record CM018693.1, on the reverse strand, counting down.
TTCTGCAATTACTCGTGGTCTGAAATTGATTTATAACAGGCTTACTAGTGTTCCATAGGTTTTCCCATTAAGCAGACCTAAGGAATTCAAATTGTGTTCAAAATTTTCATATTTGTGTTTGATTCGATTAACAATACGTGTGCTGTAATGCCATATATGAATATAACAATAGATTCAAGTCATTCAACAAATAAGAAACCCAAACTGCATAAGAAAAAGTCTTGACCCATTACCCAGACTGCTTTCCGGCCCATTTTGCCACCTCTGCATATTGAATTACCAAGTGAGACACCAATATCAATGAACATATGCTAAAAACAAACAAACAATATGATGAATTAGATTACAGTATTAAACTAGACTTAACAGAATCATGCTTTGTTATAATTGATAGGAATTGTTTTCTAATTCGTAAAATAAAGATTTTAATTAGTGCATGAACTCTACGAAACATACTAGGGTAACACGTCCAAATAATTAATTGTATTGTGCAACGTCCAGATGATCCATAAAATGAACAGATTGAGTGTAAATATTCCTCAAAACAACCCAACCCATTTCTTAAAGGTCAATGCAGCTTCCCTCCTGTTTAACTGTGACTCTGTCTGAACTTTGGGAGCCTTTCCTTTACAAAATGTTTTATGATATTTCAAAAAAAGTGTACGGTACTTGTACTTATCAACAAACATTTTCCCTTTTTCCATCATCTGCACGACTTCATTAGCCCGAATAAAGAATCCACCCCTAACAAAAGTATAAAGTACAGAATCCAACAATTCTTGATCAAACTTCATTCCATGATAAAAACAAAGAACCTTCATCTCACCCCAAAGTTCAGTTACCTCAGTATACTTCCCTCCAACTGCAGCATAACCGGTTACTAAAGAATGAAAAGTTTGAGCATTTGGGGCATGCCCTAAACTTCTCATCTTTTTAAGAGCTTTTTCAGCATCTTGCATTAACCGTTTCCTACAAAAAAAGTGGATCACGTTGTTCCAATCATGAACGCCACAATCAATTGTTTGACCATCTTTGATTTCTTGTAAAAGTTTTGCCATTAGTTTAGCTTCTCCACTCCCTACACATCCACTGACCAAATTATCAAATTCTTGTTGACCCAATTTGTCTAGTTTAGCTTCTTTCATTTCTTTAAATAGATATAAAGCCCCTTGAGTGTCTTTGCCAGCCACATGAGACTCAATCATTGCCTCGTAAGAACTTGCATCTAGCTGAACTCCGGCTTTACGAGCATCTTTAAGAAGTGATTTAACTTCTGTTGACCTGTTTTCTTTACAATATGCTTTTAGAAGAGATGAATACACAGATGATCCTGTTTTAACACCACATAGGCGTGCTTCATCAAGTAGATCATGTGCGCGATCCAACCATTTAAGAGAGATGCATGTATTGATTACTTGAACCAAAGGCGAGCTATCAGGAGAAACAGGGGAGTCTTCTTTTTCTACCTTGGCTAGAAATTCAACAAGCTCTTTAAGTTTGTTAGATTCCAAGAAAGCTTTGACTAATTTCACAAATATTGTTTCTGTTGGTTGGAGAATACCATATTCAGTTGTGACAAGTTCAAACCTTGTCTGAAACTTCATTATTAATGTCTTAAGAACCTCTTTAGTCTCTGCTTCAAGTCTTAGAAACTTTCGGTCCCCACAAAAGTCTTCATAAGTCAATATCTGGGTACTAATCAAAGTAGAGCTCTCTGCATCATTTGACTTTTCATGGGTCAAACTCTCTTGAGATTCTATTTTGTCAATTTTCATGACATCAAACATAAAGGTGGACTTACCAAGAGAATTTTGGGCTTTCTTTGCCTTTTGGAGCATTTCAAGAACCATGCGTGATGCAGATTCCAAATCCCCAAATTTCAAGTGGCAAGAGAGCAAGCAGTTGTAGAACTCTCTAAACTGACTATCACTTAAATCAAGGGCCTCATCAATGTATCTCTTAAGCTTTTTAAGCTCATCCCTTCTTCCATTCCGTTCATAAAGATGTCCCATCATGATCAATAATGTAGCATCAGTTTTTACACCAATTCGAGGTATCATCTCCAAAATCTGCTCTGCTTTCCTGTTTGTCCCAAAAAGAAGACAACCCACGAGTGCAATGTTCACAGATGTTGTGTTAGGCTTCATAGAAATCAGATGTTTGTTAATCTTTTTACGTGGATCCACCCTCCCATCTTGATACATAAAACCAATCTCAAGAACTAATTCAGCAGCCAAGTATGCACCAGCAGAAGTTTGTGACATATACACTAATACAGCAGCCCAAGCAGTAACAGGAGGAAACTGTTCAGTCTCAACCAGTTTCCTCAAAATAGTTCCTGCATTCACAGGCAAACCATATCTTGCAAGACATAATGCTAGATATATAAGAGTGTCCCCCTCTAGCAGGTTTTGTTTGTGCTCATTAATGGCCTTTTCTACAAGACCATAAGCCCTATCAAGCCATTGAAGCTCAAGACTTTCAGCAAAAGTTGCAAGAAGCTTGTTCACAACAGATTTTCTAGGAAAACCTTCCATGTTCATGTGTTGTTCATGTAAGTTCCAAGCATCACTGAGCCTGTGCTCATCAAGAGCATTTTGTAATTCCTCACTCAGCTTTGCTGGATCCCTAGCTTGGACGAGGATTGTGCTAGCCATGGTTGAAAAAGATTGCCATGGATGGATAAGTTTAGGTGGCACGTCAAGTGTTCGATTAAATGCCATGCTGCAACAAGAATAGCATGCAATCTGGCATCTTGGTACTCTAGCAGCATTTGAATCACTGCTAGAAATCATGAGTTGACGAACATACAGAAGCTTTGAGCACCCGTATTTGAATTTTCTTAATTCATGAAAGCATTTCATGGTCTGCATATATGAAAGTATGCAACTACAATGTCTCAATACGATTAACACTCATGAAACTACAATTTCACTTAAAAAACTCGAAGGGGAATTTGATCGAACACTTGGTGGATGGAAATAAGCCCCAAATTTAAATACCATTATCCAGTAGCATTGAAGAAAAATTAAACCAAATTCGAGTTAGTGGCCAACATGAACAATGATTATTAGGGCTTTGGTTTGCTTATTTACCAATATTGAAGGAAAAGAAAAGATGATCATGTGGTGTCTGTACCAATGGTGAAATCGTTTGCAGCTACTTCACCTGCATCGTAACTTATGCAGATAATAATCAGTAGCTGTTGACTCGATGCTTTGATTTTGGTTATCCTCCAACTTCAAATGTCCTGAGCATCGATTATGGCGTAAGAACGAGGTCTTGTATAGTTGTATTGGCCTATTGGGTTTAAAAGTTTACAAGAAAATTCATATTGAATAACACAAAATTTTCAAAATTCTTTTGTATTGTATATATTTATTTGTATTTAAAAATAAAACTAAAAACTAAAAAAACATAAATTTACAATTCGCTAAGGGCTTTTTTCAGTACTCGTCCAGAACACTTGAATTCTTAGAGCCGCCATAATCAAAACCAATAACTAAACCTCAGTTATGATTAAGTCTCCAAAATGAATGGGTCGGGATAGGTAACATGCCAGACAATGTTTGTGTTAGGATGTGTGCGGGTTCAAATGAGTTTTAGGTAAAATCAGTTTGAGTCTAAATAAATTATTTTTAAAAACATCAATTTGGTTCAAATCAAAATATGTAAATAAAAAAGTAGTCTATTATGATAATTTTTAATGATGATCTCATCAAATGTTGGATTAATCTTGTAATTATTAAATAATTAAGGGGTTAAAGTAGAAAGTTTGTTTTAAATTGTTTTGGTTTATCTTAATTGAGTTTTAAAGTTTAAGGTTAGATAAACTATTGGATTAGATTGTTTAGTTGGAGTGTTTTTAGGGATAGAGTTTTGACTTTTTCTGTTTTGTTTCTTATAAATAGGGGTTAAGGTTTTAGGTTATTTTGTGCCTCATATTTTGATTAAATAAAAGTTATTTGTTCTGATTTTACAATCTTAGTTTGAAGGTACCAGTCTTCAATTGGTATCAGAACTAGTTTCTGCCGGTTTGAGGGTCGTGAGTTGGAGTCGAGAAGGCAGCAGCCTTTTGGCTGCTGTTGTTGCTGGCAGACACCAAAGAAAAAGGTAATAGGTCTGATTGACAAAAAAAATATGTGTGATTCAAGAGGTTGACTAAGAGCCTGCGTGGTTCAAAGTAGCCAGCGTAATCAAAGAAGGATTGATACGAACCTGTGAATCTGTGATAGGTTCGATCTGTTTTAGAGAAGATGTGAGAGCTGATTGCGTGAAGCAATCAAGAAATTGATCAGACTTGTGCGATTCAGGTGTGATAACGATCAAAGGGAAGAACCTGTGATAGGTTCAAACTTGTTGTTGAAGGCTGTGAGGACTGGATGAGGATAAAATCGAGAGCTATGAAGGCTTCGATTGGTATAATGTAACAACCGGAAATTTAGCACATTTGAACGTGCTTGAAATCCACGATGATTTGACAAACGAAATTATTACAGGATGTAAGTATGTGAGAAATGGTGAACGTGGGCGAAAACGGTACGCGAAACGGGGTTACGGATTGTCCGGAAGCGAAAAACGAAGAAGTATTTCAAAGTATTGAACTTGTGGTGTCTTCGCGGTACGCTAAGGATGAGGTCGAAGACTCCTTCGCGGTACGCGAAGAACGTAACATGTCTGAATCTTCCGGATTTCTTCGCGGTACGCGAAGGATTCTGTGGTTTCTTGTCGCGGTACGCGAAACGTCAGCAGATCGCATGTGGGCTTAAAAAGTCAAGGTTTCAGCCTTATCTTCATTTTTATCCTTCTAGTCGACGACACCACCACTTTTCACGAAAAACCACCATTCCAAACCACTGAATTTTCAGTTTTGAAGCCTCTGGAACTTTTAGATCGTATCAAGAAACGTTTATACAAGTCCAGAACGTCTTTTTAACCGCAGGAATCCGTCAGAAAAGGTAATGGTTCATTTTAACCTTCTAGATTGATAATGATTGATTAAATCTTGTTTCTGAACGTAATGATATAGTTAGGGTTGTTGATTATTGCCTAGATGATGGCTAGGATTGGTTTTAAATGAACAAACTCGAACTGTTAACGGGTAAATCCTTGTTTTGAGCCGTTGTAATGCCCGGTTTGCATGGAATCATAACAATGGTTATAATGGTTTAAACCATGTGATTATGACACTGTAGGGGATTAGTTGGATTAATCCTTGACATGCAACGTGAAATCCATGTGTTTCAAACTAATCACAACCATTAACATACTCATTGGAATGGTAATCTGGTGTTTATGATAACAGGCAGATTAGTATGTAAATATGGTTGTTACACCTATTCTAATGCTATGTTGTGATATTTCATGATATCTGGGTAATCAATAACAAGGATTGGTCAGTTCTAAGCCATTAATCTGTCTAGGAACCTGTTTTAGCAGTTCAATCAACAACATTAACTATTTGATTAATCCAAGATTTATTCTGACTAATCAAGTGTGTTATCAACCTAATATCGGTTTGATGACTATCAAGGCAATGTCTTTGACATTGAACGCAAACCAATGCAGAGTTATACCGTTAGTACCAGTTTACGAGGGATTTTGCTACAGTAAGACATCAAGTGAGTTCTTATAGCCCTATTTTAAATGTTTTATCATTTTGGGCTGATATGCATGTTACAAAGTTATTTTATGAAAGTGATTGTAACCTGATTATGATCAGATAAAGTATGTTTTCAGGAAAAGAATGTTTTCAAGTAAGTAATGTTTTCTTTAAATGTAAAGAATATTTTAAGTCTCAACTGTAGTTGAGAAGTAAATGATTGTTAAGAGTCTCTGAGGAGACGTAACGAATGTTTGAATTCTCAACTGAGGTTGAGAAGGAAATGATTTTTAAAAGACATCGACCGAGGTCGAGAAGGAAATGTAATATTGATGTCCCGGCTGCGGTTGGGCAAGACCTGAGCACTGCGGTGCGAAGAACTGGGTATGATATGATAGTTTAAATGATTTAAACTATGTTAGGTATGAATGATGTATGTTAAGAAGTCTTGTACCGGTATGAGCCGTCAATTTCGATTGATGGTTTAAGAAGTCCTGTGCAAGAACAGGCCTGCCGACTGTGTGTCGCCAGTTGAGGAAATCTTATGCATGTATAAGTTATCGACTTCGGGTTGATAGTTTAAGAAGTCTTGTGCAAGCATGTTGACTTCGGTCAACAGGACAGGCTACATTTATGTGCCGTAAGATTGATGTTATGATGTCATATATATTATGTATATGAAATGTTTTAGGTACAGTATGACTGTGACTACTGACTTCGGTCGGTAGTGAGTTATGATGCTATGTATGATATGACTTATGTTATGTTATATACCTATATGAATGAGTAAAGATTTTTATGAAAAGTTAACTTAGAACTCACCAGCGAAAGCTGACTTGTTTTAGCATGTATATCAGGTTAAATGGTTTTGTGAAGGCATAGCAGGAAAGCTCGAAGCATACACTGAGAACTACCCTGGCATGAACTGGCTATGTTATAGGATTATATAGACGGGTGTTATGTATGAAAGTTTGTTTGGATATGTATAATATGTGTGCCATGTTTTATGTAATCACCTGATATTCCGCTGCCATCGTAATGTACATTCGGTTTAATGACTATGAGTTTGATGATTTGCCAACTGAGAGGACTCCCGGGAATTCGGGGCCTCTCAAGTTGGTATCAGAGCCATAGTTTGAGAGATCCGGTCATCCCTAATGACTGGACTTAAACTGAAAATGGGACAGAATGATAAGAATGCCAGTCAAGGGTAGTTTGATGCCACGAGCTGAATGTTATGCATGAGTTAAGACGTAGGTGTAAGGTTAGGAAGGTAGTTAGAGTCATGCACGTTGGGGTGACGGGATGGGAAACGTTTAGAGCTTATGAGTTGGGTAAATGGTTAATAACACCTGATCAACGTCATTAACGATTTACAAAGCTTAATTCATGCTAAACTGATCCTGTACTGACTCATCAATTGTGCATCTTGTAGGTAGTTATATGGCTGGACAAAGAGGTAGACCACGTAAGCAGCCACAGGAACCTAAAGAACCTCGTATCGAGAATGAAGAAAACGTCAATGAAGACGACTACGAGCACAACGAACAACCGGAAGATGAAATCGAGTTTACTCTAGAGCCTATCGTAGTAAAGGCTATTTCTGACGAGGTTAGTAAAATTCTGGATGAAAAACTACCAGCCTTGGTTACAAAAGCACTAAAGGATACTCTGAAAGACAAGTCTGAAGGACTAAGGGGAGCACCAAAGAAGACGAAGTTGTGATCACCGGGACTAAGAACGGTGATTCTACGTCAGAGAAACTTAAGGGTTGTGATTACAAAGCTTTCAAAGGATGCAGTCCACCCTCCTTTGATGGTAAGAAGGATGCCGTGGCTACTTGCCACTGGGTCTCAGCTATGGAGGCGGTTATCGCTATCAGTGAATGCCGGGAAGACCAAGCTGTGAAATTTGCAGCTCATTCATTCACTGAAGAAGCCCTACATTAGTGGAACACCATCAAGCAGTCAAAGATCACTACTGATGTAGAGGGCTTGAAATGGGAGGAATTGAAGGAGTTAGTTATGAAACATTTTTGTCCAAAGAATGAAATTGATAAAGTGGAGCGAGAATTTCTGACACTGAAAGCTGGACGTATGAATCATCGGCAATATACGTCAAAATTTAATGAAATGTCAAGATTGGTTCCTCATTTGGTAAGCACGGAGGAACGGAGAATGAAATTATATGTGGAAGGGTTACCACTTAAAGTCCGCACCCATGTGAAGGCGCATGCTCCCAGAACTTTTGAATCAGCCGTAGAAATTAGCGGCATTGTCTGGGATGATGTTGTTGAAGCTGAACCAACAAAGGAGGAACTGAAGCAAAAGTGGTCATCTAAATTTAAAAGACACAGAAATGACAAATCAGGACCTTCTATGAAAAGGCTTAGAATGGAGGAATTTGAAACATGTCCTAAGTGTGGAAAGAGACATAGGGGAGAATGTCTTACGGGGACTACTTTGTGCTACCGATGTGGAAAGACGGGACATCTCTCTTATGATTGCCCGAGTAGGCCAAAGTGTTACAATTGTGGTGAATTCGGTCACGTGAGCAAGAATTGCTTTAAACCGAAGGCAACAACTACTGAATTTAACAAACCAGAAAGTAGCAAGGGAGGGGAAAAGCAAAAGGCAAAAGCTCGTGCCTTTACTATAACTAAAGATCAGGCAGCCAAAGATTCTGATGTGGTGACAGGTACATTCTTGATTAATGGTATTCCTGCTTTAGTGTTATTTGATTCTGGTGCAAGTATGAGCTTTGTGGCTATTGCTTTTTGTGATAAACTGTGTGCAAATGTTAAAAAGATAGAACCTGTCTTTAACATAGAAACTGCTATTGGTAAATTGACTAGAGTAACGGAAGCCATTGAGGATGATTGTTACATTGATATAGAAGGTCATAGATTCCCTGTTAAGTTGTTTCTGATTACGTTAGGAGGTTTTGATGTAGTTTTGGGCATGGATTGGTTGGCCAAATATGAGGCTAACATTGTTTGTCGACGAAATATGATTGTCTTAACGGCTCTTAATAGGAGTTCAGTAACGGTTTACGGGGATAAAGTGTTCAACGTGCCTAAAGTCATTTCAATGATTAAGGCAAGTGAATTTATGAGGCGAGGGTGTGGGGCTTATCTGGCTTATGTTATCGATAAAGAATCTAAGGTAAAAGAATTGGAAGACGTACCCGTGGTGTGTAGCTTTCCTGATATATTTCCTGAGGATTTGCCAGGACTTCCACCTGATCGGGAAATCGAATTCCGAATTGATGTTGTGCCAGGAGCTCAACCTGTCGCCAAGGCACCGTACCGTCTGGCTCCGACCGAGATGAAAGAATTGATGACCCAACTACAAGACCTTCTAGACAAAGGTTTTATAAGACCAAGTGTGTCACCTTGGGGTGCACTAGTGTTGTTTGTCAAGAAAAAGGACGGAAGCATGAGAATGTGCATTGATTATAGGGAATTGAACAAGCTCACGATAAAGAATAAGTATCCATTACCAAGAATTGATGATTTATTTGACCAATTGCAAGGGGCAAGTTGGTTTTCTAAAATCGATCTCAGATCAGGATATCACCAACTAAAGGTGAGAGAACAGGACATTCCAAAGACAGCATTTCGTACACGTTATGGACATTATGAGTTTCTTGTAATGTCTTTTGGGTTAACTAACGCTCCTGCAGCATTTATGGATTTGATGAATCAGGTGTGCAGACCCATGCTAGACCGATCAGTGATTGTGTTCATTGACGACATCTTAATATACTCAAAGAGTGAAGGTGATCATGTGTGTCATCTTCGGGAAGTACTGGAAATGTTAAGAAGAGAAAAGTTGTATGCCAAGTTCTCTAAATGTGCCTTTTGGTTACGGGAAGTGCAGTTCCTAGGTCATGTTATTAGTCCAGAAGGCATAATGGTGGATCCAGCTAAAATAGAAGCAGTAATGAAATGGAATCCTCCGAAAACACCAACGGAAGTACGTAGCTTTCTCGGTTTAGCAGGTTATTATAGAAGATTTATTCAGGATTTTTCTAGGATTGCTACACCGTTGACAAAATTGACAAGGAAAGAAGTAAAATATGATTGGGGTCCAACTCAGGTCCAAGCTTTTGAAGAATTAAAGAAGAAGTTAACCGAAGCTCCTATTTTAACATTACCAGATGGTAACGAAGACATGGTTGTATACTCAGATGCGTCTTATTTGGGCTTGGGTTGTGTACTTATGCAAAGGGGAAAGGTAATAGCAAATGCCTCAAGACAATTGAAAAACCACGAGGCAAATTATCCAACCCATGATTTGGAATTGGCTGCGGTGGTGTTTGCCTTAAAAATTTGGAGGCATTACTTATATGGAGTCAAATGTACAATATACACAGATCATAAAAGCCTAAAATACTTCTTCGAGCAGAAAGACTTGAATATGAGACAAAGAAGATGGCTTGAGCTACTCAAAGATTATGACTGTGAGATTTTGTATCGCCCGGGCAAGGCCAATGTTGTGGCTGATGCTTTAAGTCGCAAGACAGAACACCCTGCTATACGGATTAAGTCTTACAGTTTGGTGATAACACCAGATTTCCTGAATGAACTCAAAGATTCACAGAAGGAAGGACTAAAGGAAGAAAATGTTGGATTTGAAAGAATCTTTGGTCAAGTTAAGAATCTAGAAGAAAATGAATTTGGTGTTAAGATTCGATTTGGTCGAATGTGGGTTCCGCGAAATGGGGACATCAGGTCAAGGATTCTAGACGAAACACATAAGTCACGTTACTCTATTCATCCTGGTGCAACGAAAATGTATCAAGACCTCCGAAAGGATTACTGGTGGCCAGGTATGAAGTTCAATGTGATGCAGTACGTAAATAAATGTTTGACATGTGCGCAAGTAAAAGCGGAACATCAGAAACCTTATGGTTATGTGCAACCTCTAGAAGTTCCAGAATGGAAGTGGGAACACATAGCCATGGATTTTATTACCAAGTTGCCTCTCACGGCGAAACGTCATGATACTATTTGGGTGATTGTTGACCGGTTAACGAAAAGTGCTCATTTCTTGCCTATACGTGAGACTTATACGTCGGAGAAACTGTCTGAATTATTCGTGAAAGAAATAATTACAAGACATGGAGTTCCAGTTTCTATAGTGTCAGATCGTGACACGCGATTCGTTTCAAGATTCTGGAAACAGTTTCATGAATCAATGGGCACAAGACTCAATATCAGCACTGCGTATCATCCTCAGACCGACGGACAGTCTGAAAGGACTATCCAAACCTTAGAGGATATGCTGAGAGCTTGTATCATTGATTTTGGTGGTAGCTGGGATGATCATTTACCATTGGTGGAATTCTCATACAACAACAGCTATCATGCCAGTATTGGAATGCCACCATACGAGGCATTGTACGGAAGACGTTGTAGGACACCTGTGTGTTGGGGAGGAGTAGGACAGAAAGAAGTGGGAAGCAAAGCTGCAGTAACTGAATTGACTGAAAAGCTTCAATTAGTTAAAGCACGAATGAAAGCTGCACAGGATCGACAAAAGTCCTATGCCGACAAAAGACGAAGACCAATAGAGTTTGAAGTGGGTGATCAAGTACTGTTAAAAGTTTCACCATGGAAGGGAGTTATTCGATTCAGGAAAAGAGGAAAGCTGAGTCCGAGATTCATTGGACCTTTTCGAATAATGACACGTGTCGGTAAGGTAGCCTACCGGTTAGATCTGCCAGATGAACTGAGTGGAATTCATCCGACATTTCACGTTTCACATGTGACAATTGTATTCGAGAATTACGTCATTAATGACGAAATCATATGTGGTCGTGCTTGAAGTCCACGCTGAATTGATAATTTTAATTATTACAGGTTGATAATATGCGAAAAATGGTGTTGGTAGATCACAAAGAAACATCCATCACATAATGCTTATTTAAATAGATGACCAACTGATTTCATGTTTAGAATCATAACTCGAAAATGAAGAGAATGAGTGGAAGCGAAATTTCGAAACGACGCTCCGATTTCAAGATACACCGAATCGAATATAGCGTTAAATAAGAGGTCAAATATTTTGAACTCTTTAGGTCTTGAGATTATAACCATTGGAAAGAGCTCGAAAAATCGTGAACGTAGGCGAAAACCGTGCGCAAAACGGAGTTCGTATGCTCCCGGAATCGCGAAAACAAAATCGGGTCTAACTAAGGCGGCGGAGGTACGCGAAGCCACCCTCCGCGGTACGCGACGGATGCAGATAGCTTAAAAATCTGATTTTCTTGATCAGATTTCATTCCCATCCGAATTCTCGACTTCCAGACGCGTAAACTCAACATTTTTACCATTAAATCTCCATTTTGAGGTGTTTAAACATCCGGATCGCACCAAGGAACATATCTACAAGTCCCGATCATCATATCTGTCCGAGAAATCCGTCAGATTAGGTAACGATTCATTCTAATCTTCTAGCTTGATTTTTATTGATTAGATCTTGTTTTTGAACGTAATGAGATAGTTAGGGTTGTTGATTATTGCCTAGATGATGGCTAGGATTGTTTATAAACAAAGAACACGATGTTTTAACGGATAAATCCTTGTTTTGAGCAGTTGTAATGCCCGGTTTTCATGAAACTATATCTTAGATTAAAATGGTTTAAACCATTTGAGTGTAACAATGATTGTGATTGTCTTGATCATTTATTGAAATGCTAGGTTTCATCCAAGTGTTTCAAACTAATGATAAGCATAAAGATAATCACTGGAATAACGATCTGATGTTTATGATAACAGTCAGACTAGTACATTGAGCATGGTTATTAAACCTATTTTAATATCGCATTCTTATGTTTCATGATACCTAAATGATCAATAACAAGGATTGACTATTCCTAAGCCAGAAATTCATCTAGGAACCGAGTGAATAATCAACAATCAACATCTATATGATCAATCTGAAAACGTTGTGACTAATTCAGTTAGTCATAAATTGTTATAGGAACCATATAGGATTTTCTATCCGTTGAACATCCAGATCATCATCATCCGTATATAACAGTGAGTTTCATATTCCCCTTTTTAATGTTTGTTTTCTAAAACTCGGGGTGGAACATGTAGACATCTTTTCAAACATATCTAATCAATCATTGTGAAATCTTATATCATTATCATGAGGAACGTCATGATAAACACTTAACAAATTTTGTGAAATTATATATATCCGTATCATCGGGATAATGATAAACATTTATCAATTTATGTGAAATCATGTATTGGTTTCATCAGGAAAATCATGACAAACTATTTTGATTAAATCTTTTATTAAATCATTAAAAACACGCGTATCACGGTTATGACAAGGGTTGGTGCGCCACTTCAGCATGGCTGGCTAAGGCACCCATAACCAACTAGACGCGTTCAATGAACATTTTATCGAACTATTAAAACAAGCGTATCACTTGGGAACTTTGGTTATGTGGAGGCTATTTGGGACCATTCTTATGTGAGCATCATTAACTTGTTATCAAGCCCTTGATAGTACTGGTATGATCATATGCGGGAATGCAAGAACATTATCACAAATCGCTCCGACCGTGGGTTGGACATCATCATGTGATCTCACAATCGTTGTTAACGATTCATCATCATTAGGTTTGATGTTTGCATGCCCAGGTGGATTCAATTTCAAAGTACCTGTTTGATCACTTGTGAATACTAAAATGATGAAAATCAATTGTTTGAACAATCATTTTAAATCAGCAAAACCTATGATTGTCACTCAACTATTCGTAGTTGACTCTTTTATCTACATGTTTCAGGTCATGGGGAACGACATCAAATCAATCTAGGTCAGGATCAGCAGCAGAACTAGTGGTGACCTAGAAAGAAAACTTAAACATCGTATTGTATAATAAATACCTTACGATAACTTGTTGTATAATATGTATATTATGCGTGTTTAAATGAACTTAACTCTATGAAACATAGTAATCATGGGTTGTTCTCCAACATTGGCACATGAACACATAGTCACGCGCCGTGGATTCCGCACGCGGCGTGGGTTGTGACATCACATCTCAGAAAATGTCTAGCAGATGATGTAGCATATGTGCCGTTAGATGACATTGAAGTTGATGAAAAGCTAAATTACATAGAAGAACCGATTGCGATTGTTGATACGAAAGAAAAACAGTTACGTAACAAGATGATTAGGCAAGTTAAGGTTCAATGGAAACACCGAAAAGGATCTGAGGCTACCTGGGAGACTGAAGACGAGATGAAACGACTCTACCCACATTTGTTTGAGACGTAACAGGTTTCGAGGACGAAACCTATTGTAAGGAGGGTAGATTTGTAACAACCGGAAATTTAGCACATTTGAACGTGCTTGAAATCCACGATGATTTGACAAACGAAATTATTACAGGATGTAAGTATGTGAGAAATGGTGAACGTGGGCGAAAACAGTACGCGAAACGGGGTTACGGATTGTTCGGAAGCGAAAAACGAAGAAGTATTTCAAAGTATTGAACTTGTGGTGTCTTCGCGGTACGCTAAGGATGAGGTCGAAGACTCCTTCGCGGTACGCGGAGAACGTAACATGTCTGAATCTTCCGGATTTCTTCGCGGTACGCGAAGGATTCTGTGGTTTCTTGTCGCGGTACGCGAAACGTCAGCAGATCGCATGTGGGCTTAAAAAGTCAAGGTTTCAGCCTTATCTTCATTTTTATCCTTCTAGTCGACGACACCACCACTTTTCACGAAAAACCACCATTCCAAACCACTGAATTTTCAGTTTTGAAGCCTCTGGAACTTTTAGATCGTATCAAGAAACGTTTATACAAGTCCAGAACGTCTTTTTAACCGCAGGAATCCGTCAGAAAAGGTAATGGTTCATTTTAACCTTCTAGATTGATAATGATTGATTAAATCTTGTTTCTGAACGTAATGATATAGTTAGGGTTGTTGATTATTGCCTAGATGATGGCTAGGATTGGTTTTAAATGAACAAACTCGAACTGTTAACGGGTAAATCCTTGTTTTGAGCCGTTGTAATGCCGGTTTGCATGGAATCATAACAATGGTTATAATGGTTTAAACCATGTGATTATGACACTGTAGGGGATTAGTTGGATTAATCCTTGACATGCAACGTGAAATCCATGTGTTTCAAACTAATCACAACCATTAACATACTCATTGGAATGGTAATCTGGTGTTTATGATAACAGGCAGATTAGTATGTAAATATGGTTGTTACACCTATTCTAATGCTATGTTGTGATATTTCATGATATCTGGGTAATCAATAACAAGGATTGGTCAGTTCTAAGCCATTAATCTGTCTAGGAACCTGTTTTAGCAGTTCAATCAACAACATTAACTATTTGATTAATCCAAGATTTATTCTGACTAATCAAGTGTGTTATCAACCTAATATCGGTTTGATGACTATCAAGGCAATGTCTTTGACATTGAACGTTCAGAAAGATTTAATCTGTAAGTTAAAGTATAGATAGCTAATTAA
The DNA here is from genome assembly GCA_009363875.1 of Mikania micrantha. Taxonomy (NCBI): domain Eukaryota; kingdom Viridiplantae; phylum Streptophyta; class Magnoliopsida; order Asterales; family Asteraceae; genus Mikania; species Mikania micrantha. The sequence continues at coordinate 3,499,345 of CM018693.1, read as the reverse complement.
ACGCAAACCAATGCAGAGTTATACCGTTAGTACCAGTTTACGAGGGATTTTGCTACAGTAAGACATCAAGTGAGTTCTTATAGCCCTATTTTAAATGTTTTATCATTTTGGGCTGATATGCATGTTACAAAGTTATTTTATGAAAGTGATTGTAACCTGATTATGATCAGATAAAGTATGTTTTCAGGAAAAGAATGTTTTCAAGTAAGGAATGTTTTTTTTAAATGTAAAGAATATTTTAAGTCTCAACTGTAGTTGAGAAGTAAATGATTTTTAAGAGTCTCTGAGGAGACGTAACGAATGTTTGATTTCTCAACTGAGGTTGAGAAGGAAATGATTTTTAAAAGACATCGACCGAGGTCGAGAAGGAAATGTAATATTGATGTCCCGGCTGCGGTTGGGCAAGATCTGAGCACTGCGGTGCGAAGAACTGGGTATGATATGATAGTTTAAATGATTTAAACTATGTTAGGTATGAATGATGTATGTTAAGAAGTCTTGTACCGGTATGAGCCGTCAATTTCGATTGATGGTTTAAGAAGTCTTGTGCAAGAACAGGCCTGCCGACTGTGTGTTGCCAGTTGAGGAAATCTTATGCATGTATAAGTTATCGACTTCGGGTTGATAGTTTAAGAAGTCTTGTGCAAGCATGTTGACTTCGGTCAACAGGACAGGCTACATTTATGTGCCGTAGGTTATGATGTCATATATATTATGTATATGAAATGTTTTAGGTACAGTATGACTGTGACTACTGACTTCGGTCGGTAGTGAGTTATGATGCTATGTATGATATGACTTATGTTATGTTATATACCTATATGAATGAGTAAAGATTTTTATGAAAAGTTAACTTAGAACTCACCAGCGAAAGCTGACTTGTTTTAGCATGTATATCAGGTTAAATGGTTTTGTGAAGGCATAGCAGGAAAGCTCGAAGCATACACTGAGAACTACCCTGGCATGAACTGGCTATGTTATAGGATTATATAGACGGGTGTTATGTATGAAAGTTTGTTTGGATATGTATAATATGTGTGCCATGTTTTATGTAATCACCTGATATTCCGCTGCCATCGTAATGTACATTCGGTTTAATGACTATGAGTTTGATGATTTGCCAACTGAGAGGACTCCCGGGAATTCGGGGCCTCTCATATAAAGCTTACCTGTGATAGGTTTGAACAAAGGGGAGGGTTGTGATAGTCCGATACAAGCAACTGTGAGGACTGAGAAGAGGTGCTCGAGTAATGTGAAGGCTTCAAGATCAAGTTGTGATAAACCCTTTGTGATTTAGGCGATGAGGTGTGATACCGTGGGAAAAAATCATCAATCTGTGATAGATTGATCACATTCTGGGCTGATCTGTGTGAAAAAGATTGTGTGTATGTTGCTGTAGTTTTGGCGAACCAAAACAGAAAAATAAGGGACCCTTGATGCTGTGGGAAACAGTACATGAGAAACAACATGTGTAGCTGTTAAAGACCTGGGTGGTGAGAGTAGGAGAAGAAGATAACCTGTGTGGGAGCAATCAAACATGTGTGGGCTAAAGCAGAACCTGTGTGGGAGGGAAAGTGAACCTGTGTGGGTTGAATAAGAGATCTTGAGTGGTAAAAGAAAAGGAGAAGAACCAGTGAGGTAAACATGTGTGGACAATAGCAGCTTTGTTCTGAAGCTGTATTGTTTTCTGATTCACAACAGCAAGAAAGAAGGTGATGGCAAGTTCAAGCTATGGCAGAAGGGATGTACAAGAAGTTGTTGCTGAAAAAGAACTTTGTGTTCTAGAGAGAGCCATATCAAGAATTACAAGATTAGGAGGTGATTGTTGGATTAATCTTGTAATTATTAAATAGTAAAGGGGTTAAAGTAGAAAGTTTGTTTTAATTTTTTTTGGTTTATCTTAATTGAGTTTTAAAGTTTAAGGTTAGATAAACTATTGGATTAGATTGTTTAGTTGGAGTGTTTTTAGGGATAGAGTTTTGACTTTTTGTGTTTTGTTTCTTATAAATAAGGGTTAAGGTTTTAGGTTATTTTGTACCTCATATTTTGATTAAATAAAAGTTCTTTGTTCTGATTTTACAATCTGAGTTTGAAGGTACCAGTCTTTATCAAATATGTTATAAATCATTATTAAGCGTTTGAATCTATTGCATTAACATAGTTTTTAGGTTACTTATCTTGACTCATATTGTGTTAAAATGTTACTCACCTTAACTTATTCTATGTTATGATGCTACATATTTCAACTCATTATACAATAATTGTTCATCCAAACCAGTCTATTTCTTTTTAATTTGGGTGAAAATTGCCGCCTCTAGTTATGATATAAGGCTTAACCAAAACCGATAAGCGAGATTCAGAAATAAATGATTTGCTGAACCATTGGTTTTATTTGGTTTTTGGTTAACCAAACTGTCAAAAAGACTACACACTAACATCAGTCAATTATAGTGTTAGAAGCTTGATTATGTAGAAAAATACATGAAACTACATATAGTATGAAAATATGCTAGAAAACATATATGAAAATATGACAGCTTAGGTCGTGAGCTGTTGAGGACTGAGGAACATTGGTCGTCGGTCGACAGGACGCTAGAGTCGTGGTGAATGAGGAATCGCAGGTTGAAAGTATGTAGATTCGCCCCTGAGTTATTCAATATTTCAATGATACAACGATTGGGCCAAAACAATAGGAGGATGGAGACGAATCGATGATTGTTCTTTTTTCTACTTTTTACTTGGCTTCAAGCATTTAAAAAGGCTATTATACGATATGTATAAGAGTGTAATTATTGACAATAAAAATTCTGATAAATAATAATATTCTTCTATATGCCTCATTGAGAACATACAAAGCGTATATAGGTGTGAGAGTAACCTTATACAAAAGAAAAGGCAATCATTACTATGAACAGTAAAATTTATTAAAGAGTAAATCACTCTTATTCTCTAAATTTCATAAATTACTCATATGGTTCCAAACTTTGTAACACTTATAGTTATGAGGTGACAGTAATTTGATCAAACATATGAAGGTAATTTGAAAACTTAAGAATTATATGTGTTACAAATGTAGTTAGAGACTATATGGGTATTTATGAAACCTATGGAGCAAGAATTAAATTAGAGACTATATGGGTATTTATGAAACCTATGGAGCAAGAATTAAATAATAACAAACCACAAGGACTATCTCGGCAATTATTCTCAATTAAATATTTATCATTATTAAATATAGAGTTATACTTCTCAAATGAAACACTTCTGTGTAACTAGCATACCGGTTAAAACCCATTGTTTTCAAATAATAATGGTTTGATTCCTGTCAACAAGGAACTTTTTATTTTATGGTTTTTTGTTTTCTTATTTAAATTAAATAATAATAATTAAACAATAGTAGTTAAATAATGTTCTCTCTTTTATTTGTGAGTCCTATGTTATCTTTGTTTTATATGTTTTGGGAACGCCTCATACTTTTACGATGATTCGGTTTATTATTTTAGTATGGATATTTGCCGGTCATATGTTTCTTGATGTTAGATTTTAAGACTAAACACAACCATTTTTTGTTTGTTTGACGGTCATGTTTACGACGAGTATATTTTAGGGTTTTATGTCAGAGTAACAATTGAATTGGTGTGACGTGTTTTATATCTGCATTTGATATATGGGATCATGTCTTCATCTCGATATTCGCAATTGTAATGGAATTATCATTGGATCGTGCGAGAAATCCAGTGGTTACAATTTATAAATCATCTTTTGCCTTCAAGATGCTTTCTTTTTCTATTTTTCAATTGACTTCAACCCACAATCCACATGTTTCACCATTCAATCCACACCATAGTCAATAATCGGCTTCAATTAGGTTTCTTCTTCTCCAAATCAATTAATCTCTCATTTTTTTTTATCTTGTGTTACTTGCTACTTATTTTAGTGCACTGATTCATATGAATTTTAGACTGCTATTCGTGGCATTCTATGATGATTTCATGCTTATTTTAACTTGTTACTCTTGGCATTAAATGATGATTTTGTTAATTTGATTTGATAGATTGTTAAACCTAGACCTGACAATCCTAATTCATAGCAAAATAAATAGGTAGATTTAGGTAAATAATTATTGTACTTTGAGTTGAAATAAGTAGCATTATGACACCTTAACACAATACATATCAATATGAGTAACTTAAAAACTATATGAATATAATTGATTCAAACGAATAAGAATGATTAATAATATAATTGATGAGAAAATCATTAAAGATTATTAAAATAAACTATTTGTTTCGTTACATCTCATTTTAACTTGAATAAATTGATGTTTTTTAAAGATGACCCATTTAGACATAAATTAATTTTACTCAAAACTCATCATAACCCTTACTCATCCTGATGCACATATGTTCTGATCCGTTATCCAACCCATCCCTATCCGTCTATTTTGCAAGGCATAGTTAAACATGTATTAGTTTGATTTTAATTTATTAAATAAAGAGTAGGGACACATCACAAGGTGTAACCTAACAATGATACAAAGCGTGTATAGATTGAAGTTTACCAAGTGAATTGAGAAAAACCTCAAATATGAAATAATCAAAGAAACATGATATCAATTTGCAAAATTTGCCAACAACCAAAGATGAAACCTTTGGTGAATAAGAATACTCAAAATCCGCGAGATATATTACTTCCAAATTATGAAATTAGTAAATAGACTCAATCATCCGGCTATAATTAATTAAGAGAGAAACTATAATGCATTTTTTTTAATTTATGAGTGCTAAAGTAATAACATATGAAGAAAAGTGTTGGAATTTTACTAACTTTGGACAATTATAATTATATATATTTTTACGTATTTAATATGATGTGAGAGATTCACAACAAACTAAATTGAGTCCAAAAAAAATATAAGATGAATGAAATATTGAAGCTTAAAAGTGTGTAGTTAAAAACATTAAAAATGTGAAATAAGCTTGTCTTACATTGATGGAAAGATAAACCCTGTGTGAGTTTATAAGTGGGAGCTTATTGGCATAAGAATTATCAAATGCAAAGAGTTGAGGTTGAAGGGTGCGCAAGCACACGCTTGCACCCGGGCCCGGCCTGGCATTTCGAGGCTGGGGTGGGCACCTTTTGCTCCGTTTTAGAATTTCATCCGTGGTTTTTAACAACTGATGGATCAACAGTGGTTACTGAAACTAAAAGGAACGGATCATGGCTACTTCTGATAGATCAACAGCAATAGATGCTAACCACTAAAGGGAATCAGCAGCAGCTGTTAGATGTATCCGTGGATGCGGGTATGGATGGGTGGTTGCTACGAATGATGGATCAACATTTGTTGTTTATCAGTTTCAGATGTGCATTGAATAATCAGTTTCAACTGACTAATTCAATTTTCAAACAATTGGACGGAATTAATTTGATGTTTCAAATGCAGACTTTAATTCATGTATGTTTCAGGTGTAGATCCACTAGTATAAATACAAGGTTATGTACCTAGGTTTAGGTACACCGAGAGATATTGAAACACATTGCAATACACACTTTCTTTCTAACACTTTTGCAATAGATCTTGGTTTTATACTCCTGTTTCAGGTTTCATTTCGGTTGCTATGTTAACTCCGTCAGTACATACTACTCCGCCTGTTGTACACTGGGAGACATGCGAGATTCACCTTGGTGGCTCAAAATTTTTTTAAGGGACCTCTGTTGAACCAGAATTTCTCAGCCAATACCTGTTCTTTTTTTTGTAATTGTTTAATCTTATGTTATCATTGTAATTCTATTTTTCACTGTAATTGTTTTAGCCTTCAGTTTTATTTAAAATTGTATTATAATATGAAATATTAAAGTAATAAAATATTTATTTTAATCTGTGAACGATACTCATACATAAAGAGACAAGAAGTTTTTGTAAAATAACTGATTGTTGATGTAAACGTAAAAAGTATCTAATTATCTATATTTCCTTGATTAACATTGACATATGATTCTGAATATTAAAGTCGACAATTTCATTTGAAAAACACGTCTAAATAGAATCTAAAACCAACACATACCAAATATCAAATGAGACACATAAACATAAAGTACTCAAACTTCTAATCCTACCACGTAGGAATTTTCACACATTGAATCGAGTCGAGTCAAGGTTGTCTCAGACTCAACTCTGATAATAACCGGGCTTACTTGGTTCGGATTCTAAACCGAGCCTGTAAATCATTATACACCATCATACATGTAAATCATTAGGGGCGGCCCTGAGAATTGGCGTGCCCAGGACGAGCCGGAAAAAAAGGCCCCCTAGCGAATTCAAATATTAAAATGGAGGTATTTAAAAAACCAAAAAACCGTTTAATCGAGAACCAAAACGTATTCTTAACTGAAAAAATCGAACCAAATTCTGAATTCTGAATTCGGTTCGGTACCTAACCATATCCGAATTTCGGTTTTTAATTCAAATTTTTTTATAAATTTGGTTTGTTTGGTTAACCAATTAAACCGAATTCAAATTTAAATTTATTATCTTATTAATAATACACACACACACACACATATATATATATATTGAACGGCAAAAGTCTCAATCGCGTGAGCCCACTGTTTCTAGGCCATGTCACCAATGTCTAGTTATCTGGACCTTCCATGAGCCACCACAACCGACCCAGGAGGAAACCCCACTAGGAAAACCCCCTGACCCCCTCAGGCCCATATTTCACTGCGGGAGGGTTTTGAACCCATCCCATTTGGAAGAATCCTGGAGTACCATTGAGGCAATGCTTCATTGGTTCTTATTAATAATATATAAGGTTGAATTCGGTTTATTCAGACCAGTTTATTTGGTTTTTAATCGGTTTATTCGATTGAATTTGGTTTATTTGGATCGGTTTATTCGACTTTTAAGCAGGTTATTTGGATTTCAATCTGTTTATTTGGTTTTAACCAAAATTAGAAGTGAACCATTTCTCGAAGCCGGTTTGGTTTGGTTTTTTGATCAGAAAAAAAATTGAAACCGATTAAACCAGACCGAATAAACCGTAACCGAACCACTTGACATATTTAGTTTAAAGGGCATTAAAGTTACTTGTATACTTTTAAAAATATGATTTTTGCACCTATTAAATAATGTGTTTATAAATGTTTTATTTTTAGTTCTCAACGCTTTATTAACTCTTATTTGAATGAATCTCTATATATACATATATATCAAAATTTTTGTGCCCTCTAAAAAATGGGCCCCTCCCATGGGCCGCCGTTGTAAATCATATTCATTCTTAAAGTTATTGTTATTAGTACATTGACCTCATAATTTTATATTTTGGTGTATTAAGATGTTTAATAGGGCCAAGCCACAATACAAGCCTACGAGTTGTGCCAGTCTTAGCTTGGTTACAAAACAAGCTGGCTCAGTTCGGCTTCATTACAAACAAGCTGTATTCAAACCGAAATTTATCCGAGCTTTTTCCAAACAATATTTGAGATTTTTGCAAATCACTACTTTCACGTGATGCTTTCAATGGTAAGCCGATGGTAATGATCTGGAAATTTCAATCTTATTCGGAGTGAGGTTTTCTTTGGGTGAAGAATGCCAAAGGCCGGTTTTGCAAAACTCATTTATTAATTTATCAGGAAAGTTAGGGGCCGTTTGATTGTGTCTTAACTATTAAGTGCTGAATGGTTAAGACGTCTGAATGGTTAAGAGGGTCTGAACTATTAAGTGCTGAACACATTAAAAGCGTTTGGTTTGCACATCTGAATCAAAATAAATAAATAAAAAATCCTTCAAAACCCCAGATCCAACCCCCAGCCCCAACCCGATCGACTCCAGACTTCGCCGCCTCCTTCCCATCCGGTCGCCGCCTCCGTCCCATCCGACTGCTGCCTCCGTCCCATCCGGCCACCGCCTCTGTCGCCGCCCGTCGCCGCCACCCCCTATGTGCGAAGGTAAGCAATCGCCACCACCTTTGCGGCACCCCCGTTTCACAGTCAAATCCCTTCGCCGCCGCCACTGAGCAACCTGTTCGTCGTCTTCGACCATCACCATCGAGCATCCCGTCGATTCCCTGTGGTGCAAAGGTAAGCAAAGCCGCTCGGTCGTTCAAACCCTAAAAAATCAGAAACCCTAGTCCGCATACGGTCGTGGTTCGGTGGTTGAGCAGCGCCGCAGCGGCGGTCGTGGAGCGGTGGTGGTTCGGTGGTGGAACAATGGCCGTTGGTCGTGGTTCGGTGGGGAGCACTGGCTGTCGGTTGCCCTGTTGGAACCCATTCAGACGTTCCCAACACCTTCTCTTCTCATTCAGACTTCATTGGTTCAGACCTTAGAACCCATTCAGATGTTTATTTTTTCCCCCAAACAAAGGATCTGAATTTGAACCATTCAGATTCATACCCATTCAGACATATTCAGATCCAAATAAACAACCCCTTAGCCTAGTAGTTAATGCTTAGTTATTTTTCTTTAGAGATCAAAGTTCAATTCTCACTTGTTACACTTTAATAAATACCAGACGATGAGAGTAATCTTGAGTTTAATCTCGAAACTGAACCAATGGGGGGCGATGGTTTACCTATTCCACGGGGTTTCACGCATCAGGGGTACGGTCTCACGGTCAGGGATTGAGAAATCTATCTTAAGTACCAACCGTTAGGATAACTGAAAGTGGTACGACGAGACGTATGTTGTCCAAAAAATTAATTTAATTTAATTTAATTTCTTTGTCTCAAACGACTGGTGGTTACCCCTTCTTGCGTTATCTCTTTTGCTCAACCTCTTTGGATTGGATTACATGAGAAAGGCTCATGAAACGCCATTTCCCATCAACTCATGCCCATGGCGACGACGACCACCACCACTTCCGCCGCTGCAATTACCTACCTCCGCCGGCCTCATCTGCCTGCCGGAATAAGTTTCTCCAACAATTACATAAGTTTTGCTACAAAACCATTGGTTAGATTTGTCATCAGGAGTTCAGCCGATGATGAATTCTCATCGCCGGCAACGACCACGGAGGTTGAGCCGACGGAAGAGAGCTCGATTGAAATCCCAAAGGGTCCTCCATCTTTGATCTCTGCTCTGAACGTCGAAAAAGCCCTTCGTGGAATTGGTACCTCTATTGGTCTTTCTTGATTTATTCATTTGATTCCGTTCATGTTCTTCAATCGAATATCATAATAATTGAATGTCAGTTTGACTCTTCAAAAGTGAAACTTAATCAGTTTTGAGGCTACAAAAGAGTTGCAGATGATTAATGTAGTTTTCATTTAGAGTGCAGCAATAACAGATGCAGATCACTATGGCATACTAGGCCTGAAAAAGGGATGTTCATATGACCAGGTTAATTGGTTAACTTCTTCACTTATGCAGTTCAATTTTACTTCATTGTTGACCATATCATATGCTCCAGGTTAAACCTGCATATGATGTAAAGCTTGAAGAGCTAATGAACCAAGGACTAGAAGAAGAGGATTTAACCAAGAAGCTTGATCAATTAAAAGTCTGTATAATCATATGAAGCTGAGTTGATGCACACCAAGTGTTTGATGAAATGTCTGCTTATGTTTTCTGGTATCACATTTCAGGAGTCATACACGATCTTGTCATCCGTGGAAGAAAGAAGACTGTATGATTGGAGCCTTGCAAGGAATGAAAATGTGGATCGATATGCTTGGCCTTTCGAGGTTGATATTACTCAAACTGAAACCGCGAATTCACCAGACACTCCTCCACCGCAGGTAAAATTTATGAGCTCATTGCTTTTTTCTACAAGTTTTTTTAATGGGATAATTCTACACAAATGCAACCAACTTTTTATACTCTCCCAATTAAGTCACTGAAACTTTTTTTTTGTCCTAATTAGGTCATTCAACTTAGTATGGATGTTCTAATCCTATATAAATAACCTGAATAGCAGGTTATTGCTTTTCTACGTATTTGACTTATTTAATATGTTTAGTGGTGAAATAATTATTTTATAAAGTAAATAATAAATCAAAAATTATTTAAAATTATCCACATTTACGCATGATATTTGACAAAAATTAAGTTTCAAATGTTAAATATTGACACACATTGTTTGAAAAACTTTTTTCTTTCAAATATACTGCGTAAATAGGAATGATTTTAAATAATTTTTAGTTTATTATTTTCTTTGTAAAATAATTATATCACTACTTAACATATTAAATAAGTTAAATATACAGAAAATTAGCAATAACCTGCTATTCAGGTTATTTATATAGAATTAGAACATCCATATTAAGTTGAATGACCTAATTGAGACTAAAAAATAGTTACAGTGACTTAATTGGGATAGATAGAAAAGTTGGTTACATGTATGTAGAGTTATCCCTTTTTTAATTTTGAAAAGTAGTAAAGAGTATTAAATTTGAGAGATTTTGCTTAGATATTTGAGTATTTATTAAATTTGAGATATTTGCTTATACATTTAAGTTTTTATTAAATTGAGATATTTGCTTACAGATTTGGGTTTTTCTTTTAATTCAAACGATTGGTGAGACTGATTTTGTGAGTAAATTTTTAATTATTTTTATAACATAATTGTGAGGATTTTTATATGATTTTATGTTTTTATGAAAAATTTATATAGAGTTCGTGATGAGAGATTTGATTTTGCTATGCAACTTATGATTCTGCATATGATATATAATATCCGTTCTCGGGAGTGTATTGTGATACCCGTCGCAATGCATGGGGTGAATAAACCTAGTTTATATTAAAGTGAAAGAATTGTTTTCCATCATAACTACCTTTTTAAAGTGGAAATATCGCCTTTTGTGAGTTTACCCATCCAATATGATCAGTTTCTCTCTAAATCAATGAATACAAATTTTGTTATATTCTAAATCAATGAATACGGGCCTCGTTTGCGGTGGTGTACACATATAATGTATATATGGGTGGGTCATGAGAGCAAAAGTAAAATTGCATTAGTTTTAATGTTATTTTACTTAATTTTTGTGAAAATAATGTTAAAAACTTTGGGTTGGTCGATTAATCAGTCATCATGAGCCGGGGGTCACATTGGAAGCAGTCTCTTTATTCTACATGTTACCCTTATGAAACCCTACCTTAATTTTGCTAATGGTAGGATATACTGAGTACGATGATGATACAACAATGAATACAAATCATACTTACCTTTTTAAAGTGAAAAAAAAGTGAGTGTGGATCAACCCGCACATGCTGACCAAAAGATGTTTTAAACCATTACACTGTTGATTTTTTTGTCTGATATCACTTGAACCACTTTTTTTATACTCTAATCCATGAATTTGATTCTTGATTATCTTTTCAAAGTGGATAACCTTACCTAAAGGTGTTTTGACCTGATGCACCACCCTTAAATTACCTTGTCTGAGGTCAGTGAATTCAAATAGTATTTTTTTCTTCTTTTGTTGAAAAGCATGTTCCCAAAGGACATAACTTCCCCGTCGTTAGCCCGTGTTCTGGGATCCAAATACTACTATTTCATAGGTTTGTTAGTCAATCGCAAGTTGTTGTAAATGGTCTTGTATTCAATTTTAGTGATTGGGTGTGACTGAAAAGTGAATTGTAGGAAGTAACCTGTAAGTTGTGGTAAATTGGTTTTACAATGCTGTAGGAGCCTGAAAATGTTGAGCCAACAAGACTTGTAGGATACTTCCTGCTCACCTGGATAATCCTGTCTATCACATTGTCTGTTGCTTTTAACCGCTAGAATGATCGCAATTTGGGAAATGTAAACATTAATTTAGATATGTCTTTTCATTTATTTTCTTGGATGTAAATCAGGACAAATAAAAGAAATGAATGTCAACAGTGCTTCTGAAAAGTCATGCATTGATTGGCTCTGCCCTATTGTATGAAGGCGTTAATGTTGATTAGGGACTAAATGGATGAACCTAAAAGTTTATGGTTTGAATAGGTTCACATGTGAAAAGAAACTAGGTCGAGATAAGGTATAAAAGGGAAGATAAAGTTTTTGCCCTTTTACATGAAGGCGTAGATTAGGGCCCCTAAATGGGTGAGCAAAAAAATTGAAGGTTGAATTGGTCAGTGTGAAAAGAAATGAGATTTAGATTTTTTTTAATTGCAATTTTCTCACGTGTTCCTTACCTTTTATGAACGGTTATTCAAGGTCGGACTCCTCCAATCGCCTTGAGAACCCATACCCATTGATGCGCAGGAACCCCGTGAAATAGGTAAACATTCGCCCCCTTTTGAAATCAAACCAGGGATAAACCTCAAGCTGATCCTTCATCTGATGTTCTTCAAACTTTTCTCTAAATGGGTTCAAACCCATCAACCTCTACAATGGAATGTAAGAGGCCTAACCATTGAACTGAGTTTTCATGACAAATGATATTTAGATAAGGCATAAAAATGAAGACAAGTATTGATTTATTGTTTTAGTGTTGGCAGATAATTGTAACTAGTTGTTCTCCTGTCGCGCGTTGCGGCGGATTATCACGGTACACTTCCGATAATGAGTATTATATATCAAATTTTTTATTACGAACTATATGCAAATTTCTCATAAAAACATAAAATCATATAAAATCCATACAAATATGTTACGAAAATAATAGAAAAAATTACTAACAAAATCCTGCACACCATCAACCATTTAGTTAAATTAAGAAAAATCAAATATGTAAGCAAAAATCGATTTTTTATGAGAACAAATAAATCACTATTACCTTCTTTGAAAACGCCGAAACCCTATAGATGACAACGTCTTTTTAACTATATATATAATTGATATTTCAATATAATATATATATAGTTACTATTCATTTTAGTTGTCTTTTAATATATATAATATTTGGTTTTTTGGTTTGAATTTTAATTAGGGTCTTGGTGAATTAAATTTTGTTTTGATATAAATAGGGCTTTGTATTCATATTTTATGTGTGGTGTGATTAACATAAGGAAGAAAATAGTCTTGAGGACTGAGGAGCATCCCATACAAATCGATGTTCTTTCATGCGTTTGATGTCTCGTGTGTTTGATAATGATCAAAGCCAACGTTACAACTGTGTTATCGACTGATATTAAAATTGAGCGTGAAAGTCATATTAACTAAAACTCATATTTATTTTTAACTAGGTTAGCACCCCGTGTATTACACGGGCTGAATGATAAAAATATAATAAACAATCATTAATAAAAATATAGATAATATAAGATTTTTTTTAATATAAAATATGGCTAAAATTTTGTATAAGTTAATAATTTTAGTAATAAAATAATTATATTATTTCTTTAAACAATAATTTTTTTTAAAGTTTGTTTCTTTATTTTTTTTAAAATACTATTTTTAAAAATTGTATATTTTATAATAAGTTGGATAATTAACATGTGTTTTTTTAATATTAATATATTTTTAATGTATTATAAAAATATGTTTCTTAGTTTAAAAATGTAAAACAAACTATTTTATACTTAATATTATTATTTAATATGAAGTTTATTTAATAGGAGAGACAGGCGGGAAAATCAAAGTTGAGGTGCCCTGTAATCACGCCATGTGTCCCTAGAAACTTCGATTTATTATAATAGATAGATTTCTTTTTGTTTCCACACGTTCGAAAACTTGAAATGCAATGGCAATTTGCCGATTTTGGTTTTTTGGTTTTTAGTTGGCCATTCCAACAGTTTCTAAGTTCATCCATTTGATTCTGGTTTCTCTCTACCAAGCTCTCATCTCGTACACGACATTCCTAATTTTCTCGGTCTGGATGCCTCAAAATTCTTTGATTATTGGTTTATGGGTAAGAGCAATCAGGTTTCTCGCTTATATACTTAACTAGGTTAGCACCCCGTGTATTACACGGGCTGAATGATAAAAATATAATAAACAATCATTAATAAAAATATAGATAATATAAGATTTTTTTTAATATAAAATATGGCTAAAATTTTGTATAAGTTAATAATTTTAGTAATAAAATAATTATATTATTTCTTTAAACAATAATTTTTTTTAAAGTTTGTTTCTTTATTTTTTTTAAAATACTATTTTTAAAAATTGTATATTTTATAATAAGTTGGATATTTAACATGTGTTTTTTTAATATTAATATATTTTTAATGTATTATAAAAATATGTTTCTTAGTTTAAAAATGTAAAACAAACTATTTTATACTTAATATTATTATTTAATATGAAGTTTATTTAATAAGAGAGAGAGGCGGAAAAATCAAAGTTGAGGTGCCCTGTAATCACGCCATGTGTCCCTAGAAACTTCGATTTATTATAATAGATAGATTTCTTTTCTTTTAAATCATTCACAACTCATTCCCTATATATTTATATGCTAGCTTTGGGCCCGTGTGTAAACACGGGATGTATAAAAAAGTTGATTTATACTTATTTGTTATATTAATATTAAAATTAATAACATTTAAATGAAAACATAAATATATTTGGTCTTTATTTAATCTTTTATACGTTTTTTGAAATAAAAAACTATATATTAGTATAATTTTTAATTTTTTTATTGTAATAAACGTAGTATTTAGAGGGTATTTATTTGTTAAATGAACCCCTTTTCTTCGTGTTTTCTCCAACTTGAAAACCTAAAAACCAACCTTCAAGAATCACGTTCTTACTCTACAATAATCTAAATTTCTTTTTTTAACACGGATTTTCTAATCGAAGTTTGTTTTAGTTTTTATACTAAATCCTGCCATGGATGTTCATGGAAAAAATTCCATCGGAAAAGAAGAATACGATATATATTCTTATTATCTTTATATGTTTTCATCGATTCCTGAATCACATGATAAGTTCATACAGCGCATGAAAGGGAAATCCGTTCTAAAAACCACAAAGGTATTACGCTATATTGTTTCATTAATAAATATTTTTTTACTCTGTATTATTAAGATCTTTAGTGTAATACACATGATGTATAAAATATCTGAATTATAATTTTTTGTTAATTAATTTTTTATTAAAATTAATATGAATAATATATGTTGTATAATAAACTTTTTAGGTTTATGACAAATGTATTGAGTTATTGAAAAAAATACAATTATGTTAAATTTTTATATATTATTTACAACATACTTGTGATAATTTGTATTACATGGGTTGAACAAATATAATATGTTATAAACAATGATTTATATAAAAATTTATATATTACATTTATTAATTGTTGGTTAAATAAGAAATATGAAAATTTAAAAATTATAAATAACAAATAATTATAAATTATAAATATTCAATAATTTTAAAATTATATAAACATATAAGATATAATTAAAATTTTATTATATTTTATTAATTTTTAGTAAATTGATAAATTTTTATAATATAATTTATAATTATTAATATTTAATTGTATTATTTAATTAATAAAAATTATTAATATTTTTAGAAGAGAGAGAGACGGGAAAAACTTTTTTACATTTAATTAGGAGATGATATGTGTTTTCTAAAAATAATTTTTTATTAGAGTAGGTAGATTTGAGGAGAGTTCACAAGAAAACACCTTATTTTAAATAAAACTAAGAAAATTCCTACTAACTGATCGATTTTTAAATTTTTTTACATTATTTTTTATTATAAGTTTAGAAATATTATGAGTAAAAAATATTTTTAATAAAGATATGTAAATCACAAAGTTACATATACGTAACTCAAATGTAGGGTACAAGTACATATATGTGATAACATGAACCATATATATTTTTATTTTTATTTTTTTGTTAACATTTCTAGCATTATAATAAAAAGAAATAAGAAACGAAAAACAAAATTGATTGTTAATAATTGTGATTAGTTATCCAAGTTTTGTCAAAAATGATTGTTTCCTATGTATTCCTCCCTTATGTTCTTATTCAATTAAATTATACTTGTTTATTTAATTCTTAAAGTAAATTGTCAAGACGGTCTCTGTAATTTGCTATTATTTCACTCTTGGTCTATATGTTTCATTAATTACTAATATGATCTCAAATTTTAAATATTTGTAACACATACAGTCTTTAGATAAGGGTAATCTGGTCAAGCATATGGGGGTAAATTTAGTGACCGAAGGAAGGTATATGTTAAAAATGTTTTAAGTTAGTGACCATATGAGTAATTTATAAAACCTAAGGACTAAGAGTTAAATATTAGCAAACCACATATGTAATCTTGACAATTTACTCTAATTTTTATAAATTTTTCTATCTTACACATAACAATTCACAAAAAAAATATAAATAATAAAATGTAGGATGGAAGTGAGATTCAAATGTAAGTATACCATTTTGTTTTTTATTATTCGGTTTATAAATTATTATCACTTTTGCTGGACTATGAGTCGGTTATGGGCTGCTGCTGATGGGCTCAATAATGAATTTATTTATAAATGATTGAACGTTCATGCCAACCCGATCTTCTTGATCCAATTCCTAGATTTTAAACGATATGAAACTGAAGATGAAAAATCATGTTTTTTTAAAATTGGTTCTGATTCCAAACCAGTTTGGTTGTCAGTTATTTAAAGCCAAATCTGTTCCAGTTGCAGTTTCAAACTGATTCTAGTTCCATGTCGATTTACCAAGTGTTAAAGCATCGATTCAGTTCTAAAGTGGTTCCAATAATTTAGTGGTTCATTGTTTCTAAACGATTTTTTAGGCACTGGTGTCTGCAAAGGGGTTCACAAAACGGTCCGAACTGTCAATTTATATTGGTTTGTGTCCCGGGTCAGTATTGGTGGTTTTTCTATAGGTTCTGGTTCTTTTTTTTTCCCACCACTGTATAAAATCCTATCAACAAAAGGATATATTTCACTCAAGATTCTGGAACTTAAAAA
The DNA here is from genome assembly GCA_009363875.1 of Mikania micrantha. Taxonomy (NCBI): domain Eukaryota; kingdom Viridiplantae; phylum Streptophyta; class Magnoliopsida; order Asterales; family Asteraceae; genus Mikania; species Mikania micrantha. Next base: position 3,482,521 of record CM018693.1, on the reverse strand, counting down.
GAACATCAGTCACTTCTTTTCAACACTAATTATTGAACCCACTGGTGATTCTAATCTCTAAGGTGTTCATAATTGGTTGCTAATCAGATAAAGTCACCACCTTTGCACCACAAATTTGTTGTCAACAAAATTGGGTTGGTTTGTTACAAACTCATAACGTATCCTTTCTGGAATAATAATTTGTTAAAAATAGAAAATTATAAAACCCTTATTTTGATGATATTAAAAGTTAATAATATGTGTTAATGATTGTTCACTAATAATGATCATATGTCACATATAACCATTATTTAGAAACTTTGATAAATGATAAAAATCAATAATCATATATATTTGACACATGTATCTTAAAATAATTTTAAATCTTTTAAAAGAATTCATTTGTTTCCTATTAGTTCCTATGAGACAATAGCATGAACACTATATAATATCAAAGATGACCTCAGCACCCAAAAGTGTAGGTTGATGACGAAAGGGGCGGAGGTTTTAAGGGCCTAGGGTGCCTCGGCTCCGGTCATTTTTCTGATCAAAACCCATGATATAGTAGCTTTTGGTCAGAAATTTTATAGGTATTGAGTCCCTGACTCCTTCGGTTTTCTTCCTAAAATTCCTTGGCCACATTGGATTTTAAAAAATAATCAAGTTGAACTAATATTGTAAGTTTGAACATTACCTTTAAAGTTCACAATGTCGGTTGTTATCTCATTCTTTAGTCGATCTTGAGTTTAAAGCTTGTTTTGGGCCTTAAAAATTAAAACGGGCCTTAAATATTGAACATTACCAATTTACCTATTGATTCAAAGTGCATAATCAATGATTTCAAAGAGTTTAAAAGTCGTCGCGCTGAATTATGATTTTTCTTTCGGGCACTCACTTTTTTGTTTTAAACATTTTATGTCTTGTTTGTTACAAAAATATTTATTTTTTTGATTGGAACAAATATTTGATATTTTAAATTTTAAATTGTGTGACCCGACCCGAATTACCATTTGCCGACCCGAATTTTTAACCCAAAACATACCGATAAGAAAAAAAAATTTGACCCATGACTTTCGGTCTCCTTTAACATATTTTTCATATTCCGCCAGTGATGATGAACACCAATAACGATCAATAATTGTATTAAATTTTTTTTTTTTTGCTAGAGAACTATGTGAATTTAAGTTTTTGCAACTAAGGAACACCTAAATATTTATAATGAAAGAAAATCATAACATCTCAATCAAGCATCAAGTGAAAAACTTGATATATCACATTGCGTCCATCGTCCACTCCATGCACTCGTGTGAATTAGGGTGATTTGAACCTTTTAGCGTCACCACTCTTCCTGCAAGGGAAAACAAGATACAAGAGAAACACTCACTTATATACAGGGGCGAATTTATCATGAGTTGACGGGTGGCAAGGCCTCATTTATAAGCCATTTGTTAGTGTAAACTTCTTTATAAATTAAACTAAAAACATTAGCCCCATTGTGTTTTATTAACATGTTGCTAAACAAATTAAAATTTCAGGTTTTTCTTCATTTTGTTGTTATTAGACCATATTTAGAATCCAGGTCTTCAAAACACTTGAATTACAAGTTATTTTATATTGATTTTTTGGTAGATGAAGATGAATAAGATTTTGTTTTGAACATATGAATTTAACTTGTTAACAGTTCAAGTTTTACGAAAGTGATTATAGTGTATATAACATTCTTTTAACCTGAACTTACTATCTCTTTTAACAAACTCATTTTAACTTGTTTTAACTGTCCCGTTTTGATTCTTTTTAACGACCCTTTTTAACTGTTTTAGCTGCGGCGTTTTCTTTTATTCGTTTTTTTGCTCCCACTGACGAAAATTTCTGGATCCGTCACTGCTTATAAATCACTCTAAAATTCACTAGCAATGTGAGATAAATTTCTACCATTTATCATAATATTTGCAGCCTAAACATTTTCATCTAATATCGAACATCGATACCTTAAACAAATCATTTAACTTGATTTATTTCATTATGAATCTCTCTCGAATATCTACTCAACAATTAACAATTATGTTATTAAAGGTTATATATAGTTATTTACTTATTTATGTCTATATTCCAAATATTCCAAACGCTTGATATTGTATCGTTAAAATGGGCAAAGTAACTGAATTCACATGTATAAGACAACTTATATAATCTAAATAAATGTGTGTATATATTTTTTGATGCTATTTATAAAAGAATTTTTTACCTCATTCACTAAAAAATTATATAATGCAAAATAAATAAAATGATCAACCACCCCTCTTTTAACCTGTATCTATTGAGTCTATCACGTACAACCTTTTTTATTCTAATACTAAGTTAGAAAACCTTTGAATTATTTAAATTGATTAAAAAATTAAATAGTAATTAATATTCATTTATTTATGAAATAATAACTCTTCATAACTAAATTTTTGTTGAATATCTAAAAATATATTGTTTTAGAGAAGTAAGAAAAATAAGAGTAAGATTGCATAAGAGAGTGGCATGTATATTAGATGATTAAATAAATAAAAATTAAATAATAACTTACTTAGAAATATAATAATTATTTACAATTGTATTTATTTAAACATTTAAAAATATTATCTTTTAATATAATTATTATTTAATAAGGGAGCGAAATGTAATATGAAAACATATCAAATAAATAAAATGTATCTTATTGTTTAATATGAGAAAGAAACAAAAAAAAACATAGTTGAAGAAACATCGCAGACTAACAAGTTTATTTTTTACCATATTTATTATAATATATAATAATATAATTGTATTTGACAGTGTGCATCATTTTCCACAAAATAATTTGTAATCAACGGTAACTTATTCCTTTACTCATTATTATATCAATAGATGGAAATCGGTTGATTGAGGTGGGGTTTGAGTAATCTCATGCCCATACTTAAAAAACCTCGTTTTATACATGGCTCAAAATTTGTTAGGTATATATTGGGTACATGTGATTAGGTTTGGGTAAACAGGCATGTCACAAATTTATATGCTTGTTCCATACTTACGAAAAAAGTTTAAAAGTAATCTTATATCAGGCACCCAACTCTATACACGTTAAAATATTCATCTCTCGGATATACCCATTGAGTTTAGGCTTCATTTTTTTTTGAACGGTAAAGATTATCTCCTTCTAAACTACTCCAAACTAATTACATCATTGTATGGGTTAGAACCCATGACCTCCATTTTAAGAGGCAAAGCCTCTACCAAGTGAGCTAGTCCCATATTGGCGAGTTTAGGCTTCATTAACATCCCTATATGTCCACTAAGACTTTTTTCTCTAAATTTTCTTTGACAGTAACTTAGCGTGTAACGTAACGAATTCTCTCCACCATTTCTTTAACTCATAAGCAATACACGATTCCTAAATTCAATCCCCACCCATAAATACTTTGTAATTAGGTTAAAAAAATATTTTTTGATACGAAGAAAATGTTAAAAGACATGATGGATCTTTGTATCACCCCACAAAATATAAATAATAAATCTTTTTGGTATCATATTATGGCCTCGGATTCTCACATGATGTATCAAAGATTTGCCCCATTTTCTTGTGCTAAAGTTTGTTTAATGAGGTATATTGATGTTGTACCATTTTAGTTAAATATCTTTTTCGGATTTACATGTTACCTGTCATTGGTTTAAGAGATATCTTGTTAGATATTGTTTAGGGATTCACACATGTTCGATTTGATATTTTGAAGATGTGTTTTTTTGTAAACCAATAAACTAATATAGAAAATACATAGAATATATATAAATGTACCGAAACCATCGACACAAAATCCCTTTATGTGTGTTTTAATAATGGGATTGAAGAAAAAATTAACAAATGTAATCTTCTATTTAGGAATATCAAATGTTGTTTTTGTGAGATACCCTAAATCTTATATTTGTATCACCTGAATGAGAATAAGTTGTCATAGGTCATAGAGGAACATTCTTAAAGAAAAGGAATTTTTCACTTAAGGCCAACTTGAAATATTGGGGATTTTATATAGGAAATTCAAGAAGTACAGAGTCACACACCACCCAATATACATAACGGACAAAGATCAAATAAAAAGGCGATTTTTAAAATCTCTAAAACCGACCCAAACGAACTCCCATTGAACTCATTTCGATGACATTGGAACCGTCTCATCAAACCCTATAATATTTGCTTTTTGGTTTCTAGCTTTAACAAATAGTTTGAGTTTGGATTTTAGGTCATGTTTTTTTAGCTTTTAGGTATTATCTTTAGGTTTAGGGTTTGTTTTTATAATTTTGGTTTTATTATTAGGGTTTATTGGTTATGATTTAAGGTTTAAGTTTTAGAAAATTACAAGCCGGTTCCAATGATGTAAAAATGAATTCAATCTGAGTTTGTTTGGTTCGGTTTTAAACTTTTTAAAAATTTTTCTTAGCCTTCTTAATTAAAAAATACTTTTTAGGAGAACCTTCTCATATCTATCTTATATAATAAATCAAGTTTTTTTTGTCACATGTCATGCAATGGAGCATGTTTCATTTTTATTTCCTTCCTAAAATTTGGAGCATTAAATCATTTATTAACACTCCTTAACTAATAGTGATAATTAATAAATTTTACAAATTATTACTTTAACTTATTTTCTTATATTTAATAAATTATGTATACAAATAAATAATTAAGTTATTAATATCTTACACTTTCAATGTACAAATTTAATAATATTTTTCGAGTATATTGAAAAAAACAAATAACTAAACAAAATAAAATAAAAGACATACATTATAAAACAAATTGTAAACTATACAAATAATGATTTTATTAAAAATGAGAATATTAAAAACCTAAATTATTTCATGTATATTCATATACTATGTTACTACCCCGTGTATTACACTAGTTGAATAAAAAAAGTATGATAAATAATTATCAATTAAAATTTAAATACTATAAGATGATATTTAAAATGACATGTGATTAATTTTATATATTTAATACTTTAAGTAATAAAATAATTATATTTTTTATTTAAATACTAAGTTTTTTAAAGAGTCTTTTCTTTAAACATGTCATTTTGAAAATTTGTTTTTGAAATTTTATATTTTATAATAATTTTATTTTTTTTAAAATGTTTTTTTAATATTAATATATTTTTAATATATGATTTTTTTTTAATTTTAAAATATATAAAAGTAAATTTAATATTTAATATTATGAATTATGGTTTAATATAAGATGTATTTAATAGGAGAGAGACAGAAAAATAAAGTTGATATGCTTTAGAAATGTGATGTGCGTCCATAAAAACTTTTATTTAATATAATAGATAGATTTGTTAAATCGTTAATTTTTTCTCCAATTATATTGATTGAATAAATATAAGTTTTTGATTTTCTAATTTTATATTTTATTATTATACTTTCGTTTAATTTTTTTACAATTGATACTTTTATATTTTAACTTTACTTTTCATTTATTTATAGGTAGACAATTTTATTGTTTTAAACATAATTTTCATTTTCTATTATTTAATAAGACAAACAAACAAACAAACAAACCCAGTATATTCCCACTGTGTGAGGTCTGGGGAGGGTGAGATGAAAACAAACCTTACCCCTACCCCAGATGTGGTAGAGAGGCTGCTTCTAAAGAGACCCCCGTCTCAATTGAAGAAAGAGATGCGGGAAATTTAGAAGTCGGCTTAACCAAATATTGACATGTGGCATAAAAAAACTTTTATTTATTATAATAGATTATTATATTTTAACTTACTATTTTCATTAAATAATATAAATCTTTTAAATCTTTTCATATTTTTGGTGAGTTACAAAAACTAAGGACTTATTTTTATATTTTACAAATTATGGTATAATTATAATTCATATAAGTTAATTCTTTTTATGTATTGTAATATTATTAAATGTAAGTATATAAATATTTTTACTTATTCAGGTAATTATATAATAAAATATGAAAATTAACTTTAATATTCAAATTTTTTTTGACAACAACTTATTTTAATTTTATATTATATGTTTATAACCCTTAATTTAAAAATTATATATAATTGGTAATATTTATTATTATTGTAGTCATTTAGTTTTTGTTTTTCAATGTGTATCTATTATTTAATTATTGATATTCATTATCTAATCATGCATTGTGAATTATAGATATGAAAAATAATTAATATATTATTAAACAAATGAATTTAATATGCAATTAGTTATAAAATTTTAGTTAAACTTCTTTTCTTATCTGAACTTCTATTTAGGTGTCTTAATATCATTAACTTCAAATTATGTTAATTAAAATATTCAATAATAATAATAATAATAGTAATAGTAATTATTTTCGATGAATTATTTTTAAATATTTTAAAATATTTAGTTTGATAGGACGATTTGAATCTTAAAATACAATATGTATAATTATAAAATAAATCAAGTGATATAACATTTTGTTTATTAAACCCATGTAATACACGGGATTTAACCTAGTACATAATATATCGGTAATATTATTGTAGGATTCTGGAACTATGTATGTTAAAATCTTGATAATAATGACGGATTATTTTAATTGATTAATGAATCAATTATGTAACTGATTAATGAAATCTAGCAAAAAAAAATAGTGATTATGAAATCTACATAATATTTATGTTTGCTAATTTACCCTTATTTTGTAATTAAATAATGATATGTGTCAACACATCATTGATTCATACATTTTCTATAAAACTATCTATTTGTATATAATCCTACCTATATATATATAATATTGTATCAATTAAATATGCTAACTACATGACTGCTATTTTAGATCGAACATCTGATAAATGCCTTAAAGTCATGGACGTTGAGATACTTCTATATATGACAATCAAGTCTGTGATTTTGTTGATCTTCTCACGATGCTTTTGCTATAGCCTATAAGGAGCAAATGGGTTTTCATGAAGATAACACGGGGATGGAAACGAGTATACCTTTAAGGCAAGACTTGTTGCGAAAGTGTTCACTCAAATTCTAGGCATCAACTATGAGAAAACTTTCTTACAAATCCCCATGCTTAAATCAATCATAATTTTGGTAGCCATATCATTAAAGTGATTATGAAATATGAAATATGAAAAATGAATGTGAAAACGATTTTCAAAGGGACACCTTACTAAGGATGTCTAAATGTCTCAGCTAGAAGGTTTTATGGATCCCAAGAATCCTTATATAGTAAAGCATGAATCTTAAAGCTGGAATCTTTGGTTAGATGAGAAAATCGAAGAGTTTGGCTACATCAAAAACAAAATTGAGCTACTTGCATTCAAGAAGACAAGCGAGAGTATACTTGTACTTATCTTTTCTCACTACAAAAAAAATGCCATATAGTGGCATACTAGTTTAATGGCATTTGATCTTTATGCCACTAATATATGGTTTAGTGGCACTTAGTGTGTGCCATATTTGATCAACTAATACTTTTAGTGGCATCTCCAATTTATACTTTCAAATAATACTTTTAATGGCATTTTAAATGTGCCACAATTTCTGAATATACAATTTTGTGGCTTTTATTTTGTGTCACTAAATTTATCAACTTTTCTATCATAAAAATTCACTCAAAATCCAATCTAAACATTCCCTCCATATCAAAATAACGTTTTAAAACTTCCCTCCGAATACCAAAATTAAATCCAAGTTTGTTATAAAAAAAACTCAAAAAAGGGATCCCTAATTTCTACGTCTCTTTCATTATTCACTACCTCCTGCTCCTTCGATCTCCATAACCGCAGCCTCAATCGGCCATCACAGCCCCTCCTTCGCACCATCATCACAGCCCTCCTTCGTTCTCTATCTTCTCGGTCATCGTCGCTCAGTTCCACACAGCCCCTCCATCGAGCTACAATCCACGCACAACACCACCTCAGCCTCTGCATCAGTCTACAATCGACGACATCACCAACACAACCCTCCATTTCCATTTAAAGGTACAAATTGTTGTTTTTATATGTAATTTGTGATGGAATTTTGAGTGGTCTGCTTGATTGTGATGGTGCCTTTTTTGGTGGTTTTTTGTTCAATTTAGGTTATAATATTTTGTTGGGTTAACTGATTTTGAGCATGATTTGGGTTGTTTCAGTGTATAGCTCAGTAATTACATGTTTTGGGCATGATTTTGGTGTTCAATTTACCAACATAATTGCATGATTTGTTACCTTTCGTTCTGTGTTTTTGTGATGTTTTTTGGTCCTTAACAACAAATCAATTCAGTCCTTAATAATATGTTAAATCAAACCAAAATTTTTATAAATTGATATCATTATACAAATTAACAATAAAAGATCCACATTCAAATGGTACAGAATACAAAATTTACAAAATCATTCTAAAGACAAAAGACACTATTCAAGATGTAAACAATTAACAATCCGCCACCATCACTTGAGACTTGCTCCAACAATACAAAGTCCACTATGGCACAATTATACACATCATCCTGCAAGAAAAGCGAACCACAATTATGTTAATTGAAAACCAGTTACACATAAATAAAATAAAATAAATAAACAAATAAAATTATTGAACACCCTAGTTGTTATCAAGTAATATGAACTAATAGCACTTGGTGTACTTCTTAAACATCTACAGCAACCATTAACGTATTTTTTTCATATAGAAGAAAGGGATTTTGTTTAATTATTAAATTGACGTACTTAATTGAAAGTAAACAATTATAGCACATACTTTCTCTTTTGTATATGCAATAATTTCTACATACTCGGCTACACTACAATTGAAATGATCGATTCTTGAAGATAAATGCTTCTTGGTAGCGTATACAACAAACAATAGCTTATTGACTAAATAAAACTATGTAAATAATGTTAGAGCAACACGTAATAAATGTATACATGTAATGAGGTGATTTGTAGAGAACACAAAAGAAATTAATTCATCTAACCCACCATAATAAAAGACGAAATGGGAATGTATAATTATTTATATAACATTTTTCTTGTGCCCATATCACCTTCCTTGTAAATGCACTTTAATCAACCATTGTTGAAATTCAATCTCTTCAAAGCCGATTGAATAAGGGAACAATTCAACTTCTTATGAAAAACAATTTCTTGGTATCTAACAAGCTGAAAGTGGTAGCTACAATAGACATAAAGGAAATTATAACTTAGCTATTATAGATCTATACACATCTTCTTTGGACTTTCTTTTAGCGGATTAAGTTTTAGTAAATCAATCAAGCTATGAAATATTTAATTATACATTTATACGTGTAAAATCTATGTAAATCAAACTGTAAAAGTGCCCAAGAAAGATGATTTGAATGCTGAATTGTGATACTTACTTTCCACCAAACATAGCCATATCCAACACAACAACAATGACAATGAGCCCAAATTTTATTCTACCTGCATATAAAAATAACATATTCTAGCGATTTTAGTGAAAAAGTATAGTTAGACATATGAATAATCAACTTTCACCAAGTATCCATAACTGTATAACACCTAAATAATGAAGTTTAACCAAGTAAGAAGTTAAAGATTGACATTAAATTTAATCAACAGCATTAGTGAAATGGGTACCTTTAACCTTTAAATCAACAACCACCTTAAACCCTTAAAGGTTTGATTTCTTAGATTAATACAATAAAGTTTGAGTGTCAATTGAACTTTCATCTACATTTTTGTTTCTTCACTGCCATATTCATCATTTCAAAACTAAAAAGCATACAGAAAAGTAGGGGTAGTCTGCATATAGGGACGTTAAACAAGGGTTTTACCTGAATATACACAAGAGTCTGCACTGATGTGAATTAGAGACTAAGGAAACCTGAATCAATTGATAGTGAGACGAATCAGAGAATGATGGTTGAACAAAAACGAAGGTCCGGGAAAGTTACGGCGAGAAGAAACTGATTTTTTTTTTTTGTTGTTGGATAAAGGGCTTTTTCCCGGAAAAATATATACCAACCAAGAAAACCAATTACAAGATCATGAAGGCATACCCTCGCAAGACGGCCTCAAGCACAAAACAACGCTTGGGCACCCAAAAAATAGACGGGATAAATTTGATCCCGTCTCCCCATCTATACAAAAAAGGGGAATAGCTAATGACCCTATGACATCTACTAAACCACATACAAACATAACCCAACACATCATCCCCAAAAGATTGATAAGCAAGTAAAACTTCCAGCAATCATCATGTGTAAAACATCCAAGATCCTGCCATGAGCAAAGGGGACCTGAATACAGCTCCCATCATCCTGGCCCAGCACCACCAGTCCAACTCAGCTCGAAACCAAAACTTTTCTGTACACCTGTTGAGGAATCTCAGGTATTTCTTCCAACAAGTCCCATGCCCAGGTATAACAAGATACAGCAGGCGCATAAGCATGCCAACCAGACCTAACAGCAGGCTGCTAAGGTGTATCTGAAGGCCGCCTATGCAAAGCAGCAGGTCACCCGAACAGCAAACCAGGTCCCTCAACTCTCTATCCTTGTATCCATTGGTGAGACAATAGTACTCATATTTATAGGCTTACTACATAAAAACAATACTACGGCATCAAAATTAGTTGGACTTATAATAGATGTGTTAACAATCTTTAACGAATTAGTTTGAATAATTGAATACCAATAAAGTTTTGTCTTAACAGACGTTATATGAAAACCAAATGCTAAATCCTATACTCTTTTTCCCATAATAACTTTGCAGCTAACAAAAGCAACTTTTTTGTTAATCTTTCTAAGAGACATCAACCATTTGGGCTTCACATTTGACACTATCATGGGTCAGTTTGAATTCGTTTTTTATATTTTCAATAGGTGCAAACTCATAATCTTGAGATATTGTTTGACTTTCACTTGAACTAATACTTGTAGGAGCTTCACCAAAAACAAATTTCATATGCTGAAATTCTGAGTAAATAAATATAGAATATGTGAAAGTTGAATTTGAGTTGGTGGGAACTATATGCTACACATAGTACACTCACTTATTATGATACTTCAATTTTCATTAATCAATGAGTGCTAATTCATTTTGTGAAGTGGAGAATACTACATAAAGTTTAGAAACTTTTGTTAATTAGGTTCCTAACTACAATATACAATAATGTTTAAAATGGGGTATTTAGGATGCATCAAATGCAATTGATACAGTTTTGTGAATTGAGAGGCGATGATAACATTATTTTTTGTCACCACCCTTGACCATTTTGTCTAATCAATACACACCTACAATAAAAACAAACCCATGTAACTCATAATATGAATCCCTAGTGACTATGAATTCTAAATTCCATGTTAAGCACTACCGATTGGGCAAAGATCATCATCGCATATATCACCATAAACAATAAAAACAATTTGAAGCTTGCTAATCTGTTGAACACTAGTCTACTATGAAAAGAAAGAAGCACTAGAATCGAAGAAGGTAATAGAACACTAGCTCACGTAAATGATTCTTTCTTGTTAATCTTCTTTCTAGTTTTAGAAGTTGTGTGACTCTTTCTTGGTTCTTGTTTCATGCAATACATCATAAAATGTGTTTTTATTTTTATTTTTTTTCCCAAAAATTTGATTTTTTTATAGTTGTTTTAATCAGAATATGTTGTATGATTTTTACAAGTTATATGCCTTTTAGTGACACTACTTCTATGTAGATAACATAAAATTTAAGCACAAACTCATGTGGTATTGCTTTATTGTTCATGTTTATCATGTGTGTGCTTACTTTTTTTAACTTATCTAATTTATTTTGTGTTTAGACTTATCTGAAAGCTATTGAAAGTGACTCGACAAGCACACTTGGAGATCGAGATGATTTTTACAAAAGATAACTATTCAAAAGTTAAAGGCCCAGAGAAAAGAGGGTATGTTCGTTTAGTTGGAAGAATGCCAGCCACAAAAGATAAAGGTGATTCTCCAAATGATTCACATATTATTCAGCAGCTACAGAGTGCTGTCAATGTTTCATGATATGAACATACAGGTACGCTTATATGATATGAACATATACCATGCGCTTGATGCTTAATTATATATATCAGATCATATAAGCACAAGATTGGATTTGTAGAAATTCCTTTCTTTGACTATTTTTATTATTAATAAAAGCACCGATTACAAATAATGAAACCTAGCATTCATTTATGTATGTAGCCTGACTTGACCTTTAAGCCAACAGGAATCACAATCGTTACAATTCATATAAGGCCAGCCAGGCCTAGCAACAAGCCACCCCTCACAACAACTATGCGAACCAGCCACAATCAGCACACCAGTCCAAACCAACAGCCAATCCGAACGTCACCCAAATACAGCAAACTCCCTTCCATGGTCTACAATTACCCAACCAGGCCAGTCGATCAGCTACCCCATACACAGCATCCTGATTCATCCCAATCCCATGCATGTTACTACTAAAGTAGACTCTAATGATCATTATTTGACTAGGCTTAAAGTCTAAGTACTAGCCATTAGTATAACGGCCCCAAAGCCAACCTACCAAGAATAACAACCCCCCAGGCTTCCATGAGTATAACAAAAGAACACCCACACACTATACCAGGGATGCCTAGCCTCAAGCCATTTTTGAGTATATTAATCACCTGAATCACTCAAAATAATAGTATTTTGACCAGGAGCCTTGCAAGGTTTGACTCTTGTGATTTGCATTAGATTTGGACCCAGTCTACCCCAAACCAACCTATGAATACTGCACATGTTTATAATTTTGTATATTACTTGTTTGACACACTTCTTGTTACCTATTTGATTGTTTTTAATATAGTATTTTGTATTAACATTTATTGTAATATATACTTTTTAGGTACCTCGTATTGATCATTCAACTCTTAACAACTCTATATCTGGTAATGAATTGTCATCTTCAAGATCTCACGATAATGAAGGCATAGTTGACAAATTTTGAAGCGTTGGAGTAGAGATAACAAGAATCATGGATTGCTTGGAATAGAGTTGACAACCTAAAAGATTGTTCTATGTTTTCTTGTGAACATAAGAATTTGTTTGAAACTTTTTATGTATTTTCTTCGCTAATGTTTAGAATATGTTTTGGATTGAAACTTCACTTTAAATTATGATATTATAGTTATGCATCTTTTAAGTTTATTTTTTATTTTATATTTTAATGTGAATAATACAATGATTTAAGTCCCACCGAAATTACTATGTATTTTTAAATCAAAAATTTTTTTATAGACATAAAATTTGTGCCACAAAAGCCTTTTCAAATTAATGGCAAAAGAAAAATGTGCCACTAAATTAGTGTTGGTATTTTGTTGTTAATATTGTGGCAAAAAAAAAAAGTGACACTAAAGATCTTTACAGAAATGAGTGGTACACATAAAAGTGTCACTAAAAGGCTTTAGTGACACTGCTTCTAGTGGCACTTTTATTGTGTGCCACTCATTCTTACATGAGTCAGTAGTGGCACTTTTACGGTTTTCTGTGGCACTTTTTGTGTGTCACTGTATGACATTTTTTTTGTAGTGTCTACTTTAGAATTTTCATATTTGCTAGTCTGTGTCATGTCAACATTTGGTTTTTTCAATTGTAGACATTCCTCCTCTTGTATGTACATTGCTATTAATATAATTCACTAATTTTTCATTTATTTTTTAATGTAGTGAATGATTTTATAAACATTAAAATGGTGGCAAGAGAAGTCATAAGAGCCGACTCAAGCTTTTTAGTGGCGCAAAACAAATACAAAAAATGAGGTCTTTTTCGTAAATAACTTTTTTTTCTGTGATAAAAAATTATGGTTCACAAATTTTAAAAAAATATAAAAATATGTTAATATGTCTCTATGCACATAAGTTTACTTATAATTAGAGTTAACAAATGTTATAAACAAAGAATGTAGAAAGTATAATATTTACCACTAGAAAGCTTGTCAAAATCTTTCACTTGTACCATTAACAAAAGATTTATTCTAACATCAAGTAAGGTGAAGCAAAAACGTAGAAGACATAATTATTTGAAAAGAGATAACCTTAAACAAACATTCTATTTTGAAAATGTGAGTGAGGTTTCTAATTTCCAGATCAAAAACGACAAAATAAATAACCTGGGCGATGAACCTAACATACCCGACTGTTGGGGCCCCAAAAATTTTGGGACCTTAAGCCGTTGCCTCTAGAATCTTAGGTGTGCCGGCTCCAGAAGTCATGATATATACAAGGCATAGGAGGAAACTTTTATTGATCTTCATGTTTTATTCCTTTAGTTAAAGAGCCATATAACATCATTCCATTATTGTGCAATACATCATCGTTCATACATCCTAACCTCATCATTCCATTATTGTGCAATACTCATTTATAGCCATTTAACACATTATTTATCATAGGTAGATTCAACATAGAAATTGAGTGGCATCTAAATCAACCCCAAAAGCATTTAAAATCATTTAAAGAAAATATTTAGAAAATTACATCTAGAATTCACCCGGTTCAAGCTATCATTTATCGTTCATTAGACAAAATTTATAGCAGTCTAGCATCTAGAGTTCTTCGGTAACATATTCACATTATAAACCAAGCCATCTTTGTTGGAGAACAATTGATAAAAAGCAAAATATCTAGGAACAAAATAACTCAACGTAAATCACTTCATAAACTTGTAATTGTGATTACAGACTCTCTTAAAAAAACAAAGCAAACTAAACCTTATTTAATACTAAAAAGCTTTAGGATAAACTCAAACATTTAAACTTAAAATTCAAATAAAACAAATTTGGATAAACTTGATCTCCACCTTAGTCGCCCCATGAGATCCACATTAGTCGCCCCATTAGATCTGTCACACCCCGACCGACGGCGGAATACGTCGGGGCTCGAGTTCGACTGTTCATTAGCTCATGGTGCTATTATAACGTTTCAATATTTAATGCATAATTATTACAAATTAAATACAACATTCATTAAATAATAAACAAACATTACATAACTTGAATCAAAGTATTACAATTGAAAAGTCTATACATTTGTTTCAATTTTTAAACTAGGTCACTAAGCCTATCTTATGTCTTCATCATGCTTCCTTATCCTGTTACACATGTAAAATAGAGTTTGTCAACTATTTGCATAGTTGGTGAGTTCACACACTAAGTTTAAATAATATGTATAAAAAGGATGCAAACCATAGCCTAACTAGAATATGTATCATAAGCATAGCATGAATACAAGTTTGAATAAATAGAATGAATGAATGAATAACAATAGCTTGTGTCCAAACAAGTATCCATACAAACTGTTAATTCAAGTATGACCATACTATAAATTAACATTTGTATTTCAACAAGTTTGCTAGGTGTACTTTTCACCTTTTTCACACAATGACAAAAGCCATTGCGAAGATGGTATCTAACACATCTTAGGCTACTCTGTACTAGCTTGCTTGACTGGCAACACACATAGAACCACACATAGAATCAACACATTGTATAAACTTAGCATCTAACACATAAAGCTAACTAGGTCTAAGGCTTGCATCATAGATTGAATGAATAATAGAATGAATAAAGTTTTGGATAAGACATGTGTAACATCCCAAAAACAAAATGTAAAAGGGAGTGTGAAGAAACTCACAAATTTGAATGCTTAGCTAGTTCCATGTCGTTGAATAATTATTGAGTAGCAAGCCATCTACTCACCCCCTAAAGTTTAAGTAACAAGTCTTAGCACCATATAGTTCAAGTTCAAGATCCTATAACTATGGCATCCTAATAGAAGTCCAAGTTCGAATGAACCTGTGTTTGAATAGAATCTTAGAATACAATATTGGATAATAAACAAAATAGAATATAAAATATTCCTTTTATTTATCTTATCAATAGTATCGTGTAGATAGTCTAGAATAATGTTTTATAATAAATAAAATAAAATACTTCATATTCTATTTATTTATTATTTTGCATTTGAAATCCTATGAATAATCGTTGAATTATAATATATTTTTTTAATTGTTATTTGTATAAATAACCCAAGAATAATGTTTGTGTAACACTAATGGTCATTAATGCTAACATATTTTGTTTGTGTAATAATGCAACTGATGGTTAATTATTTTACTAAAAATTTGTGATTCTTTCGGGATAATTTTATTTGAATAAATATATATATGTTTTGAAGCTTAAATTAATAACCTTAAGAATACTATTTGTAGTAAAATCTATCTATGAAAGTATGAAAAAAAAATTATATTATAAAAATTTTTCCTTCTTATTGATTAAATTGTAAATTTCGATAATAACAATTATTATAAAAATGTTATTTTATGAAAATTAGTTTGTTTTTACCATAAGATTCCTAAAAAAAATATATCTCGAAATTAGTTTTACAAATTATTATTATTTTATAAAACTTTTTGTTTCAAAACTTATGTCTTAAAATTCCTTCAATTATGACCTTAATAATGTTGTAAAAAAATTTAGGTATTATTCTTGAGTTTTTTTTGATTAAAAATAATTAAAATAGTTTTACATAATAATCAGAATCATTCCAGATTTTTATTATTGATATTATTATTAAAATTTTTGTTTTTATAAAAAGATTTGGCTCTGGACCCGTTTAAATGCAAAAATCGGTCTTGATGGCTTCTGTCGGGTTTCGAACCCGAACCAACACCATGGCTGGCATGTGATTAACCATTGAGCGAAGGGTTGGTTGGTTGAACTGCGTTTCATTTATTGTTATACACAATTTGTTCTAACCGTAAGAACCCTAGTTAATCTTTTCTCTAATTCGCCTGATTCGTGAATCTAAAGAGATCAAAAGCATAGGGCTTTTGATCTATAGGGAATGTCGAGTAGAATGGTATTAATTCTTACCTGTGTTGATTACGAATTGCATGAGTTCGATCAAAAAGTTGACCGTGCTAGTTCTTGCGCTTGATTCGAAGAATCCAAGAGCTAACGATGGGGCTTTCCTTGTGTTTAGATTCAGATAGGCCTCGCTTAAGAGCTTGTATGCTTGATTTGAATTTTTACCAATGTTTTAATTGGTTTCTAATTATGTTCTGGGTTTTGTTCGTTCGGTTAAGCTATGCGTTGAACATAGATTTAAAATTGCAATTGATAGAGCCGAATTTCACGCAATCTCATTCTAAACACCTAGCTCTCACTCAGTCAATTATAGAAACACGGTTTTTGTGATTTTTGGAAAGAAGTCGATCATTGGGAGGCTGAATACAAGTTCCTTTGATTTTGGAATTTAGAATCTCCTTTTGACAATATTAACCCTTAAACTTTTAGTCTCCAAGCATTTTGGTCCATAGTTTCTCATATTTAGAATTTAAACTTCCAAACATTTGACATTTTAGTTCCTCTTCTTTCTATTTGTGTTGTTCCATGTAGGAATACCCTTTTTTTTTCTTAAACAAAATTTATTTGAGGTTTTATAAATTGAATTATCACGTAATAATCTTCTAAACTTTATAAAGTTTTATGAACCCCTTTTTTTGTTATTAATTTAGGTTTATTGCTAGATGTTTATTTATTTTATTATAACACTTTGTCGTAAACATACATTTAGGTATGTATATATTACTATTCTTATGACTAATCTTGTTATAATATTTATTTAAGACTAAATTGATTTATATCTATCAAAATTTGTTTTGTTTTATTTAATCCTTGTAAATCTGTATCAAAGAATCTCTACAAACTTTTGTTTATTTGAAAATTGACACTATTACAAGTTTTAGATTTACATCGAAAACCCTAGGGAGTACAAGATCAACCTAGCCTCCCCTTATAATCGGGATTACCTTTCATTCACCCTCACAATCCTGATTAGTTCCTCCCAAGTCTATTACACCAAGTAGCTTTCTTATTTCTTCAAATCTTATCCATGGTGGTGCTTTTGTAAGTATATTGGCTTTTTGATTGACACGTTGTACATGTTCAACATTAATCTCTTCTTTTTCAATACATTCTCTAATAAAATGGTACTTAGTGTTTATATGTTTACTTCGCCCGTGAAACACTAGGTTTTTCATTAAGGCTAATATGCGTATTTATTGTCTACCCAAAGTGATACAATTTTTTCTTCAGCAAAAGTTAAGTCACTTAGCAACCCACGTAACCACAGAGCTTGGCAAGCTGTTGCCGAGGTTGCCATGAATTTTGATTCGCATGATGAAAGAGCAACGATTTTTTGTTTTTGCAAATTCCATGATATCAATGCATTGCCTAGATAGAATACCATTCTCGTAGTGCTTTTTCCATCATATTGGTCTCATGCATGGCTGCTGTCATAGTACCCAGTTAGCTTCAATTCCCCCTCACATTAATATTTGAGTCCATAACATGTTTTTCATTTCACATACCTCAGAACGTATTTTAATGCTTGCATGTGTGTGACTTTTGGTTCTTACATGAATCTACTTATTAACCCAACTGGGAAACTTAGATCTGGTCTTGTATGGGTCAGGTGACTCAAACTTCCAATGAGTCTTTGAAATTCAGTTGGATCAACACTTTGACTTTCTTCATCTTCTGCAAGTTGTAACCAAGGTTGCAGAGGATATTAGGTTGGATTACATTCAGCCATTCCAACGCTGGATAGAATCTTTTTTGCATAATGTTCTTTTTTTATCCTTATACACCCCTCAGACTTATTAACTTCTAACCCAAATAGTAAGCGAGTAGGCCAATGTCTTGTATCTCAAACTCTTGTTTTATTTGTTCCTTGAAGTTATTTATTTCTTTGAGACTCGATCCAGTTATTATCAAATCGTCCACGTATATTCCCATGATAGTAGCTCACCTTTTCCACACCGTTTGTAAACCACATATTCTCTTGGGCATCTGATGAATCCCAAGCGTTTTAAGGTCTCATCAAACTTCTCATTCCAAGCTCGTGGAGCTTGGCGGAGGCCATATAAGGCTTAATGCAATTTGTAAACCATTTTTTCTTTACTCGAGACAAAAAAACCTTTAGGTTGGTTTACGAATACTTCCCCCTTTAGTTCACCATTAAAAATGCCGATTTGATATCTAAATGGTAAACGAGCCATTTGTTGCGAGCGGCCAATGCTAGTGTCAATCGGATCGTCTCCATCCTTGCTACAGGAGTAAATACTTCATTAAAATCTACCCCTTGTTTATGTACGTAGCCCTTTGAGACTAACTTGGCCTTGTATTTTGAGATTGAACCATCTCCTTTTCTTTTGACTTTAAAAACCCATTTGAGTCCTATTGCCTTGTGTCCGTTAGGTAATGAGCACAATTCTCATGCTTGGTTTTCTTCAATGGACTTTAGTTCATTGTGCATTGTTTCCTGCCAATGTTTGCAATCCTTTACTTCAAGATAACTGGTTGGTTCATCTTCAAGTAATAAGCATTAATCTTCTTGTAGCAGAATGTAGTCATTATATCTTGGTGGTAATTTTGATTGTCGGTTCAAACGTCGGGGATTTACAGGCGGTTTCGGTTCGTTGATTTGGTTCTATGCCTGATCTGGCTCATCTGGGTTTGTCTTATCTGGTTCTGGAATGGCTGCATTATGGGCAGTTGAAGTTGATATAGGTTCTCTATTTTCATCTGGTTGGATCATGCGTGTACTGCTTTGGCGGAGGTCACTACTATGAATTAGTACCATGAATTCAACTCGTTCTGTTCCTACCCCCAATGTTCATTGTTTGTACACAGTTTTCCAATCGAACATTTTATCTTCTTCAAATATTAAGTCCCGGCTTACAAGTATTTTATTCTGTGTCGGATCGTAAAGTTTATATGCTTTTGTTCCTGGTTCTGATCCGAGGTGAACCACTGGTCTACTTCGGTCATCAAGCTTCATTATGTTTACTATCGGTACCATCATATGTGACACACAATCGAACACTCTTAAATGATTGATGTTAGGTGTGTGCCCTTTTAGTGCCTCTAACGGGGTTCGATCCGTTAATGCTTTGGTTGAAACCCGATTCAATACATATACCGAATGCCTTATTGTTTCTCCCCATAGGTTTTGTGGGAGATTCATAGCCTTCATCATACTTCTCGTTGTGTTTAGGACTGTTCGATTGCGTCTTTCAACCACTCCGTTTTGTTGGGGGGAGTAGGGTGCCGTAAATAATCTTTTTATTCCAGGTTGTTCAAAATGTTCTTTAAACAACCTGTTAAGGAACTCTCCATCACGATCACTTCTTAAAGTCTTGACCTTTAATGAGGTTTCTAGTTCTACTTCCTGTTGAAACATTTTAAATATGCCAAGTGCATCATCCTTGTTTTCTGATTGTGTATGCCCACATATATCGGGAGTAATCGTTGACAAATAACACGAAGTAGCGATTTCTTCCAAGTGTTGGAGGTAATATGGGTCTGCACAAGTCGGTATGGACCAGCTCAAGAGGCATAGAAGCTTGATACTTAGATTGTCTAGGGAATGGTACTCTAGCTTGCTTTCCAAGCATGCATGCATTACAAAAGTGGTTTCCATGCATGGCATGTAAGTCTCCACGTACGAGTTTCTTTGCTTTCATGTCATTAATTGAATTGAAGTTCACATGTGCAAGCCTTGCATGCCACAGCCATGCATGGTCATTAACTGAGGATAAGAGACATACCGGTTTGCTGACATTTAAAACAGTCTTGTAAAGACGGTTCTCACTTCTAGGAACTTGCATCAGAAGTCAATTATCTTCTTCATATACCCATAAGTGCCTGTTTTCCATCCAAATTTTGTGTCCACATTCCGTCAATTGACCTAGGCTTAGGATGTTGCTACATAATTTTGGTATGTAGTATACATCTCCAATGCTACGTTGTTCTCCGTTTTTGCAATTGAATATAATCAAACAGTTTCCTTCTATCCGTATTTTCGATCCATCTCCAAATTTCACCAAACCAGCCATAGTGTGGTCTAGTTTAGTGAAAAGTTCCTTACATCCGGTCATGTGATTAGATGCTCCGTTATCCAAATACCATGATGCGTTATCATCCTTCATTTGCGTGCAAGTTTGGATGAACTTTGTCTTCATTCAAGTAGATCTTCTCATCCTTTAGTTCAACTGATGCCATCATGAGGGTTGGCCCCTTATCCTCAACTTAATTCAGATTAGCTTCTTGAGTCTGATTTTGTTTTTCACACTCCCATGCAAAGTGACGCATTACAATTATAACACCTAACGTTTGTTTTATCTTGACTTCTTCCTTGGCCATTCTCCCAACGACAATTATCACTCCTTTCATTATTATTGGATTGATTGTTCCTGCCTCAATCATAACCACGTCCTTGGCCTCGTCCCCAACCTCGGTGATAATTGCTAGCTGAGCCATGACCTTGCTCAGTACTTTTTCAAGCCTGATCGGAATGATTTTTTGTTCCGGGTCTGTCTTTAACGAACATCAGCTTGCTTTCCTTTTCAACTAGGCTTTCTTGTCCCTTTATTCTTTCTTCGAATGCTTTGATTCAACCAATTCAGTACTCAAAAGTCATGGTATTTAGGTCAGCCACCTGCTCAATCGTGGCAACTATTGCGATAAAACGAGGTGGCATTGCATCCAAAAGTCGTTTGACAATTACAACATCTTCAATGTTTTCCCCAAGGCTATTGAATCTGTTTACATATTCCAAGAGCTTCCCCGCGAATTCTTCAACTGTCTCATTATCCTTCATCTTCAAGTTATCCAGCTCTCGTTTTAAGGTTTGAAGTCAGGCTTGTTGGACCCGGTCAGCACCCAAATACCTTACCTGAAGGGACTCCTATATCTCTCTTTCACTTTTACTTCTTGCTACCTGCATTAAAACATTCTCTGACAGATCTTGAATAATTAATACTCTAGCAAATTTGTTCTTTCGATCGTCTACCATATCCCCGATCACCGGATCTACTGCTTCCCATAAGCCTTGAGCATTGAGTAACGCTTCCATGAGGATTACCCACGAGTTGTAGTTTGCACTCGTGAGTTTAGGACATGATAGCGAAGCCGCCGTGGGATCCCGTTGTTGCATCACGATCTGGTTCTGTGGTGGAGGTTGTCACACCCCGACCGACGACGAAATACGTCGGGGCGTGACTATGATTATTCATTAGCTCATGGTGGTATGTTAAAGTTGAATAATTAATGCGTCCATTTAATAATAATCAATCAATTCATTCAAACATCATTCAATTTGTCATTACAATAATTCAAAATAAACCATACATTATACATTGAATAATCTATACAATTGTTTCAAAGTTTAAACTAGGTCACTAATTCTTATTCAATGTCTTCATCATGCTTCCTTATCCTGTTACACATGTAAAATAAGAGTTTGTTAACTATTTGCGTAGTTGGTGAGATCACACACTAAGTTTAAATAATAAGTATAAAAAGGATGCAAACTATAGCCTAACTAGAATACGTATCATAAGCATAGCATGAATACAAGTTTGAATAAATATAATGAATGAATGAATAACAATAGTTGTGTCCAAACAAGTATCCTTACAACATATTAATTCAAGTATGGCAATACTATAAATTAACAGTTGTAATTCAACAAGTTTGCTAGGTGTACTTTTCACCTTTTTCACACAGTGACAAAAGTCAATGCGAAGATGGTATCTAACACATCTTAGGCTACTAGGCACTAGCTTGCTTGACTGCAACACACATAGAATAACACATAAAATCAACACATTGTATAAGCTTAGTATCTAACACATAAAGCTCACTAGGTCTAAGGCTTGCATCGTAGATTGAATGAATAATAGTTTGAATAAGACATGTGTAACATCCCAAAAACAA
Organism: Mikania micrantha; assembly: GCA_009363875.1. Classification (NCBI taxonomy): domain Eukaryota; kingdom Viridiplantae; phylum Streptophyta; class Magnoliopsida; order Asterales; family Asteraceae; genus Mikania; species Mikania micrantha. The sequence goes on along the minus strand of CM018693.1, from coordinate 3,459,730 downwards.
AAATGTAAAAGGGAGTGTGAAGAAACTCATAATTTACTAGCTATCTAAAAATATCCTTGTTAGTGTTTATGGAGTAGAGAAATCACGCTTCACCCTATCGTTTATATGAATACAAAGATAGATTTAGTATTTCTAAATTAACACACTTGAATGGTTTGTTTATCTTACGTTTTATGTATTGATAAGCACAATATTATTAATTTGATAATGTTAGATATAAAATAAAATATAACGAATTTCATAATACATTTTTAATAATAATTTGGAAAGCATTTATTTAAATAACTTAGATGAATTTTTTTAAACATAAGTTTTGTATCTAAAATAATACTTAATGATATCTTATTTAAATAATTTTTATCATAAATACTACAAAATAATTCAATGAGATCTTAACTTTATGACATTTTTATAAAATTGAAAAAAATAGTTTGATATATAAGTTTTATATAATTTGTCATGAATATAATTAACATTAACACAAAAGTAAAGATAATAGGATAAAAATTGTGATGCAAGGTTATACCTTACGAGGTCGGTTCGTGTACGCGAACTATTTGAGAATAACAAGGTATGAAATCCAAGTACATTGTTGTATTCGTTTTTACATCATGAGCTTTCCTTATGATTTGGATTATATTACAACCTCTATTTCTTTGATAAATAACCGATCATGACCTTTTTTTCGTGCACACAACCTATCACAATCAGCTCGAAATAAAAAAAAATTGTTCTATACACCTGATCGTAATTTACTTTGGTGGGAACGATAAATTATGTGTTATAAAGCTACTATTCAAATATCGTTACGATCTGACAGTTGGATCTCCGGGAATCGACAATCCTTTGGAACTGCATCATCCAACTCGAAAATCCAACAGTCCCATTTAAGGCAATATAAATCATACCTTTAAGTAGTATTTCTCAAATCCCAACGGTGAAAGAAACGATAAATAAGTGTTTAGAAACATATCCAAAACTTGTCTCAATCCAACGGTTAGATCGATGGAGATCATTCAATCTTTCCGACTACGTTATCAAAACCTGGTCCTATTAGCTTACTTCGAGACACGATAACATGTATCTATAGTTCTCCGATCGCAATTTCCTCCGGTCACGTACAAGATATGTGAGTTTAGAAGAACATATCCAAACACGAGGTCATTCCAACTGTTAGATCAACGGAGATCAACCGTTCTTTGAGACCGAGTCATTAGAAAAACGGGAATTTCACCCTTGTTTCTTTCTCTCGTCTTCTTGGCCAAATTTCAATGAAACTTTTTAGTGATTTTAGGGATTAATCACTCTCATTCTTGCCTACAAATTATCTATCTTAGCCCCTTCATCTTTCATCATCTATTTATTTTTTATACTTAATAAACTAAGTTTTTTTTTCACTTCTCATAAAGATATCCTTATAAATAATTTATGTTCCTATTTCTTTTATAGAATGATTATAATTATCATTACGATATGTTTAATATCATTTATAATTTTTTTATAGAACTAGTTTGTAAGTGTTTGTAGATATTTTAGGTTGCAACCGGGGCTAGCAGCCCTCAAACACACGATCGAAAAGGAGAAAGGTAGAGGGTTTTCGGGTTTTGCATACTTAGCCCTCATGGTTTCTTAGTTTTATCATTTTGAGGTTTAGTTTTCAATAAACTAAAACATAATTATGTTAAATACAACATTGGTCCATCAAATTTACTATCTTTATTATTTTATGTAAAATTTATAAAACTTCACAAAACTTATATGTGTGTGACTAATACTTTGCATATTTATATATCTATTTAAGTGTTTTATGAATCCAAATGTTTGTTGCATACCATGAGGCTTTGTTTCTTATATATCGAACTTGATTAAATTTAAAATCGACTTATAGAAACCCTAGAGATTACAGAGGTCCACCAGCTCCTCCTGTTGCCATTATTCAACCTTCTATGGTTTTGTAGATCTTTGATCGGATATTGAGTCCAGGCCTTGACTCCTCGGTTTTGATTGGTTTGGTGGCTATACACCCCAATTCACCGATTGATCAATCGAACGTAGTTCTTGTGTAATCTTCAATCTTGCTCTGATACGAAATGCTGGAGAACTATTGATAAAAAGCAAAATATCCATGAACAAAATAACTCAACGTAAATTACTTGATAAACTTGTAATTGTCAATACAGACTCTCTCTTAAAAAAACAAAGCAAAATAAACCTTATTTTATGCTAATAAACTTTAGGATAAACTCAAACACTTAAACTTAAAATTCAAATACAACAAAATTGGATAAACTTGATCTCCATCTTAGCCACCCCATGAGACCAACCTAGCCTCCCCTTTGAATCGGGATTACCTTTCAATCTTTTGCATGAAAATGGTATTCTAAGTTTCTCAAAATTCTGGTTAAAAGTATCAAGGGGTTTAATTTTTTTTTTTTTTTGTGTTTCTCGAAAGTTCCATCATAAACCAAAAACTTTGCTTGAACCCTTCCCATTGTCCAAAAGTTGGAGCATGGTCAGAATTTAACTTATTCAAAGGTTCCACCATGATTAAAAGTTGGAATAGGTAAAAGATAGAGAATATCTCCGAATACGAACGTGATTTATCACCGAATAAATTGAAAGTCGTGGATCACACTTTTAGATCAAGGTATTTGTGGTTCACACAAATATTTGATTAAATAAAGTTCAATTCGAAAAATCAAGAACAAGTATGAATCGTATATGTTTGAATGAACAAGTAAAAAAATAGTCGATCAATCATGTTTTGAATATTCGCGGATTTGGAAACTGCCTACATGTGGATTTGGAAACTGCCTCCATGCAGTTTTCAAGTTTTCATATTCTCAACTTTGCCACAAAAATTATAAAATGATTTTTATGTAAAAATTCTAAAAATAATTTTTTCTATTGATTTTTCAACATAGCACCTTAGGTTAGAATTTTTTTTCCAAGCTGACTTGGCAGCTCAACTCCAGCCAGGGGCTGCCGCACATTGGACCCCGATATCTAAGGGCATTGCCCCCTTTAAACCACTATTAAATCATAAAATCTTAAACAAGCATGCAGCCCACACCCAACTTTTTTAATGAATTTCATGATTCACATTGATTGTCAAAATTAATCTAATTACATGAAAATGTCTAACATAAAAGAGTTCAAGCAAGAAACCTTTTGACCAATTGGTGTTCAAAGCCTTTGGAACACTTTGTTTCTTGAAATAATTATTCTAGGGTTGAAAGTTTGGGCAAACATTCGTCCATCATGAAATTCATACAAGCCTTAGCTTCTTTAGATTTCGATGCTAAGATTCCAATTTTTATGTTATGCAACTCTGGGAAAGAGTGATTGATACAAGATTGAGAAGAGAAACATAAGTGGCTGAGAACCAGTTTGGATTTATTCCAGGGAGGTCGACCACAGAGGCAATACACATTTTTTCAAAGGCTGATGGAGTGGTATAAGGAGAAGAAAAGAGATTTGCACATGGAGTTTATTGATTTTGAGTGGGCATATGATAGTGTGCCACGTAAAGGGATTTGAGATAGCTTGGAGAGAAGAGGTATCCCTTGGATATATATAGAGTTGATAAGAGATACATATGTAGGGGCGAGGACATGTGTTAGAGCACCAGTGGAAGAGACGAATTCCTTCCCGGTGGAGGTGGGACTACACCAAGGTTCCGCACTTAGCTCGTTCCTTTTTGCAGTCATTTTAGATGAACTGACAATGTCTATTCAACAAGACATTCCATGGTGCATGGTTGTTGCGGATGATATCGTGCTAGTGGAAGAAAACGAAGAAGACCTAAATGCAAGGCTGGAGGAGTGGCGATTGGCCCTAAAAAGTAAAGGCTTGCGTATCAGTAGGTCAATGACTGAGTATCTACACTGTAACTTTAGCGGTAACATCGAGGAGGAGAACCATGTGACCATTGGAGAATAGGAGATGCCAAAAACAACAAAGTTTAAATATCTGGGATCGTTTGTTCAGAGTAACAGAGACATTGGCTATGATGTAGCCCACTGTGTCCAAGCAGGTTGGAACAGGTGGAGAGTAGCTACAGCATCTTATGCGATAAGAAGTTACCAGAAAAGTTGAAAGGCAAATTTTATAAGGTCGCAATCAGACAGGCCATAATGTATGGAAGTGATTGCTGGCCAATAAAGAAGACTAATGAAAGAAAGTTGGAGACGACATAGATGAGAATGTTAAGATAGATGTGTGGCCACACAATGGCAGATCGAGTAAGGAACGAGGTCATCCGGAAAAGGTTGGGGGTAACACGTATCTCGAACAAAGTAAGGTAAGGAATGTTAAGATGGTTTGGACACGTGTAGAGAAGAAACTCGCTGGAGTCGGTACGAATAGTAGAGAACCTCATTGTGGAGGGGAAGAGGTGCTGGGGTCGACCAAGGCTGACATGGGATGAATAGATTCGACATGATTTGTTAGAGTAGCATTTCTCTGAGAACATGATCAATGACAAGATTTCATGGAGACGTAGAATAAAAGCGAAAGATGGGTAGATTAACAAGGGATAGATCTGTAGAATAAGTTTAAGTAGGTTCCTAGTTTTAGAGGCGTATGTGTTACATGTTTGTGTGTTGGATATACGTGTTACATACTTGCTTATGTGGGTACATCATATCGTGGTTTGGATTGGTTTTGAATTGTAGTTGTTGCATCAATTCCATTAGTAATTTGCCATTTGTTTGTTTGTCATATGCTATTTAGTCTGTGTATTCAAATATACATTATTGTATGCCAGCTGTGTTTACATAAGTGTCTATGCCTGGGTTATGTTATTTTATGTATTTAAGCTTCATGTTACATGTTTATTATCCACGATAAAAAAAAATAATAAATAAATAAATAAATAAATAATAATAATAATAATAATAATAATAATAATAATAAGAGCCGACGGACTCCAACGAGACAACCTATCTACCTCATTGTGGTAGGGTAAAGTTTGTTTTCATCTTTCCCTCGACCCTACAAAATAGGATTTTTAGGATTTTACTGGGTATGTGTTCATGTTGTTATACTTGGATCGATTGCCACCTAGCTCCCTCTGATCACCATACCTACGGTGATGGTGTTATCAAAAAATCGTCGACGATTTGGTGTGGCGGAGGTGTGTCGAAGTTCACAATTGATGATGGTTAGGTGTGGTAAAGATCGCTGGAAATTGATCGAACTACTGGTGGCCAAATGAAGAAAAAAAGGTGTAAGCAAAAGTGTTAGTGGGTATTTAAGATATTTTAATTTTGTTTTATTTTAAATATAACGACATTTTGATCATTTAAAAATATTTAATTAAGCTCATCAGGAATCGTTAGAGGCAATCTTATTGTAATTTTTTAAACTTTAGACTAAGAATGCAATTTGAAGAACTACTTGTAATTAGCCAAAAAAATATAATATAAATTAGAGGCAATCTTCTGATAATCTTTTAAATTTAGACCCCGAATGCCATTTGAAGAACCACTTGTAATTAGCTAAAAAAATATAATATAAATATTTATAATACTTGAGATATAAACAATATAAAAAAGAAAGCATTTAGACAAAAAAAAAAAAGAACTATAAATAATAATCGAATGACATGAGTACATGGAAAAAAACAAAACTCACCTAAATAGCTAAATATTTTAATTAAAAAAAATTTATGCTTTCATTGAGGAAAGCAGCTAATATTTAACAATAAAATAAGTAATGAAATTACATAAATAAGGAAATATAATTATTATTTTATTAATAATTTAGAGGTGTTAAAATCCAAACCCGCCGCTATTTAAACCCGAGAACTCCACCCAAGATTGTGTAAGCAAGAGAAACAAAAAAGATTACTTCAGATTTCGTAGCAGCAGCAGATTGTGAAACCCAAACCCAAACCCAAACCCAACCCAACCATTTTAGAGAGAGAAACCTCTCACTGTGTGTTTCAGTGTGTGTGTGTGAGAGAGAGAGAGTAACGACGTGGTGAAGATGATAGCTTATTTAGAACATTTCGTTCACGAGAACGACTCCGAACCCATGCTCCAACAAGAAGACGAAGAAGTGGCTCGTAGATTATTCCAGGATATGGACCTAGAAGGCAGTATCGACTACCGGTCCACTGCCTTCGCCGGAAGGGACTTCGGCGGTTTGCATGCATCGCCGCCGTTCGCCGTCGTCAGACCTTCCGGCAGCCGCGACATCTCGAGTGTAATCAGATTCGCGTTGAAGTCACCGAACCTGACGGTGGCAGCGAGGGGAAATGGTCACTCGATCAACGGTCAGGCGATGGCCAACAGAGGGCTCGTCATCGACATGAAGAGACCGTCGGATGCGGTTATCGACTTCGTCCGATCGGACGCCGGTTTCGCCGTTGACGTCGGCGGTGGAGCATTATGGGAAGACGTGTTGACACGCTGCGTTTCGGAGTTCGGTTTCTCGCCGAGGTCGTGGACGGATTACCTAGGGTTAACCGTCGGTGGGACGTTATCTAACGCCGGCGTTAGCGGCCAGACTTTCCGTTACGGTCCGCAAACGTCAAATGTAACGGAACTAGAAGTCGTTACCGGCACCGGAGACACCGTGATCTGTTCCGACGGTCAAAATTCAGAACTTTTCTTCTCCGTTCTCGGCGGGCTTGGACAATTCGGTATCATAACTCGGGCTCGGGTCCTGGTTCAACCCGCTCCAAATATGGTTGGTATTTTCTAACTATTGTACCTTCTGCTTCAAAATTTGTACCTGCATTATCACTGAATTGTGTTAAAACGTTTACGAAACGAAATTAGGTGAGATGGATAAGGGTGGTATACTCTGAGTTCGACGAGTTCACTCGGGACGCTGAGTCGCTAATAACCCGTCCCGAAAGCGAGTCATTTGATTACGTTGAAGGATTTGCGTTTGTTAACAGCGACGACCCGGTAAATGGGTGGCCATCGGTGCTACTTAACCCGGACCAGTTATGGGACACGGGTTTCATGATCCGATCCGCGAGCCCGGTTTTGTATTGCTTAGAAGTCGCTTTACATTACAACAAGGGAGACTGCTCTTCAACAGTTGATACAGTGAGTTACTCTGCCTTTTCCCGCTTATTTACTTTTCTTGATCCTGTGCATCGCACCTATAGTGCTCCTGCTTTCTAACTCTACTTTTCGCCACTCCAATGTTACTTTTTTTATCTGCATAATTTCATAATTATTAAAAAAATCATTTTTAGTTTTTTACAAAATAAAAAAAAAAGAAAAATCATTAAACTCGTTCAAAAATATACCCATATCATAATATATTCATTTGGTCCCAATGTTTTACCTTTCCACATTTATGGATTATTTTTTCTTTTTATGGTTTTGATTTGATGCAGTTAGTAAAAGATTTTGTTCACATAGTAGGAGATATGTAGGTACCGTTTGTTGAATATATATATGTAAAAGTGGAAAAGTCCTTCAGAAAACGTATCACTCATAATTAGTTATTAAAATATTTAATTGAATTGCTTTTAAAAAAATAAACTTCTAGATTTTGAGAGTAATCTTACAGGAGCTGTTAAAGTGTTAAATATAATAGAAATCAACTGTACTCTTACTTTGACTTTAATGGCGTATTAAATATTTTTTTTTATTTATTTATTTTCAGAGAACTTGTTGTACTCTATTTTTTTACCTTCATTTGAATTCATCAGCCTACCGATGTTAGCATATTACACTAAGTATTTATTTGCTTTTTCTAAATTTAATCAATTTGATGATTTACATCCAAATAAAATAGATTTTATAATTATGGCATAGGTTGATTGTTGGTCTAATTGGCATGAAAATTGAAAAGTAATAAATTATTTGCCAAAACGTGTGACATTGATTGTAAATTCTTTTAGTAAAAAGAGTTATGGAATATATTTTAGAAGAAAATAACTTGATTATTTTGTTAATGGTATAAAATGGTTGTTAAATAAGTGGATATTAAAATAATTTATTTTTAAGGAATAATTATGAACGAAGGTTGACCATGTTGACCTCGGTTGGGTGAATAGGAAGGTCAATTTAGGACGTTTGACTACTAATTTTTGTAGGGTCGAGAGTATAAAGGGTTGAGGTGAAGGACCCAAGGTGAAAAATGTCAAAAGAAATATTCCGGTAAGCTTTACTTGCACACGTGGCAAGTAGGTAAACGAGGAGGACCGGTAAGTGAAACCTCAACCGATGACACAGGGTTGGGTGATTTTACCATTTTAGCCCAACGCACAGTTGTTTTGTATAGCCAGAAATCCTTTTTTTGAAACTGACAATATGGCAACTTACTATATCTTCCATTGGATTCTCTGACACAATGGAGCAAAACTAACCTCAGCATTTGCACATATTTACGAGATTGACACCCGTACTGATGTGGGTGATGCCATATTGTCTGTGTCCTAAATGCCGAGTTTCACTCTGGGCCAAAACATTAATGTTCACCGTAAGCGTTTCCAGTGCGCTGTCGTTTTGCCAGTCATTGAGATTTTGGCTGACGGTTTTGGTCCCCCCATCATTCATTTTTTTCTAAATTACTCTTTTGCCCCTATATTAACCATTATACATACATATATTAACCATCATGTTACTTAAAAAATGTTTTTAATTTTTGGTTGAATACTAGAGGGTTGAGAGGCTGCTTGGACGGCTGAGATTCATGGAAGATACACTATTCCAGGTGGACCTCAACTACATTGATTTCTTACTACGTGTAAAGGAAGCAGAAAAACAGGCAAAAGCCAATGGCATATGGGATGCCCCACATCCTTGGCTCAATTTGTTTGTATCCAAAACCTCAATAGAGGATTTTGATCGTCTTGTGTTCAAGGAAATCTTGAAAGATGGTATTGGCGGGCCTATGCTGGTCTACCCGATCTCGCGAAGCAAGTAAGTGATTCCCATATGATCTGTCACTCGTTATCTTGTCGTCGTGTTATATGTTATATTAAAAGGTGCTAATAAATCATGGTGGAATCAATCGGGGTCGTTTTAGGCTGCTTCTTGGACCCCTTATCTTAACGTTTTATTGAAACGATAGTTCTATCATTGTAGAGAATATAAGACCATAAAAGTTAAGAAAAAAGCCACGCGTGTAGCGATAATGGTCACGTGGATTATGGGTTCTACCATTGTCCTACGTGGCAGATAGTGACCTACTGGAAAAAAAAAAGAAGAAAGAAAAAGAAAACGTGGGCCTGACCACTAGTCTATATATATAGATAGGGGCAATGGTATCAATATGATATGCTATAATGTTGACTATTTTGCTGAACTGCTTAGATAGGGTGGTTAAGATCTTCAAGAAAATGAGGTCATATGTCTATGTACTTGTTCACGCCTCATTATTTTTACCAAAACTTGCAACATAATGCCGTCCACCTATTTAAAATGTTATTTTATTTATTATATAAAAAAACTTTACATATGGACAAGAGTATAGTTGCTTTCTATCCCTATTATAATAATTTATTGTATAATGTTTTTTAAGATAATCAAGTATTAGGAATAGGGATTGCAATTGCATGAGGTCAGAATTAAATGTTGGTAATCAAGCTATGAACACGTTAAATGGGTTGTAGCCGCGTCTGATTAAAAGATAATTTTAAATAGATTGAACTTGAAACGATCCATTTAATTAAAAGGGTAAAATTATTGGGTTCAATTTGCCATACATAATTTGGAGCATGGGTAACGTCCTATTTGCGGTGCACACATATGATGTATATATGTGTGGGCCCTTAAGGGGCAAAAGTAAAAGTACACTAATTTTAACGTTATTTTAGTTATTTGTGAAAATGACGTTAAAATCATTAGGATGATCAACTTCAAACGATAACTTTGAGCCGGGGACTCTTTCGGAGCAGCCTCTCTATTCCAATTGGGATATGGGTAAGGTTTGTATCTATCCTTCCTTCCCAGACCCTATTGAAAAGTGGGAATATACTGGGTAAGGTTGTTGGTTGTTGGTTGTAATTTGGAGTATGGGTGAGGAGGGTATATGATGGTGAAACTGAACCTGGGACCCAAAATAGCAGCTAATTCCATGTAATAGAGGTTATAATCTGGTGGAGGTGGACCCTCGGTAAGGTTGTATGTAGAAATGACGTCACACCTTCTTCAGTTATTTTGGTTGCATGGATGGTTTCAGATTTGCGGCCGTGGATTGTACGGCTGTTATAACCATTAAGACCGATGTATGCCGACTAAAATTTATACTTAATAAATAATAATCTACTTGTTTTTTTTTTTTTAAAATAAAAAAGAGTTGCTATTTTTATATTTATTTTTGAAAAGATAAAGGTAAGAGTACCTCTATGATGAGTCTTTGGGGGATAGAAAAGTAATTTACGTCTGGTGTTACCATCTTTTCATGGAAAACGAGATAAGCAAAGTGATGTTGCTATCCGGGTAGTCTCTGGCGAATCAAAAACGACAACGTGAACCGGTTGGCCCCATTGACACCATTTGCTTCTATCTCATTTTGTTTCTGACCAAATTGTCCTTGTAGGTTGTCAGAACCGGACTGGCTGGCCAAAACAACATGCTAAACGCCCTCAAGGGAACCGGCCGGTTGAGTCGGTTCACCGGTCGGACCGGATTTTAAGTTTTTTTGTTTTGTTTTTTTTAACTAAAATCTAAAAAATTAATTATTAAAATCAAAACTTGTATTTTTTTACATGATTATGCTTGTTTGAAAATTAATTATGTATGTTTAAATGTGTTTATTATTGTATAATTTTTTTATATATTTATTATGTTATCCGGATTTTGAATCCAGTTCGACCAGTAACCAGTAACACGTCCGTTTCGACATTCAGTTCGGTTATGAAAACATTGTGTCCATGTGACCTCGTCTTATACCCTTGAAAGAAAATAAAAACATTTTAATTAATAATTTTACAGAATCTTGAATTCAAAAATTATTTTCTTCTTAATTTGTTGATGTGGACTGTATCTTGCCTCATCATTGTGTACATCTCATTGTGGTCCTTTCCATTGTTTTGGACCACCATTTTTTTTTTGAAGATGAAAATTAATGAAGTTTAGATAAATCTTTTTTTTTTTTTTTTTTTTTTAATTTGGTTAGGTGGGACGAGCGTACGTCAGTAGTGTTACCTGATGGCGAAATCTTTTATATTGTGGCGTTGCTTCGGTTCACCAACCCATATCAAAAGTCTCCAAGTGTGAGAGATCTTGTGGCACAAAATCATGAAATTATCGAAGCTTGTGTTAGAAATGGACTTGATTTCAAGCTGTACCTGCCTCATTACAATACTGAAGAAGGGTGGAAGCAACATTTTGGGGATCGATGGTCGTGGTTTGAAGAGATGAAGTCGAAATATGATCCGATGGCCATTCTTGCACCAGGACAAAAGATTTTTACAAGAAATCCATCTTGTGGAATAAATTGAACTCAATGGGTGTAGGCTTGTACAATTATTTTGTTTCTTACAAAGTTTTATATTGTGTTGTTGAATCATGTTTTCACTTTAGTTTGTATTCAATTGGGAAAAGAAGTCATTTCAAGCAACCAATGTAAATGAATACGTTCGGGTAACCAATTTTGATCCATATATTTGATTGTTTACATTGTCACTTTCATAAACTTGTCTGTCATCTTTGATTTTATTTCTAAAATAAATAAAATATCCACATACGTTTTTACTTTCTATTTGCTTTATGTTATCTATAAAAAAAACAAAATTATTTAAACGTCAAAAGGTTTAAATGGCTTTCAAAACCGTTAAAATATGATGAGAAACTACCGAATCAGTATAGCCATCCTCCACCGGAAATTCCCTCCGCTATCTCACGAAAAGAATTATGTTCCTTTTCCGGATTGCAGGCGAGTTGCAGCCTGCAATCCTTTTGCCTAATATTAGAAATATGAAAAATTTAATGATGGTAAGTAAATTGGCATGTAGCTCATGTCTTTCTTATTCCCTATGAAACGAGGTTGCATATTGGTTGTAACAGTAGCGTACCTTCCACACAATCAACACATAAAAAATGCATCTTCAATGCCCACTTGTCCACTAGTAATTCCGAATACTGGTTAATAATCGTTTAGGCTACGTGTAAAATAAGCATCAACATATTCCTATAATACGTAAATTAAGTATTATTATCTCGCAACCAAACCTCAAACTGAATCATTGCCGTGATAAATGCCTTAAAGCATTTGTATTGCATATAATAAGACTTTGAAATAGTTGTAGGAACACCGTTCATAAAATAAACAAATACTTTTATTATTCAATTACTCAAATTACAATTCAGAGAAAATACAAAATCTAAAATAAAGTAATACAAGAAATATAAAAATGCTAAAATAGAAATTACAAGAAGAAGTATAAAACAAGATGAAAAGAATTGAAATGAGTTCGGTGGCTGAAGATTTATGTTCAACAGAGGTTCCTTAAAACAGATTTCGGGCCACTCAGGTGAACCCAACTGTTTCCCAGGGTACAACAGCCGAAGCAGTATGTACTGCCGGAGTTAACCGAAAACCCAAAACTTCACCTGAAACAAGAGTGTTTCACGAGGAACCGATCGTTGTAGGTTGTTAAGAACTCAACAACGTATATGATTGTGTTTGGAACCTTGAAGCTTGTGTGTGTATATCTCAAGTGTTGTAGAGATCTTCAAAAAGTAGCAACTTCACCAAGAGGCCACATACCTCTATTTATACTTGTAGTCTTGGCATTTCAAAGGTTGCCATTATGCCCAATAACTAGCATATTCATGGTCAATTCCCACTAACAAGCACCATATTCATGACAAATGAATTGGTATATGAAAGGTTTATATTTTCTTTTTTCTTTTTTCTTTCTTTCTTTTCACACAAAATTCCAACAATAGTATGGTATATAATATAATATAACTTTGAAATATGTTCATCTAATTGCTAAAAAAGTAAAAATGGTGTTGGTTTGTGTTATCAAACCTTGGATGAGAGCTGTCTATCTTAAATAGTAATATCTAATACATGTGCACAAACTTGTCTTACAAGTTAAATAGTTGTGATTTGTTTCATAAGGATTTAAAGGTATGTGTGTAAATGAATTCCTCACATTTGGGGAATTCAAAAAAATCCGTATCTGAATCCGAACATGAAATATCCGAAAATTCGGATTCGGATAGCATTTTCAAAAATAGTTCGGATATCCGAACTATCCGAAATAGTTATTTTTTCAGATAGTTTTTTGGATATTCGGATAATTTTTCGGATATTTCGGCAATTTTTCGGATATACGGATATTTCGGATATCCGAAATATATTTTTTTAAAATTTTTAATTTTTTTTTTCAAAATTTCGGTAATCCAAAAATCATTATCCAAAATTTTCGGTTATCCGAATTTGAACACCCCTACCTCTCATGCATTCGCACTCACTATGTGGGAATTGCGATTGACCGATCCCCAAAAAATTGTCACTGACTCCCATGAAAATTTGTTAGACCCAGTGAAGCCTAATTTAAAATCATTTTACAACCAAAAATAATAAAATAATATCCAATTAACACAGTATGTATTCCTATGATAAATCTTAGTTAATAATTAATAATTCAGCTTAATACCTTATAATCACTCATAGCCTACTTAAAAAGAGTAATAAGACTCACTTTATATATTGAGTAATTGAATTTGACGATCAGAATTCATATTTAGTTTCCTTCTAAAAAAATAGATTCAATCAATAACTTACTAATATACACCATTATTTTGCATGTCACAACAACCATAATTTATATATTGAGTGGCTATTGTATAATTTTAAAAGTTGAAACTTTAATATCAGGATGAGAGACTTAATTGAATTATGTATAATTTGTATAGTTAGATAATATGAAACAATTTTTTAAAAGAAAACTTGGACCTTCATCTTTTTTAAATCTTGAATTTGTTGATTTAAATAGTGTTTCCACGAATTCGGTCGAAAGAAAACCAATTTTGTCATTTCATTCTAATCAATGATATGATATTTTGACATACTTTTATTATAAATTTGTGCTTTATTTTATTGATATTATTTTAAGGATGATTCGACTTACAACATTTAAATTGGTCAAAAAAATTAAATATTTAACAATAAATAAGTAGTTTTTTTCCCGACCCCACAAAAAAATTTCTAAGTTTCCAAGGAGTATGTATCAATTGAATGTTTCTCACCGTAATTAAAAGTATAAACAGTAAAAAAGGCGATGATTAAAGTGATGAATTTAAAGACACAAGTTGTTTACGTAATTGTCATATCCAATGCTATAATAATATAACACAATAACGTTGAAGATACTTTTGGATTAATAATAGATGTTAACTTTATGAGTTTTGTTAGATGACATGTTAACCTTTTACATTTGTTGTTTATTATAAACTAGTAATTTACCCGCCGCGTGTTGCAGCGGCGTCAAAAAGTCCAATTAATTCGAATTTTAAAATAATGAATGAGTTAAGTCATTTTTAGAAAAAATGTTAATAAAAAGTGAAAACTATCGCAATGTAGCTAAAATATAATGTTGTTGTGATAATTAGAATTACGAAATCCAAAAATTTATTTAAAAAAGTAATAAATGTATCATATGTAACCCGACCATGAACGTAAACGGAGTCGATTTTAATTAATATTTAAGACGAAATATATAAAAGTAAAAATATCTCAAAGTTGACACAACAGAAAACATAGACATACTCGATTTTGAATAATACCTATGTTGAAAAGTAATCATGAAAAATCATTACAATACTAACTTAAATTGTACCAAAAGATTATATTTTAAGAGAAAAAAAGGACAAAAGGATAAAAAAAAGGTAAAAATTTATCGTATGTAACCCGACCTGAAAATAGACGGAATCGGTTTTGATTAATATATATGTCAAAACGTATAAACATAAAACCAAACCATAAAGCTTCAAAAGGTAGTTGTTATAAATGTGTCTGGTTGGATGAATAAGTATTCGATTTTGATAGCATACTCTTAAGTAATACGAACTCAAAGCACAAATTAATTTATAAAACCAAACCATAAAAAAATTATGTTTCTCAATTACTATTATTATTTGAATATTATTATTTATTGTTTCGAAATATTTAATTATGATTATATAATTATTAGTATTAGTTGAATATTATTATTCAGTAAATAATATTATTAAATCTAAATAGTTTGTGAGGTAATTACGATTTTAAACTGATATACACGATAAAAATTCTCGATAATGTACGGGCACGTTATAAGCTTGCGAATAACGCACAAAATTTATGCGCCCGTTTTAGTTCGAAATTTATATAAATGTTCTTGATGTAAATGTGATCAAATCTATATAATTATTTTATATCCGATAACGTAAGAACGTGTTAAAAGCATGTGAATATTAAAAATATATGAGTAAAGTAGGAGGGGACTTGAAAATAAGAGTTCAAAGTTCAGGGTCTAAAACGCAAGTTTTGAATTAATTCAAGTTGGAGACTCATGTTTGAGAACCTTTCGCAGCAGTCGATTTCCTTGGGAGCATTTTTTGAAGCGCTTTTAAAACACAGATGTTAGTTTTTATTAATATAAAAATGTATGTTATCTAGTATATTAAAACTTTTTAATATCTTTTACATGGAGAGGTTTTTATGTTTTATTAAGTGGTTAATCTTTGAAAAAAAATTGTACAAGTTAAGTTACTTATGATATCAAGCAATATATTCATTGGGATTCAGGTGTCTCATCTTAACCAAACCCTAAGATTCAAAATAGTTAAACGCAAAAGAGGACTCCTAGTCAAGTATTATATAAAGGGAAAATTCCCAAAATAACCACTTTGACCAAGATTTGTCCTAAAATGTTCATTTGACATTACCCTTCCAGAAATGTCTACAGGTTAGCAGGCGCCGGCGCCTGTTTATAAGCCGGCGGCCGCCTGTTTAGGACCCAATGAAAAAACGTCATATGGCGTATATAGGCATGGGCGCTCGTTAACTCTGACAAACGCCCGTTAACTCTTACAGGCGCCTGAATCTACCAAACAGGCGTCTAATTTTTTTTTTTGAAAAACACCCTAACAGGCGTCCGCCTATATCATACAGGCGTCCTCCTGCTGAAAATAAAGTGGACTTTTTTTTCGAAAGCCCCCTAACAGGCGTCCGCCCACTATTTTTCTAAAAAAAAATTTTCGAACAGATGGCATTTTTTCATTAGGTCTTAAGCAGGCAGTCGCCTGCTTTTAAACAAGCGCCGACACCTGCTAATGTGTTGATATTTCTGAAATGGGAAAGTCAAATGGACATTTTGAAGAAAGTTTTGGTCAAAATGGACATTTTGGGAATTTTTCCTTTTATAAAAGGTTAATAACCTTATAAGTATAGAGTTTTCTTTTTAAATTATTTATGATAGTATATTAAGAATAATTACAAAATACACTTAATTAAATCATATATACTTATAATGATAAAGTCATTAAGTAAATCCTTGCTTCTATATGTTCTTTTAAACATACTTCTATATGTTCTTTTAAACACGTCCTCAACAGAAACAGCGATGGGAAATTTGGCGTTGGCATTGTGGCAAAAACAATGATTATGTTTAGGGTATTATATATTTTTCGTGTTTGTTTGTTTAACAATGATATTTTTTGTGAATGACTCTAGAATACAAACAAAAATATAATTTTAAAAAAATAAAAAATAAAAATTAACATTTTCTAATTCCAAATATTAGACATATATCACCTTAAATAAATAAGTTAAGCACTTCATATAAAACTTATAAATATAAATATTCTAAAAATAAAGCACAAGTTAGCAATAATAATCATAATCATAATTATCTTAAAATAATGTTTTAAAGATTTAAGTTTTAAATAATTAAGTTTAAGATACAAACTTCAAACCAGTATGTTTATAGTTTAAAAGCTAAGGACAAAACATGAAATATATAAGATAATACACAATGAATGAATGTACATAAACAGATGAATTAAACGTAAATAAACGATCACACCATCAAACATTCATAAAAACAAATGAACAAATGTGAATTCTATTCGTATCCGTTCATTTAACAAAAGTCAAATTGGATTTTGATAATCCAAGGTTTTGGGATTTGGCATTTACCGGTCTCAACTTTGAAAATCGCTAATAAGAGTCTGTACTTTCACACTATTTTCTTTTGGTGGACCCCCTTTAAAAAAAGGTAACGTCGTTGACTTTTTTTCTTATTTCAAACGAATCTTTTAAACTTTTGATTTAGAATGAGAATACAATTCGAATGATGTATAACTTACCTCAAAACAATGCTCCAAATGATGATTGTCTTGATCAATTGTAAGTTTAAACATCCGATTGAAGAACCGTTTAATCATTCGGGGTAACGTTTCAAAGTAAGTTATATATCATTCTATTCGTATTCTCATTACGATCAAAAGTCCCAAGAGATCTGTTTGAAATTCGAAAAAGAAGTTGATGACGTTAACATTTTTTTAGCGGAGACCCACAAGAAGAAAATATTATAGAGGCAATTCTAAGACTTTATTAAATCCAATTTGCCTTTACCAAATTGAATGAATTTTTTTATTAATGTTTTTTATTTATTAAATGAAACTTTTCTAACACTCAATTAATGAGCTAAAGACTTAAATGGTAAGAAAACTTTGTGATGACAAGGAATCTAAACCTTAGCGGCAACCACAAGAGTATCACCAATTTGAAGTCCAATTTGGAATATCATATCAAATTTTGAATCAATATTAGAGCCTCTAATTTTTTATTTTTATGTATGTATGTAAAGATATTTATTAAATTGAAAATTAAGAATTTATTAATTCTCATTTAAACGTGTTCTTATATACGTATTTATAATTTGAGTTTCTGATAAAAAAAAATTATAGATTCTAATATTGATTAGAACTTTTATATGATATTTTGAATTGAAATTCGAATTGGTTACATACGTGTGTATGTATAGGACATGGAATTATTCATAACTCATATAAAATGATATAATTTATAAACGGACACATATTATTTTAAAAATAAAAATTTTCATTTTATATTCAAATATTAGATAGAATCATTTTAAAGTTAAACATTTAATATAAAATTAAAAAATAAATTTATTTAAACACAACAAAAATTAAAAATAATAATCGTAATTAGATTACTTTAAACTAATAGTTCAAAGATCCGAGTTCTAAATTAATATCTTTTTAACAACCTATAAATTTAAAATGACTAGATATTTTATTTATATATTTTGGTATTAAACTAAAAATAAAAAAATAAGAATATAGAACATATTTAACAAAGAAACATAATAAATGAATATATACGGACGTTAACGAACACGTTACTGAACGTTCACGAACACAAATGAACAAACACAGGCTTTGTTCATGTTTATTTATTTAACTAAACAAACAAATTTCTTATTTGTGTTCGCTCATTTATTAAATGAATGAGCAACTTTCCACCAAACAGTTCACGAACTATTCACTGAATGTTCGGTTCGTTTACAACCTTAATTACAGACTATTAAGTTGGTGTAATAACAACTTGTTATGCAATAACAGTTTACCATCTTTTTTGAAGTGCTCATAACTTTACGTTTATATAAATTGTTATTTTTTTATAAAAATTGACATCATTAAATTTACCCATGCTTGTAAGTTGTAAGTTTGTAACCCGTGAATGTTTTGTAAATATCTCATACCCATCTAAAGTTATTCTTAGACAAGAAACAAATGAAATAATCATGTGAAGTATATATCGATTGAACACTTCAAAGCTATCGATTGAAAACACGAGGAATTATAATTAAGGAAATGTTTTTCCTACTTTTTGCAACTAAATTCGAAGATTGACCAAATATATACATATAAATGTGCATGTGCTTGCATGCTATTTAATTTAATACTTGTAATTTGTCCATAATTAATAATATACAAATTATACCTTATAATTAAATTAATTAATTTCCATATATCTTTAACGTAACTTGGAGATGCTATTTAATTATGTCATATGGTGTTTATGAAAAGAACTTGCACTAACCTTGTAACACCCCAGCCCGACTAGGACTGACATGTCATCTTTACAGAGTCAGATCAAAACATAATTCCATAATCTTTAAATATTATGAATTTTAGCAACTTACTACCAATATACACAATAGTTTATCATCTATATTTATTTGTATAAATATTTTTTTATACTCTCGAGCACTCTTCACTATCCCGTCTCTAATCGTCTTGATAACCTGGGTACAAGAAGGAAAACACAAAATGTACGTCTGAGCAAAATAATTTTATCTTGCCCAGTGAGCGGATAGAGAGAAAAAAAATGGCTTCTTTTATTTTTAATAAATGTATTGAGTTTTCATAAATCAAAACAGATAAAATAAACAAATAAATTTAAATATTAATATAACCTCAAAGATGTATAAACTTGTATTTTTGAATCAGAATGTACCCGAAGTCCCAGAAGGTTCATTTAATTTTAAAGGTTAATGCAGGGTAGCTAGCCCATACATTCAGACGCAAATGGGGTGTGGGCAAATCACACCAATCATTCACCAGATAACAGATATATTAAT
This sequence comes from Mikania micrantha, assembly GCA_009363875.1. Classification (NCBI taxonomy): domain Eukaryota; kingdom Viridiplantae; phylum Streptophyta; class Magnoliopsida; order Asterales; family Asteraceae; genus Mikania; species Mikania micrantha. The sequence goes on along the minus strand of CM018693.1, from coordinate 3,440,145 downwards.
TTTTTTCCTAGGATCGATCCATACGCCTCCAGAATATACAAAATGTACCAGAATGCTCATTGAGCCAGATTGAGACGCCGTGAACTCAACGTACTGTCACGGTTAGTACTACATCATTCTATGCCACAATGATGTACCTGGGGTCAACTCCTCAGGTGGTGACAGACTTGGGTACAAGATTTTAAATAACATAATATATATTCATACCAAAATCTAATATCAAATAAATCTGAACTTATAACTTGAAGGTAATCAAAATAATTACTTTCAAATTAACAAAACTTGTCACTTGTAAACATGCAAGTTTGTAGACTTGTAAATAAGTAAATTTGTAAACTCGTAAGCATGCAATCCCGTAAACATGCAAACTCATAAACTTATAAACTCATAAACAAGTAACTTACAAACATGTAAACTCATGAGCATATAAATAACAAATTCCATAAATCGTTTTCGGAATATAAAATATATTTTTTTATTTTACGTTTATAACTTTTAAACATATATATTTTTTTAAATAAATATACCTTTAAAACATATTTTTTTTTATAATAGAACTTCATACGAAACATAAAACATAACGACAGAGTTTGAAACAAAATAAAATCAGAATAACAGAACTTAATGCGAAACATTAATAAGAATCAGATGCCCGAAGGCCAGTTGGCACATATCAAAAGAAAGAGATTAGACTATCCGTACCTTGACCGTAGATTAGAATCACTACACAAGCTAAACATGCACAATCTTTAATCAAGAGAAGGTTGAAGTTTGCAAGGACGATTCCTGATGTTATTTATTTTCTGTTCCTAACTGAATATTCAGTCTTCGGTAGTCGAATGAATGCTAAGGAGTTTTTGATCGGAAGTGTTTTTGAAATTCTATAGGCATAGTCAACATAATATATATATATAATAATTTGTGATCAAGATAACGATAATAGTGAGGATATTTTCAATTTGAAGATAGCAATATATGGTTTACTCACCTGTACACGTGTATTTACAACAATCCTATTAGTCTTTTTTTTTTTTTTTAATTAATTTAGTCTCAAATCTTGTTTTGTATTATAACTTTCAAAATATCACGCTTTACAAAATTATAAATATATGGGTAGGACCTGCTCATTTTTCTCTATGTTTCGACCTAAGTTTCGTTAAAAACGGATCAGGGTCAAATATAATATATTTTATTATTATTAATAATGCTATTAAATTTTCGGATATAACAATTCTACCCTCCTAAAAAATTTCGTCCTCGAAATTTAAAATTAATTTAAATTAACATAAAAGGAAGACTTAAAACATCATATTCTTAGTAGAATTGTCTTATATTACATATGCTTGTGAAGGCATAATTTAAGCAAAATCTTGAACAAAATATTCTAACTTATAGATAGACATCATTAGATAATATATTTATCTCCGCTACACATGTAATCTTCATACTATTCGTTTATTTACAAGGATGAAACTTATTCTATTTATTTATTTTTTTTTTCAAAACTTAGCGGAGTAAATACTTTATATTCCTAATAGAGTTTAACCAAGTAATTCATGATGCTTTAGACGTTTCTTTGCAAGTTCAGCTTCCGTTGGTGCATTGCCTACGTTTAAAGCAAATACCCTTCCACCAGTGGTGGGTGGTACAACACTAGTTGATCTAGAAGCATTACCGACAACATTCCCATTCGGTTTTGGACAATCTTTAATCGTATGGTCAGCTTCTCCACATCTAAAACACTTACCTGTGGCCCTAAAACATACGCCATGATGATGTTTCCCGCAAGTGCTGCACAAGGGTTTGGTTTGGTTTTGAGGCATCATTTTCTGAGTGGATGAATCAGAATGATGGGAGATATTAGGGTTTTGACGCGATTGTTGCAAACTCCGGTTCTGGGTGCTATTTGTTTGATTTGAATAAGCCTTGTGATTTTCAAATGATAAGGTTTGGTTCTTCTTAAAGATTTCGTCATATTGTAACGTCATGTCCTTGCTTGCTATCTCCAAGTTTTGTACAGCATTTGACACCTCTGCGATATCCTTGAATTCCTGGTTTACAATCAACCATTTAAGCTTTTCACATACAGCCCACTTTAATTTATTTGCTTGCACCAATGGTTCTCCTGCAGCTGGACCTAGAAAGCTAGCCAATCTACAAAATCTTGTCATGAACTCTGACCAAGGTTCATCATCTCTCTGCTTAAGAGATGCATACTCCCGCTCATATTCTCCTCTACAAGCAGATGAAAAATATTGTCGATAGAACAAAGCTTTGAAATCATTCCAAGAAAGTGTGGCAACAAACAATTCTCCTCCTCTTGCGTGCTTTACAGTACCCCACCAACCTTGTGCATCATCCTCTAACTTATATGTTGCCAGTCTTGCTTTAAATTCATCACCGACTCCCATAACCTCAAAAATCTTTTCAATATGAGTGATCCAGTTTTGTGCATCTACCGGGGTAGTCGCAGAGCTAAATGATCGTGGCTTCTGCTTTTGGAATCTTGCAAGCCAAGTGTAAACGTCAACGCTTTTATTATTATTCATGTAAACCACTTCCTCATTTCTGGGTGAGGACATCAAAGGTGAATGAAATGGGGGAGGTGAGGGGGAATGTAGAGGCGGAGGAGGTGTATGTCCCGTGTTGTTTTGCCCATTATGTTGATTAATAGTGTGTATAATAGTAGGAAGTATTCTTTTAACTTCCCGTTGCACTGCGTCACTGAACTTACGACGTTTCGAGGAAGATCTTGATTTTTGATGAAAGGATCTTAGAGGAGGCATCTAGAAAAAAATCACACAATAAGGATGATGACAATGACATGACACAAAATTATATTTTTCTAACCCATTGTCTACCCATTAGCTCACATGTTTAAATTAGATTTAAGTTTTCTACAGGAAAGAGCCTTTGCTCTGATACCATAACTGTAACACCCCAGCCCGACTAGGACTGACATGTCATCTTTACAGAGTCAGATCAAAACATAATTCCATAATCTTTAAATATTATGAATTTTAGCAACTTACTACCAATATACACAATAGTTTATCATCTATATTTATTTGTATAAATATTTTTTTATACTCTCGAGCACTCTTCACTATCCCGTCTCTAATCGTCTTGATAACCTGGGTACAAGAAGGAAAACACAAAATGTACGTCTGAGCAAAATAATTTTATCTTGCCCAGTGAGCGGATAGAGAGAAAAAAAATGGCTTCTTTTATTTTTAATAAATGTATTGAGTTTTCATAAATCAAAACAGATAAAATAAACAAATAAATTTAAATATTAATATAACCTCAAAGATGTATAAACTTGTATTTTTGAATCAGAATGTACCCGAAGTCCCAGAAGGTTCATTTAATTTTAAAGGTTAATGCAGGGTAGCTAGCCCATACATTCAGACGCAAATGGGGTGTGGGCAAATCACACCAATCATTCACCAGATAACAGATATATTAATTTTTTTCCTAGGATCGATCCATACGCCTCCAGAATATACAAAATGTACCAGAATGCTCATTGAGCCAGATTGAGACGCCGTGAACTCAACGTACTGTCACGGTTAGTACTACATCATTCTATGCCACAATGATGTACCTGGGGTCAACTCCTCAGGTGGTGACAGACTTGGGTACAAGATTTTAAATAACATAATATATATTCATACCAAAATCTAATATCAAATAAATCTGAACTTATAACTTGAAGGTAATCAAAATAATTACTTTCAAATTAACAAAACTTGTCACTTGTAAACATGCAAGTTTGTAGACTTGTAAATAAGTAAATTTGTAAACTCGTAAGCATGCAATCCCGTAAACATGCAAACTCATAAACTTATAAACTCATAAACAAGTAACTTACAAACATGTAAACTCATGAGCATATAAATAACAAATTCCATAAATCGTTTTCGGAATATAAAATATATTTTTTATTTTACGTTTATAACTTTTAAACATATATATTTTTTTAAATAAATATACCTTTAAAACATATTTTTTTTTATAATAGAACTTCATACGAAACATAAAACATAACGACAGAGTTTGAAACAAAATAAAATCAGAATAACAGAACTTAATGCGAAACATTAATAAGAATCAGATGCCCGAAGGCCAGTTGGCACATATCAAAAGAAAGAGATTAGACTATCCGTACCTTGACCGTAGATTAGAATCACTACACAAGCTAAACATGCACAATCTTTAATCAAGAGAAGGTTGAAGTTTGCAAGGACGATTCCTGATGTTATTTATTTTCTGTTCCTAACTGAATATTCAGTCTTCGGTAGTCGAATGAATGCTAAGGAGTTTTTGATCGGAAGTGTTTTTGAAATTCTATAGGCATAGTCAACATAATATATATATATAATAATTTGTGATCAAGATAACGATAATAGTGAGGATATTTTCAATTTGAAGATAGCAATATATGGTTTACTCACCTGTACACGTGTATTTACAACAATCCTATTAGTCTTTTTTTTTTTTTAATTAATTTAGTCTCAAATCTTGTTTTGTATTATAACTTTCAAAATATCACGCTTTACAAAATTATAAATATATGGGTAGGACCTGCTCATTTTTCTCTATGTTTCGACCTAAGTTTCGTTAAAAACGGATCAGGGTCAAATATAATATATTTTATTATTATTAATAATGCTATTAAATTTTCGGATATAACAAACCTAGAAAGGTTTAGCCTAAAAGAGGATCCTCATACCCACCTTTTATATGTCCGTTGGCAGATAAACATGATTCCTAATAGTATTTCTTAGGGAATTGGTTTAACATGGAGTGTGTTCGGTTCGATTTGGTTTTTGGGTAAAACCAAAACCAACACAGTCAGTTTTTAGTTATTACGAACCAATCGGTTTTCAATTTTTTATCGGTTCTAGTTTTTTCATGTTTTTTTTTTACTTTTTTCAAGTTTTTGTTTTTTTTTGTTGAGTCTTTTACTCCCAATAATGAAAACGCAAACATGTTTAACAATGAATAATTTATAAATTAATTGATTGAACACCAATTAATTACAATAGAACTAAATCATTATCATCATATTCTTACATTTAAAAAAATCAAAAGCAAATAACTAAATCTACCTATCCTAATAAATAAAGGTTATTAGTGCCACATGGCATATTTTTAGAGTTTCTCAACCTTTATTTCCCTACTCTCTCTCCTATTAAATATCTAATATTAATTATACTTTTAATACATATTTAAAATAAAAAAGATATTTTAATACATTAAAATGTATTAATATTAAAGACACCTTTTTTAAGAAAATTATTAATTATTATAAAATTTTAAAAAAAAATTATTTGAAACACAATGTTTAAAGAAAAACAAACTATAAAAAAAGTTAGTGTTTAAAGAAATAATATTATTATTTTAATACTTAAATATTAAATCATACGAAATTGTAATCGTATTTTATATTAAAAATTATCTTATTTTTTTCTAAATTTTCATTGATAATTATTCGTTATATTTTTTATGTAATCCGTGTAATACACGGGATACTAACCTAGTATGCAATAGATAATTCCGATTTTTATTATCTTTTAAAATGGTAGAGTTCATTTAATTCAAATGTTCATCATCTCCAACGGTAGACCGGCCCTTTGTGTGTTTTTATCACGTTAAATAAGTATAAAAATAGCAGCATATATATTAATTTTTAAACATGATTAAAAAATAGTTAGGTCAGTTTTTTCGGTTTTTGGAATATGAAAACTTTGGTTCCGGTTTTATCTGGTTATTTGTTCGATTCAATTTTTTAGGTTAATTGGTTAAACCATTGAGCCCGGCGGGTTAAACAACTGAATTTTGTGAATTTTTTAGCAACTGAAGAATTATTTTAATAATTGATTTTTATTTTATTATTATTATTTTTTTTGTCACACACTAAAAAAAGTTAGTCTTTTAAGTAACAAGCGATGAGAATGAGATGACTTCCTAATACTATTAACTGTTGTGACATGCCATCTCAATATGTTTTCACATTGAATTATATTCTCTTAGCACACTACGTGAATTAAGCTCGTCACACTACATGAATTAAGCACGGTGACCAATGTTGCCACTTCTCAAAAATCGCCACAAATAACCGCTAAATGCCACCAAAAATTCGCCACTAAATATCGGTATGTTTTCTGGATTATTTACTATTATAAAGCGGTGACGTTTTTTTTTTTGAACGACAATTTGGATCACTGATGGGTTATAAACCCATTTTGCAACTATTATAAAGCGGTGACGGTTGTAAACCCTATTTTGTCCATGCCAGGACTTGAATCCGTGACATTCCCAATACTGAAGTCACAGGGTGCCTCTCCTCAATCTTTTGAGCTGAGGATCTTTGGTAGTGGTGACGGTTTATTGCTAATGCTAATTGTACAAGATAATTTCAGCCATTGAATTTACATTAATTTTAACGGTTGGATAGGCAAACGGATGGATGCTCCTGTGCTTTTTAATTAATCTCAATATGTTTTCACATTGAATTCTTTTGGTATCATGTAAATATTTCTCCTTCTAAATTGATTATATTTTTTTGAACGGCGAAGGTCTCAATCGTGTGAGCCCACTGTTTTCAAGCCATGTCACCAAGGTCTAATTACCTGGACCTCTCATGAGCCCCCACAGGCCACAACCACCACAGGAGGAAACCCCACTGGAAAAACCCCCTGACCCCTTTTTCGCTGCGGGAGGGTTTCGAATCCGAGACCTCCCATTTGGAAGAATCTCGGGTACCATTGAGGCATTGCCTCGTTGGTAAAGATTAAACGCACATTTCATGAGTTCTTTCTAAGCCTTGATTATAACCTTCTTAATTTTCTCTTTAATTTCATGCCTTTAATTAACTCAATTTGTTCACATTCTTATCCTTTGATTTACAGTTAATTAATACATAAATAAACTAAAAACATGCATCCATGTGTGTATATATCTCGAAATGAAATTAAACTTCCATAACATTCCAATGCACAAGATAGCTAGCTAACGTCTAATTAACTTGATACAATATACTCGATCCCCTAAGCAGATCCTGTTGGTCAAATACGGGTCAATGACGATGTACGTACGTCTATTTATTTAACTAAAAATATTGTGGCATCCGATTCTCTCTTTTAATTTGTTCCATGAAATCCACAAAAGCTGTGCATGTATACAACTTTTTGTAAAGGCATTTGTTCTATGTACTCCCTTTCCCTTTGCCTTTTAGTTTCATCTAGTTTTGATGCATGCTTTATCCATAAATTAAAGAGATCGACGACTTAAATTTTACTTTTTTGAAAAATGATTTGGTTTTACAGGGTTGTAATTTGTCGAAACCCACGTGTTTATGTGTGTTTCAATGTAAATTGCATATGATAAGTTCAAAAAATACATTTATTTTTAGTGTTATTTTCTAATATAAGTACTAATCTTAGATACGCATAATTGGTGACTAAGAGTACGTAAAACATGTTGGTAAACGTAACTGATATGCTAATTTAAATAGAAATTAAAAGAATGTATTATAAAAGAATACAAGAAACATATATTAACCAAAAATATTAGTTGTCAAATGTATTACAACCCAACGGCATCTTGTTGGTAGGATATGGCTCGGGAATCATAAGGTTATGTGTTCGAATCACATAAGAGGGTTTTTTTTCAAACTATTGAGTTTTCTCCTGAACTCATAGTCAGCCCTGGGGAGGAGCAAACCCGACCTCTGTCCAGGGCCAATTTTTTAGGGGCACAAAAATTCTAAAAATTCTTTAAAATTACATATGTTTAATTATATTCAAAAACATATAACCGAAAAAGCACAAATTTACAGTTTGTTAAGCGTTTTTTTTTCTTGACTCATACAGGACACTTGAATTCTCAGGACCGTCCATGCTTGAACTGATGACTTGCTGGTAGATATGATCGAGTAGTATCACTGGTGGCATAATATTATTCAAATGATCCGTCAGCGATCCAAATTAATCGTTCAATTAAGAAAAAACCAATATTAGTTGTGAATAACCAATTTACTTACTATTAACGTTGAAAACCTATATATCTTGAATTATTTTTAAAAATGGGGTTAAAATTAAAAAAATTGTTACAAGGTGTGCTTAAAATTTTTTATTCTAACTTATTCCACAGACTCTTACACACCTATATTCCAATTTTACATCTACTTCAAATCACCACTAGCAGTGAAGATAACCCCATTTGTGAAAAAGAAAAATTTTGAGCACCCCTTGTAACAATTTTTTTAATTTTAACCCCATTTTTTTTAAAAAAATCAGATATCTTAGATGATCAAATGAAATCTTTAATCTTTAATATTAATTAATTAATTTTCTATTATAAAAAAGGATCAATAAGACGGCATGTCATTTAATTAATCTCAACATATAATTAACTTTAGAATCTTCCCAAATATCCATAACTTTTAATGTTTTGGAAGGATGCTGTTGTTTGGTTTGATAAAAACATGCATGCAGAGATCGAAGATTAGATTTGTGGGAAAACGGGTCGGGTTTACGTAGATGCATGGCATTGGATTTTGCAACTACTTTAAAGTGTAAAAAGAAGAGTAAATGATGCAAATGATAAGACCATGATTTGTTTAACGTTGCATGGGTTTTCTTCCCCATGCATATAAAACATCGATCCATACGACGACCCGAATCGATATTTGTGCCATGCAAACACAATCAACTTTCTTTGCTTTTACTTTATAAAGATACGACGATGACCCCTTTAAAGTGAACATGGTCTAAGTTTTTCTTTCACCATAATTTTTTATTTCTTGTTCCTTAAAACAAGATTTTAAAGTCTTGACTTTTCTTTTACTTTTTTGCTTTGTTATGCGACCAATAGGATGTGATGTGACTTTTGAGAGATTTGAATTTGACAAGACAGCTATTTTTAAATAATTTGTAGGAGTAAAAGAAAGTAAGATATAACCAATGAAATCTTGCAAGATGTTAGCTAGATACATCATATGAAATTATTATATGATACAAAATATATTGGAAAATAACATCCACTATAAAAATAAGAACATGTAGTGCGAAATTTATACGTTATAGCAACGAATCAGAACCTGAGTCGTCCCTTCTAGATGTGGCGACGATTGTTGTCATTGCTAACTACTATGGTTTTTGTAACGATCAAAACAACATAAAGAAAATAATCATTCTAGCGTCATGAAAACCTATCTATCTTATTATGTTGCAAACGAAAGTGAACTTGACCAAATGGACCTTTACCTTTTCTGACTTAGAACATTTTTTTTCACAGACGAAGAACTTTTGTGTTTTGAATGCTTTGTTAATTATTTAAGCTAGTTTTTCCCACTTTATTCTCCAAAGGTGAAACTCCCTTGATCATTGGCTATCATTGTTACACCCTACCATATGACGAAATACATTAGCGTATGATTTGCAATTACTCAAAAGTTCATGTAATATTTGTACATTTCAATAATTAAATAATTTAATTTAAGTTTCATACATCCATAACATTCATTCAATTAAAACATATCATTTAATATTCAAATGTATGAAACAAAATACAAAACATTGTTCTTAATTTAAATAACTAGGTCCCCATGGCTCAAAGTATCTTAATCAAATCTCCTAACATCTTACACATGTAAAATAACATTTTTGATCAATTATTTGTGTATTGGTGAAAACTCATTCAATTTGATATATACATAGGGGATGAAATTATTTATAACTTATCAAAAATGAACTAATTCATTAACCATCATCCAATGGTTAATTTAAATTGTAAATGTATAGGATCATACCATGTGTCATATTCCATTTTTTAATAAGTAAGGGTATTTAAGACATTTTGTTACCAATTAAAAAGCTACTTTAAATATGGTGGTGACCATCTAATATATTTTAATAAATTTAATTTTTATATAAAGTTTACCTCATCTTTTTTTAAACATTCATAACTTTTTTTACTATATCATTTTTTTTAAAAAAATTGCACCATCTAAAAAAACTAGTCGAGACTATAACGGAATTAAAGATAAAAATGAGACGCGCATAATGGTGCAATTTTTTTAAAAAAATAATATAGTATAAAAAAGTTATTAATGTTTAAAAAAAGAGGGGGTAAACTTTATATAAAAAATTAGATTTATTAAAATATATTATATTGAGACACTTGTCATTAACATATTAAATCTAGCTTTTTGAGTTATTACAAAATGTCTAAAATACCCTCGCATATTAAAAAAAGAAAAATGACACATATCATGATCCTATGCATTTAATTTTTAAATTAAACATTGGATGATAGTTAATGGGTTATCACATTTTTTGTGGGTTATTTTTTTAACCTTCCCTATATATAAATTAAATAGGGTGAGGTTATGGTAAAAGATGTTAAATTGGTGAGAAGTGTGAGAAGGATTATAGGCCTTAGATCTACAATTTAATGGTTAAGATCAAAGTTATATTAAAAAAGTTAGTGGAAGGGTATTTTAGTCATAGACACTTTTGTTGACTTTTTATCATGTTCCCCCCATTTTTTTAAACGGGCATAACTTTTATATACGATGTTATTTTTTAAAAAAACTACACCAAAAAAACGAGCATTTTTTTATCTTTAAATCGAGTATAATATTGTTATATAAAAAATAAAAAAAATTATGTTTTCCTTCGCCTTTGATATTTGTAATGCGTCATTGTGTCTTTTTGTCTGTTATTGTGTCTTTTTGTTTGTGATTGTTTCTTTTTGTTCGTCATTGTTTCTTACTATTTTTTTTATAAAATGATGAGCTTTAAAAATAATAATGTGAAACCACACAATCACGTACTTTTTATATATAAATCATAATGATAAAACAACAAATTCATCTAATACATAAAAAACAATGATAAGATATAATCAAATTGTCAAAAACATAACACAATGACTTGAACGTAAAACATAATAATAAGTATATTACACAACGACCTGAACGTAAAACATAATGATGCGTATATTACACAATGACCTGATCGTAAAACAAAATAATGAGTATATTACACAATGATCTGAACGTAAAACACAATGATGTGTATATTACACAATCTGAAGATAAAATACAATGATGAATATATTACACAATGACCCGAACGTAAGACACAATGATGAGGATATTACATAATGGTATGAAGATAAAACACAATGATGAATATGATGAATATATTACACAATGACATGAATGTAAGACACAATGATGAATAAATTACAAAATGACCTAAACATAAAACACAATGACCAAAATGTATTTTTCAAAAAATAAAGACAATTTATGTTTTTTAAAATTATGAGTTTTAAAAACATAATGATGAAATAATACAATTATGTACTTTTAATACATAAAACATAAAAAAAATAAATAAGAACAATTTATTTAATGCATAAAAACAATAACAAAATACCAAAATACGATATAAAAAAATTAAACACAATAATGAAGCATTAAACACAATGAGCTGAAGCATTAAACACAATGATTTTAAGCTTTAAACACAACGACCAAAATACCCTTTTTATAAAATTAGAGAAATGTCACTTGTCAACTTCACAATCCTTTTCACCCTTTTCACCAATCTCACATTTTTCACCAATCTCACCCTGTTTACTTGAACCTAATCCTATATATATATATATGGAGGTGATCAAATGTTAACATGTTTATTGCATTAACCGAATAACTGCAACTTATTACTTTGAGGTTCACACTAAAGTAAATCTAAAGGTGTACTTTTTTTTATTTTTTTAATTAATTTAGAGTCCACTTACATTAATAAAAAAATAACAAAAAACATACATCTTCAAATTTACTTTAATGTGGGTTCCAAAGTAACAAGATGTACTTATTCGGTTATCGCAATATGGAAGAGTTAACATTCGAACATCCGCTATATATATATTTATATATATGAAGGCTCAATTGTTAAGACACTCTTATTGTGTTAACTCGTGTAATTCCGTCAAGATCAATCTAAATCTTTGTTTCCTTTTTATTTATATATCATTATTACACATAAACAATACTTTCTTCTTTTATGTAAATGTGTAAGTTCATCACCATTATTACACATAAACAATACTCTATTCTTTTATCAAATAATTTGATTTGAAATAATTCAGCTCGTTACATCAGTCTAATTACGAACATTTTAAAAAAATTCAGCTCGTTACATCAGTGTAATTTCGAAAACTTTAAAAAAATTTGACAAAATTATACTTGATTTAAAGATAAAAATGTGACAAATTTAATGGTGTAATTTTTTAAAAAAAATAATAATGCATATAAAAGTTATGATGGTTTAAAAAATTGTGGGGGGGGGGGGTAAACTTTTATTTTAAAAATCAAATCAAGTACACCTAACAAATATTCAAAATACCCTTAAAGAAATCTCAATCATTTATTTTTCCCAGAATTAATATGACCCACACATTTCAAATTTATTAAATTGGATAACCAATCAAATTGGGTTAATAAGTTATCTCAAGTATCATGGGTTCCAAATTGATCATTACCCTATATATATATATATATATATATGTGTGTGTGTGTGTGTGTGTGTGTGTGTGTATTAGAGCGCTCGGAGTGGAAGCCGGGAAGAACCCGGGGAGCCTTTCACCGGTTCGGGGAAAAGTGGGAACACCGGCCCCCGGTTTTGGGGTGGGGTAAATCGGGGTTCACTCACCGAATCAAGCCGAAGGAGGGGAGGGGAGAAAGAGCCGTTGCTCTTGACCGTTGGAGGCTTAAAAAAATTTTAACTCTATAAAATCTCACCATTTTTTACATCACAACTCACACTCTTTATCATTTTCTTCTTTCATTCTACACTCAAATTTTATAAAGTTTAAACCAATGGATCCGTTTACGTTTGAGCTTCCCCCATTTGAAAGTAAATCGTCAAGTTATGAAGAAGACGAGATCAATATCAGACAACGAAACTTTCAGTTTTTGTCAACCATCGTGGCCACGAGTTTAAACGAGTCTGCATCCACCGCATCCTCTTCGAGAAGGTATAAACAAGTTTTTTAGTATATTTGTTTTAGTATATTTGTTTTTTTATTTTTTTTATTATGTTTTTTACAATATATATGTTACAATATTTTTAAAAGTTATATATGTCGGGACGATCGTGCCGAATCACACAAGAGTGTTGTTGATCATTATCCTAGTTGGGCAACTATAGTGAAATCGTTGCAGCATCCTCCCGAAAATGATTGAAAGCGTCGTCGATTCAAGAGAGCACAAGAAGGTGCACGAAAGGATGTTGAAAGAGCTTTTGGTGTTTTGAAGAGAAGGTGGAATATATTGCATCGTCCCACAAAGCAAATGCATCCACGAAGTTTACGAAAAATTATGTATGCTTGTATCATTCTACACAATATGATTTTAAAATGGAATGGGTCAGCAATATCACCAGAACACATAGAGGACCCTCCTAGCGATGAACAGCCTGAAGAAGATATTCTTTATCAGCTACGATCAAAAACAACGCACGAAAACCTTTGAGTCGACCTTATCGAGCATTTGGAGCATTTATCGCAGCAATATCACGCCAATAACCCGAATAACTAGTATTTTAAATATCTTTAATCGTTGTTGCGTATTTTTTATAATCGTTGTGGTTTTTTATTTAATGTAATATCTTTTTAATTTAATGTAATATCTTTTTAAATTTTAATGTAATTTTTTATTTTATTTTTAATGAATCTATTTAATTATTATTATTTATTGTTAAAATAATTAATTAAAAATAAGATTTGAAAATGGGGGAAAGTGGGAAAAAGTGGGACGACACCGTGCAAAGTGGGGAAAATTAGGGAAAACTGATGTGGCGCTGATGTGGCAATGAGGAAAAATGGGGAAGCATGGGACCACTCCTTGTGGCCTTAAGGGAGAGGATAAAATGTTAATCATTCCTTATTACGTTAACCGAATAACTACATCTTATTAATTTGGGGCCTACACTAAAGTAAATATAAATGTGTAGGTTTTTTCTTTTTTTTAATTAATATAGGGCCCAGTTACATTAATAAAAAATTAAGAAAAAACCTACACATTTAGATTTACTTTAATGTGGGTTCAAAGTAATAAGATGTAGTTATTCGGTTATCGTAATAAGAAAGGGTTAAAATTAGAACCATCCCCTATATATTAATTATAAGGGATATGTTATCAACTTTAAGTATATAAAAGTGATATTATATAAATTAATCTATGTGGGTTTTGAAAAGTTTTCAAATTCAAAGAGTTGATTTGATCGATGACAAGTACCACGAAAACTTAACAAGACTATATACAATGATCAAAATTGATTATGATTTGATTACATATTTTGCTCTAAAGACAAATTTAAAGCATCCTCTGCTTTGCACTGAAGTCTTCAACTGGTTGGCAATTTAACTTTACAGTAGTGGCTCGTATATGATAAATTGATAATGCTCACAAAATCGGCCCCTCTTGTCCCTTCTAGTTTGTCTTTTTTTTCTTTTTCCATCATTGCATTTGTATATCAGTAAATTTATTACTGTTAACATTAAAAAATATAATTTTATTTTTTAAAATTCTAATATTATATATATATATATATATATATATATATCCACAACACATATAACTTTTTTATTTATAATTCTTTTTTTATTTTCTTATAACATATATTACATACATAAACACATACATAAAAAAGAAAAAGAAAAAAAAAATTGAATATTACACTCGGTGTTCACTTGTTTTCTTAGCTCAAATGAATTTTTAATTTATTTTTATCATATATATACACACACTTTGCAACATTCTCCAAGCCCATGCAACCCTTTAGATAAATTAAAATTTTGCTTTTTTATTATTATTATTATTATTATTATTATTATTATTATTATTATTAATCATATACTGTTGTTACACATATCATTATTAGAATCTATTAGAATTATAGAATTGTTGAAGAAAATTTATGAGATAAATTATTAACCTATAAATCAACTTATATAAATATGATAATTTACTTTAGTCACAATTAAAAGCACACGTTATTCTTGTTATATGCAATCAACTATCAAACTTAAATTTGTGTAAATGGATAGTATAAGCTCATGCTATTAAATGTATACAAGCAAAGTACCTTTATGTTGCGACATTCTGGTAATGATTAGAAGTTGTGTGTTGCAATGTGCCAATATGATTAAAAACTTGTATGAATTCATAACGAATGGGTTATGAAGATTAAAATGCATATATAAAACATTGTTATTCTCTCTATGTTTTAGTATAAAAATTTTAAAAATGTTAATTGTTGGAATTTTGTGTGAAAAGAAAAGGAAAAAGAATATATAAACTTTTAACCTTTCACCTACCAATTCATTTGTTATGAATATGGTGTTTGTTAGTGGGCAATTGGCCATGAATATGCTAGTTAGTGGGCATAATGGCAACTTTTGAAATGCCAAGACTACAAGTATAAATAGAGACATTTGGCCTCTTGTTGAAGTTGCTAGAATTTGAAATCAATGCACCACTTGAGATTTATACACACAAGCTCCAAAGGTTCCAAGCACAATCATTTGCTTTGTTGAATTCTCAACAACCTACAGCGATCGGTTCTCTCGTGTGAAACACTCTTGTTTCAGGTGAAGTTTCGGGTTTTCGGTTAACTCCGGCAGTACACACTGTTTCGGCTGTTGTACCCTAAGAAACAGTCGGGTTCACCTGGGTGGTCCGAAATCTGTTTTAAGGGACCTATGTTGAACAGAAATCCTCAACCACCGAACTCGTTTTAATTTGTTTCTTCTATTGTTATACTTCTTATTTTAATTTAACTTTTAGAATTTATTTCATCTTGTACTACATTTCTTTATTGTAATTTGAATTTTAGCACTTTTATGTTTATTGTAATAATGAATTTTCATTGTGTATTTTCTGAATTGTAATTCGAGTAATTGAATAATAAAAGTATTTATTTATTTTGTGAACGGTGTTCCTACAAGCTTAAAACAGATTTTAAAAACCACCGTTCATAAGTTTGTGTTTTTAAAAAATTTTCGGATTACAAAACAGAAATATAAATTATTTAGTTTCGTACAAATATTTGTTTATCAAGAAATTTTAAATGTGTTTTTAAATTTTGTTTTTGGTAAACGAGTATTGTTTTCTTATTAATAGGAAAATTTAATATTTTGTTTTGGTTTTTTGTAAACCATAACTAGTTATTTTCTGTTTTGATAATTGTTAACAAAGTTTGGTTTTATTAAATTTGTTTTGTGTAAACCAAAAGTTTTATAAACCATTTGTTAACGTTTATTTCTTGAACATAATCGAATCAATTTTTTTTCTACGAGTTTTATAAACGATAGTTATAATCGTTTATTTCTAACGAGCGTGTTAGAAAAAGGTTTTTATGATATAAAAACTTAAAATTATAAAACGTTTGATGTTCTTAAAAAAAATTAGTTAGATTTTGGGGTCGTTTTTGCGTAAACCACAATTTCTCAAATACTTGTCAAATTTTAGTAAAATTTGATTTAGGTTTTGTGTTAACCATACGGTTTTTTGTAAACCACAAAATATTTTGATAAATTAAGCTCATCAAAGTTTGAGTTTTAAGTGACGGACTTGTAGTAACTGGAAGGGTGGACATCGTTATCTGAGTTTCCTGTCTAGGAAAACAATTCGTATGTATCCCAATCAGCCGAGGGACCTGTCTTGCTTTCCTGGGGATTTTTGGAGAGAGTGTCTTAACATATTAGGCCAAAACAAGTCATGCAAACGTCACATGAACTCAAATAACTTTGTTTGAGTTAAAAAGTTAAATTTTAAATTTGGTTTTGTGTAAACCTTATTTCTAAAAATCTGACTTGCATCTTTTGCATTTTCACTCATGTTTCAGTAATGACAACTGTACTTGCTCAAACTTTAACACCTATGGGACTATTAGTTGGTACCCAAGCTGCCCAGACTGTGGCAAATCATGCTGAAAGACCTGAAAAGTTTTCTGGTTTGGACTTTAAGAGGTGGCACCAAAAGATGTTGTTTTACATGACCACTTTGAACCTTGCGAGGTTCCTGACTGAGTCCCCTCCTGCAATTACTGATGGGGATGTCCAATCCGTAACCGCTTTGGAAGCGTGGAAACACTCGGAATATCTGTGTCGCAACTATGTGTTGAACGGTTTAGTGGATGCATTGTATAATGTTCACTGCAAGATAACAACTGCCAAAGAATTATGGGGGTCGTTAGACAAAAAGTATAGAACGGAGGATGCTGGCACAAAGAAGTTTGTGGTAGCCCGTTTCTTGGACTTTAAAATGGTTGATACTAAAACAGTTTTGAACCAAGTTCAAGAGTTGCAAATTATACTAAGCGACATACATTCTGAGGGAATGACTCTTAGTGAGACATTTCAAGTTGCAGCCATGATTGAAAAATTGCCTCCAAGTTGGGTGGATTTCAAGAACTACCTAAAGCATAAGCGAAAGGAAATGACGGTGGAGGACCTTGTGGTGCATCTTCGAATTGAGGAAGACAACAGGTTGGCTTTGAAAATAACACAACAACAATTTGCTCCAAAAGCAAATATGGTAGAACATGGTCAATCTTCCCGAGGGTACAAAAAGAAAATTGACAACTACAAGGTCAAGGGCAAGGGCAAGGGCAAAGGCAAGGTTGTGGACCTTGGACCGAAAAAAGGTGGTGTGAAGAAGCAGGTTTTCCCTTTTAAGGGAAAATGCTACAATTGCGGTGAACATGGTCACCGTGCTGATAAGTGTAAGGCTCCTAAACAGGACCGAGCACATATGATGGAGGACGATATGCCTCTTGTTGCTATGGTCTCTGACATCACTACTATGATGGAGGAGATTAACTTGGTGTCAAATGACCCTAAGGGGTGGTGGGTTGACACTGGTGCTACCCGCCATGTGTGTCCTGATCGGGCCCTCTTTAATACGTTTAAAAAGGTGGTGGGTGACTCGAAGCTGTACATGGGGAATGCAGCAACTGCCGATGTCAAGGGTGAAGGTAGTGTGATCTTAAAGTGGACTTCGGGGAAGGAGCTCACTTTGAGCAATGTGCTCTATGTTCCTAACATACGTAAGAGTCTCGTGTCGGGATGGTTGTTTAACAAACATGGTTTTCGTTTAGTTTTTGAATCTGATAAATTTGTTTTAACTAAGCGTGGAATGTTTGTTGGTAAGGGCTACGCCCAAGATGGAATGTTTAAACTCAATGTAATAGCTAAGGTTGAGAACATGAATGAAAATGCTTCTACTTCTGCTTATTTGATTGAGTCATCTAATGTTTGGCATGGTCGTTTAGGTCATGTTAATTTCAATTCGATGCGTTGACTGATTAAATTAGATTGCATTCCAAAATTTTCTATTGATTCAAAATATAAATGTACAACATGTGTTGAAGCAAAACAAACAAGATCATCTTTTAAGTCGGTTGAAAGAATAACTGAACCCCTTGACATAATTCATACTGATGTGTGTGATTTAAAATTGATTCCCACAAGAGGTGGAAATAAGTATTTCATCACATTTATTGATGATAGTACACGATATTTGTAACATCAAGTGCCAGATCGTCCGGCAAGTCCGTACGGTATGCGTACTTTCACTTTACACTATGTGTAAATACATGTACATGAACAGTTATTGTATTATCAGAATTCAAAATACAATACATAGTTGTACGTATTTTTGTGTAAACTTAAATACAGTAGGTACAACATACATTTGAAACAATAGTTGTGTGTATTTAAGTGAAAACTTAAGTACAGTTAACACAACGAATCACGGGAAATAACAGTGTACAAGTAAACAACGACAACATATCGGTTGCGATCTGATGTCCACAGATGACAGGAATCAGATGGCCGACGAATCAGTACAAGAGCAATGTGAAAACTGGATGTTTAGTTGAGTCCGACAGTGAGGAAACACAATTCAAACACAAATGCAGTGTTATTTCAGAATAACGAACTGACAATGTGTTTGCGTGGGTGACGATTCACACAAACATATCTGTGAGTTTAGAGTTCTGAAATAATGACTGAAAAGTAGAAAACAAAAGTCGGAAAGCAAAACCATTGTCGTGTTCGTTCGGGTGACGATTCGAACGAATACGCGCGAAGGTGACGCGATTCGACGAAACGAAAATGAAGCACGACACGATACGAAAATAATTTAATAAAATAAAATAAATAACATTTACAATTTTGAAACTCATCAAATTAAATTAAATTAGTTCTTTTATTTATTCTTTTTAAATTACGCGGTTAAATTCCGGAAACGTAACGAAAACGCGAACCGAGCAACAAAAACGAACCTGAACTCACTCGTGGTATAAATACCAAAAATGAGTCCATGTTCTTTATTTTTCCACTTCTTCTTCTCCATCAAAACTCAATTCCCGGTTTTGAAAAACCCTCACCATTTCCAACCTTCAAACCTCCATATCTCTCTCAATACTCAACCAAATCCTTCCATTTTTGAACCTACACGAAGCTCTCATCACCCTCTACACGAAAGTACAACAGATCGGAGGTCAAACTCCCTTAAATCGAGGTAAAATGAGCTGCAAAGTTACGAGAATTAGGGTTTTCAATCTATAGTGCAAACCACTAACCCTAGCCGGTCAAACACTCTTATACACGAGCCCTATAGCCAAAGGAAACACCCTTAACTCCTGCTAGCTTTGGAACCACAAACGAGGAACCTCACAATGAGGGGTGTTGGATGCCGACCTGATGCGGCCGAATGAGACCATGCCAGCCGAAAGGACTAAGGCCGAAAGGCCTCACTCGGCTAGGGCAGCTTCATTCGCGGCTAAACCCTTCGGCAGTCCCTCATTCGCCACCCAGCTGCCATTCGCCAATCACCTCCCTTTCGTCAATAATGTCATTCGGCCCTACCACATAATGAGTCTCTTTCGGCCATGAAACCATTCGCCAATCACTTTCCCATTCGCCGGCCACCCTTTTTTCGGCCATCATGTCATTCGATCATCACCATCTCGGTTTCTGTCTAGCCCTTCGGTAGGGACTCTCATTTGTGGGTTCTGATTCAGTCGAACATCCTCAGAAGCCCTACACATTCGGCCAAAGGCCTACCCTTCGAACCTCTCTAATTGGTTGATGTCTCAAATGACCTAACATGTTAGCCGATCGACCAACTCAACATCAAACGACTCAGTTGATTTGTTAGGCCCACCGTGTATAAACTGGCCCAAATTTTCAGCCCAAGATAGGTTGATTGATGTAAAGCTCATTAATTGTTCAAAACAGCCCATGCAATGGCCCAACTATTTAATAAACTCACACTTGTTGACTTAACAACTCTAATTTGATCCACTCAATTGGCCAGGCCCAACCCAAGACACTGTTGTAGCCTAGAGTTATTAATGGGCCCAGATTTTCTGGGTTGGCCCAACAGTTTATTAATTCAGCCCAAAATAACCACCTCGGCCCAATCACATCTAGCCGGCCCAATGACACCTCTCTGGCCCAGCAGCAGTTCTTTCGGCCCACACATAGGCAACCACACTAGTCAATCGGCCCAACTTCATCATTCGGCCCACCTTGATTAATTCGGCCCAATTGGTCTTGGCCACAACAAACTAGGCAAGCAACTTAAGCAAATTCGTAAATGATAATATGCATGGGATTTTCTCAAATACTACAAAGGTGGTAAACCTTGACGTAGTAGATTTCACAAACTCCAAATATCAAGTCATTACAAGAACTAGGTTTAGTTATTTATTAACTATATGGCAAAGTATATTAAACTTAATTTAGATGGATTAAGGGTTAGGGAATCTCATCACAAGTGATCCAAGGGCCGAATTAAGATCGAGACTCACGGGTGTTAGCCAATGCTAAGGCTAACATACACACACACACAGATTTCCACAAACTTATATATACGAGTTATAAACAACGTGAAATCAATACAGGATCGTGAAAACAAACTCCGGTACAAATGAGAGCTCGTGCATTCTTCCATTTAGACTTAGTCAACCCCAACAACAACAAGGTGAGTTCATATGCCCCTTTTACTTTAATCTTTACTGATTTTAACTCTCGGGGCTGAGAAACATGTTTACTTTTATTTATTTAAAAGTTTTGCTTAACATGTTATTTATACTTTGATTTTGATAATATCAAATTGTTTATTATCGCTTATCATTGTATGCATGCTTGTATGATTATGAGATAACAGGGAAACTCAGATGATTATGATAATGTAACTTCTTAATCATCAACATCATCAACACATTAGAATAACTTAGTTATAAGATGATAGCTTATAACACTTAGTTATTTCCACATGAACAAATACCTAGACAGTTTACACATAAACACACAACGAGAAACAATCCCACATTGAGGCTTTGGGATCACACGGATTACAGTAAATGATGATCATGATAGCGTAACTTCATGGGATTCTTATCATTTACGCATAATTAACATGATGTAATAAGACAAGTTCTTATTCGACTTTGTTAATCACACGAGAACAATCCCACATTGAGGCTTTGGGATCACACGGATTACAGTAAATGATGATCATGATAACGTAACTTCATGGGATTCTTATCATTTACACATAATTAACATGATGTAATAAGACAAGTTCTTATTCAACCTTGTTAATTACACGAGAACAATCCCACATTGAAACTTTGGGATCACACGGATTACAGTAAATGATGATCATGATAACGTAACTTCATGGGATTCTTATCATTTACACATAATTAACATAATGTAATAAGACAAGTTCTTATTCAACCTTGTTAATTACACGAGAACAATCCCACATTGAGACTTTGGGATCACACGGATTACAGTAAATGATGATCATGATAACGTAACTTCATGGGATTCTTATCATTTACATATAATTAACATAATGTAATAAGACAAGTTCTTATTCAACGTTGTTAATCACATGAGGACAATCCCACATGGAGACTTTGGGATCACACGGTGGAATAGAGGTGAATGAAATGCATTGTAGTCTGACTACGTGAGGATTACAATGGATTTCATTTGGGCTCTATACGTAGCATTGAGATTACATTACAAATAGTTAACTAACACTCTTATTATTTAAAAGTGAATAACAGTTAACCCCACAAGAAATAGAATAATACAAGGATCAGATTTAATTAATCTAAATTCCTTAATTAAGCGAGGGTTTATCAATACTTCGGTTTGATAACTAAACCCCTCACACGATATTATTCTATAATTGATACAACAACCGAATACATATCAGACACGTTGAATGGATGGGAAATGGATATTTTTAGTTGTATCGCAAGTGGTGTGGAACTTGACTGAGTAAGTGGTGGGATAGCGTCTGGGCTTGAACCTTTCGTGATTCCCTATATATAAGCATACTTAATCAGGTGATACTCTACTTGTACATATAACTAAGGAGAGGCCATTGGGTGGAACAGGTGAATTAAGTATTATAAGTAACAAGTATGACATTGTGGATGTGTGTATGATCAATTCAATGATTTCAATTACTAAACTTATGAACTCACCAACCTAGTGTTGATTTTGTTTAAGTTGCATGTTTTTCTCAGGTGACGAACAGGTATAGATACATATATGCAAGCGCTAAGCTAGTGGACCTTTAGAAGAACTAGCTTACTTTTGATTGCATACTTTTGGAATGACAAAACAGTGAATCACTTTTGTATATCTTGTACAATTCAAGATATAAACTCATTGATTCTTTTTGAGTAGATTTACTTAGTTAAATTATGATGTACAATGTAATTTAACTTTGTAATTCTATTTCATGTCATGTTAGCATTTCTCATTTATATCTCATGTGCTATGTAAACAATCTGATCAATTCGATTATCATTCAAGATATCGCGCCCGGGAACCTTCCGCCCAATGGGAAAACCCGATCCGTTCCCGCCGGCCCGGGGTGTGACAATATTGCTATGTCTACTTACTTAAGAGTAAGGATGAAGCAATTGACAAGTTTGTCTTGTATAAAACTGAGGTTGAGAATCAACTCAACAAAAAGATAAAAGTTCTTAGGAGTGATAGAGGCGGAGAATATGTTTCACCATTTGCCGATATTTGTGCACAAAATGGAATTATCCATGAGTGTACAGCTCCTTATTCCCCACAACAAAATGGTATTGCGGAACGCAAGAACCGTACATTGAAGGAGATGATGAATGCTATGTTAATTAGTTCTGGAATGAGCCAGGACATGTGGGGGAAGCTATTGTGTCGGCTACTTATCTTTTAAACAAAATACCTTTCAAGAAAAAGGATGTTACTCCTTATGAGTTGTGGATGGGAAGAAAGCCATCTTATAAATACTTGAAAGTGTGGGGGTGCCTAGCAAAAGTGGTGGTTCCACCACCAAAGGTTCAAAGAATAGGACCCAAAACCGTGGATTGTGTATTCATTGGTTATGCCCATCATAGTAGTGCATATCGGTTTCTCGTTTATGATTCAAAGAATCCTGAAATACACAACAATACGATAATGGAGTCAAGGAATGCATCATTCTTTGAAGAAGTGTTTCCTTGTTTGAAAAAGGAACTCCCAAGTTCATCAACACCAGTTGATGAGATTGTTCATGATAAAGATCAAGAACAATTAGAGGCTGAAGAGGTTGAGCCAAGAAGAAGTAAGGGGCAAAGGATTAAAAAATCTTTTGGACCTGATTTTCTTACTCATATGGTTGAGGGAGAGCCCCAAACCTATCGTGATGCAATCAGCTCTTCGGAAGGACCTCAATGGAAAGAGGCAATCAAGAATGAAATTGATTCTATTTTACAAAACCATACTTGGGAGCTAGTAGATCTTCCACCAGGGTGTAAACCACTTGGATATCGATGGATATTCAAAAGGAAGATGAAAGCTGATGGTTCCATTGATAAGTACAAGGCAAGGTTAGTGATCAAAGGATTTACACAAAAAGAAGGAGTAGATTACTTTGATACTTACTCGCCTGTGACTAGAATAACCTCGATAAGGTTGGTGCTTGCAATAGCGGCTTTAAGAAATTTGGAAGTCCACCAAATGGATGTTAAAACCGCTTTTCTAAATGGGGATTTAGAAGAGGAAATTTACATGGAGCAACTTGAGGGTTTCTCAGCTCCAGGCCAAGAAGGAAAAGTGTGTAAATTAGTCAAGTCATTATATGGCTTGAAGCAAGCTCCAAAACAATGGCATCAAAAGTTTGACCAAGTTATGCTTAACAATGGTTTCAAAATTAATGAATGCGACAAGTGTGTTTATGTGAAAAACACAATGAGAGGTTATGTGATATTATGTCTTTATGTAGACGATATGCTTATCGTGGGGAGTGATGATAACATGATTAAAACTACAAAAGACATGTTAAAACCGAGATTTGACATGAAAGACATGGGTCTAGCTGATGTGATTCTTTGTATAAAGATCAATAGAACCCAACATGGTCTTGTGTTGAGTCAATCTCACTATGTGGACAAAATCCTTGAAAAGTTTAATGAGGGGGATACGAGTGTGGCTCATACTCCAGTAGATACCACCCAACATCTATCAAAAAATAGAGGTGAGTGTGTTCCTCAGTTAGAGTATTCAAGGATTATTGGCAGTCTGATGTATCTGATGACATGTACACGGCCAGACTTAGCATATGCTGTGAGTAGGCTAAGTAGATATACTAGTAATCCGAGCTCTGAACATTGGAAGAGCATGAAAAGATTACTAAGGTACTTAAGATACACAAGAAACTATGGGCTGCATTATGGCCGAGATCCAGCTGTTATAGAAGGATACAATGATGCAAACTGGATATCCGATATGAAAGATTCCAAATCCACAAGTGGTTATGTGTTCACCCTTGGTGGAGCAGCTATAGCCTGGAAGTCGTCCAAGCAAACTCTTATAGCTAGATCTACGAAGGAATCTGAGTTTATCGCGTTAGATAAAGCTGGAGAAGAAGCAGAATGGCTACGTCAATTTGTGGTAGACGTTCCAGGATGGCCAAAGCCTATGTCGGCTATTTGCATACATTGTGATTGTCAATCGGCTATTGGTAGAGCTCAAAGTGCAATGTATAATGGCAAATCACGACACATTAGACGTAGACACAATACGATACGACAACTACTCTCAATGGGAGTTATCTCAATTGACTATGTGAGGTCAAAAGATAACATAGCGGATCCGTTTACAAAAGGCTTAAGCAGAGAGTTAGTGCACAAGTCGTCAAGAGGAATGGGACTAAAGCCCTTCGAACAAGTTTGTACAAAGGAAAACCTATCCTAGAAGATTGGAGATCCCATGACCTAGGCTCAATAGGACAACCTAATTGTATGAATTAAGGTCACTGTGGGGGAGTACCTCAAATATAAAAGGGAGTTGAATACTTCCTAGTTCATTCCTTTATCAAATCAGTGATAGCAATGGAGGATAAGCATACAACTTTTAATGATTTGTGTGAAATCACCTATGTGAGAGAGAAGTGGGGTCGCTTTGAATGGATTTGTGGGGTGCACAATTCCTAGAGCTCTTGCAGAACCAGGCTAGTGTTCCATGACCATAACGGACACGACAATGAGGAGTTAACCGTACCAGGAAGAGTATTGTGTGACATGTAATAATGTCTACGTAAACAGGGATTGGTTCAAGGACATCGCGTCTACTAATCGCTAGGAGACAAAGTGCATATCACAAAGGAGGGTTCAAAGGGAACACTTACTTCTCCTGCAATACTTAACCGCTGAAATTTTATCGTGACGCTTGAGTGTAAGGATCGATTTCTTTTCATGTGGGGGATTGTTGGAATTTTGTGTGAAAAGAAAAAGGAAAAAGAAAATAAAAACTTTTAACCTTTCACCTACCAATTCATTTGTCATGAATATGGTGTTTGTTAGTGGGCAATTGGCCATGAATATGCTAGTTAGTGGGCATAATGGCAACCTTTGAAATGCCAAGACTACAAGTATAAATCGAGGCATTTGGCCTCTTGTTGAAGTTGCTAGAATTTGAGATCAATACACCACTTGAGATTTATACACACAAGTTCCAAAGGTTCCAAACACAATCATTTGCTTTGTTGAATTCTCAACAACCTATAACGATCGGTTCTCTCGAGAAACACTCTTGTTTCAAGTGAAGTTTCGGGTTTTCGGTTAACTCCGGCAGTACACACTGCTTCGGCTGTTGTACCCTGGGAAACAGTCGGGTTCACCTGGGTGACCCGAAATCTGTTTTAAGGGACCTCTGTTGAACAGAAATCCTCAGCCTTGAACTCATTTCAATTCGTTTCATCTTGTTTTCTACTTCTTCTTGTAATTTCAATTTTAGCATTTTTATATTTCTTGTATTACTTTATTTTAAATTCTGTATTTTTCTGAATTGTAATTCGAGTAATTAAATAATAAAAGTATTTGTTTATATTGTGAACAGTGTTCCTACATTAAATTAATAAAAAAAATAAGAAAAATCAAAAACATCATATTGGTGTTGGCGACATTAACAAAACATATGAAGTTACAACAACCAAGTTATGGAGGCCGAAACATATATCAAATACTGTTATACAACTATACAACATTCTTCAGACAATATATGTCTCATTTTTAATGTACCATCAATTAGTCGATATAACCCACAATTGACGGATTCAGTGCATTGGGGAGTGATAGACCCCTCGTAGGAGCTCACAATGAAATGTTAAAACGTATTGTTTTTAAAAATAATTTTGCTTAATTTTGAAATAAAAAAAATGCAAAAAAGTGATTAAAAAGGGCTCATAAATCTGATTACAAAGTAAAACAATTTTGCAAAACTTCTGTGTATTTGTATTTTATTTACTATTTAATGAGTTTGTATTTAATATTTTTACATCTCATGTGAGTGTGTGATAAAATATAACAATGAAATTTGTTTTACGCTTTAGTATTTGAAGCGAGTTGACTATAAGATATAACTTGAAAAGTGATTATTCAAACAACTTTTTATTCTTAGTACTCTTGCTAGATTTGTTTCTTTGTTTCAAATTTCTCGACTCGTTTTTTACCTAAACCCATTTTTATAAGTCCATTTTTGTCCCATGTAAAAAATTCTTCATTTGCTACTGTAGCCCATGATTATTATGTTTTCTTTAAGGTCAAAGAACGAAATTTATTGAGAAAAAAAAATATGATTATGCATATTACAAGGGATAAAATCTAGTTTAGAAACTCGAGAATGGCCAAGATAACATTTTACAAAGTTAAAAGATAAATTTTAAAAGGTTTTAAAAATTAAGGGTTCATTTGGTTAGTGACAAATTGCATTAACACTTTCTAATAAAAATTAGTACAATGTTCGCGCTACGCGGGGGAAAATAAAACATTTAAATTGTCAATTTTGGCTTGTAAAAAGTTCAAATCAGCTCATGGCTTATCAAAAAAATTCTTTTAATTTATTTAATTTTTATATTTAACTAAAAATGACTATTAGGTGAAAATTTCTAATTTAAAAAGTTAAATATGTCAAATGTGACATAAGTATCAAGAAGTGGCTTCATTTGATTTGAGAGAATTTTTTTATAACTATTCAATCCTAGTTAACTTCTTAAATTACCAATGTGGTACAAACTAAAAATTAAATATATATACACACACACACACACACACTTTATGGTTTGCAAACTTTTGTAAGTTATATTCCATGCTATAAGAGTTGTATATCTCTTAATTTTAAGATATTTGATCAAATGATCCAATGGTTACCCTCCTAGTTCCCAAATCTTAATTTTGATTTTTTACGGTTAATTCGTTTTATTTGAAAATTTTCAATTTATTTAATTAGTTTCTAAATCATATTTACAACGTGTAACAGCTGTAGCAACAACCGTCTATTACATCGACAATAATTAGAATTTAAAGAGCTTGCAGCTTAACTGTGACAATTTTCAATAGGCTTAGGTTATCATATATCATGAGTTCAAATTCTGGCAAAAAAGGTCGCTCTTGATTTGCTTTTTAACCTATCTATAATATTGCTTTGTGTTTTTCGTATTGTAGATATAAACAACACAATAATAAATAATAATAATAATAATAATAATAATAATAATAATAATAATAATAAAACAAAGAGTCTTTTTTATTTTTTTAGCTTGCAAATGACGATTACAGAAGGCCGATCTGATCCAAGTTGCCTGCTAATTAATACAACACACAAATGAAGAATTAAATCGCATTTATTATTTATTTTAAGTTTTTTTAATTATTATACTGATTTTTCAGCTTAGCAAATCAATATTTGGATTAATTACCATATATATTTTCTATACAACATGTCTTAAATATGGTTGCTTCAAAAGTAGACCCCTTCATTTGTGGAAGAAGTAAAAATTGTTTATACCCTAACTAAATGTCCAAACAACTGTCACCAGGATCAAGGGATACAGATGGGCCATGACCCCTTTTTTTCCGCAACCCAAATCAGGAGCATTTTCTATGTCACCATTGAATCATTGGTTATAATTACAGGCCCAAATGTTATCATTTGGAGTTTGGACCCAAGGGAAAACCGGTTTATTCATATATTGGATTGATGGTTCAATCCACTTCTCACGTGTACAAGACTACAAGTTACAAGCATCTAGTGATCACTATTGGTAGCTTTAATGTTATCAATGAGACAACGATTTTAGGATATTAGATTAACTTGTCGATCGAGATAATAATATTAGTTATTAGTCGAGTTAGGTGATGCAAGAGTATGGGCTTGAATAACACCAATATTATTTGAATTGTTCTTGATGTGAATTAATGATGGGCTTATAATTAATATTATGGGCTTGATATGTATATTTGGTTTTGGGCTTAACCAATACATGCATATATATACATATGATATTTGCTTATATAGTAAAAAGAGAAGAGAATTTCTCACTCTGGCTCTTGATCACATGCAGGCAGCCAGGCAGACGTACCGTTACAAATACGATCTTCAAAGAAATTGATGAAATCCATATTCCTTTGACAAATCTTTGTCTAATCCGATAAATTATTGTGTGTAACACACAAGTATGTTTATCTGATAGTGATTCACGATTCAAAGATTGATCCAAGATATTGATTGAGAAGATTATGGAGGTTCCAGGTTTGATTAATGTTTTGTTTGTATAATTGTTGAAGTTTGTGATTCTAGTAGGATGTATATAAAATCACTTGACCTATGGATTCCTTATTCTGGTCCCATAGCTCACATGTATTTAGAGGTGGGCAAAAAACCCGGAACCGGTATAAGATCTACCACCAAAAGATAAATATTCATTGATAATGAAAAGGTTTAAATACATGAGTTGGTACAACTAATATCCTATTATGTAGCTATAGGATAAATAAAAGAATAATAAATAATTACAATAATAATAAAAAAAATATTGTAAACATAAGATAATTATGATGGTGGTTCAATAGTCCCCCGCAAGATGGACGATCATTGAAGGAGACCAATCTTGGAAAATAGTAGAGAATGCCGTTCCTTTGGAAGAGGTTTGGTCAATGCATCTGCAAGCTGGTCATTACCAGATATGTGAGTGACTCGGATAGTTCCATCTTGAACTCGTTCTCGAACAAAGTGAAAGTCAAGAGCAAGATGTTTCATTTTTGAATGAAAAACTGGGTTTGCTGAATAGTATGTAGCACTTAAGTTATCACAATAAATGGTTGGAGTTGTGGAAGAAGGATAACCAAGTTCGGATAAAAGAGAAATGAACCATTGGAGTTCAGTTGTAGTTGAAGCTACAACTCTAAATTCAGCCTCAGTAGAAGAGCAAGCTAAAGTGGGTTGACGCTTGGAGCTCCAAGATAGAGGGGTAGGACCCAAGTAAATGATATAACCTGTGGTGCTTCGATAGGCAGCTTTGTCACCCGCCCAATCAGCATCGGTAAAAGCATGAAGTTGAAGGGGAATATTGCGCTGAAACAAGAGACCATCATTTAAGGTGCCATGTAGGTAACGCAGCAAGCGTTTGAGTGCAGGATAGTGAGACTCAGTGGGTTGATGCATAAATTGTGAGAGTCTATTAACTGCAAAGGAGACATAAGGTCGGGTTATGGCAAGGTACTGGAGGGAACCAATGATGGCTCTATATTCTGTTGGAGAGTTGAGCAGTGGGCTATCAGATGAATTTAGAGAGATGGAAGTGGACATGGGGGTGGATGCAGGTTTGCTTTCATGCATGTTTGTTTTGTGGAGTAGATCAAGGATATATTTGGATTGGGAAAGAAAGACGCCAGTAGGATGGGGAATGACCTCGACACCTAAAAAATAAGAAAGAGAGCCGAGATTTTTGAGAGAGAAACGATTGGCAAGGGTGGAGATAAAGGATTGAATAGAGGAGGAATTGGGTCCAGTGATGATAATGTCATCTAGATAGACTATGAGGTAAATTGGTATTGGAGTGGAAATGTTAAGGAAGAGAGAGGGATCTGAGATAGTTGGTTTGAAGGAGATGGATAAGAGATATGACTTGAGCTCATTGTACCAAGAACGAGAAGCTTGTTTTAAGCCATAGATGGCTTTGTTGAGCTTACAGACGTGGTTTGGGAAGGATGGGTCAATGAATCCCGGGGGTGGGGACATGTACACTGATTCGGATAAGGTGCCTTGCAAGAATGCATTGTTGATATCAAGTTGGTGGAGTTTCCAATTGAAGGAAGTGGCAAGTGCAAGGAGGAGGTGAAGAGTTCCGGGTTTGACCATGGGACTGAAGGTTTCTAAGTAATCCAGGCCTGGGCGTTGGTTGAAGCCTTTGGCGACCAGACGCGCTTTGAGGCGATCAACGGAGCCATCAGGAAGAAACTTGGTGCGGTAGACCCATTTGCAGCCGACAATGTTAGGGGCTGCATCTGGTGGAACGAGTGTCCTAGTTTGGTTGCGAACTAACGCATCAAATTCAGACTGCATGGCGGTACGCCATAAGGGTTGTTTGAGTGCCTGAGTGATGGTAGTGGGTTCGGGAAGAGAGTGAACGGTGGAGTGGTAGAGGACATAGTCTGTGGTGTTGTATTTGGGGTTTGGTTTCTTGTGGGGGCGGGTTTGATAAGCAGAAGTTGGTGCGGTGGATGAAGCTTGTTGAGCCTAGGTGGGTGGATTCGGTTGGGGAGGGGGTTGAGTGGTAGGGGGCTTAGGTGGGCATCGGGTGTATGTGATGAGAGGTGGTTGGGAAGGAGCTGTGGTGGTGGAAGTGGAGGGTGGCGGTGTAGGGGAGGTATTTTGGGGTGGGTCAGAATTAGATTGTTGTGGGGGAGAGTCTAAAGGCAGTGTAGTAATTGAGAGAGGATACCAAGTGTGTGGAGCAGGGGGTTGGGGAGTTGGGTGTTTGGTGAGGGTGGGGTAGGGAAAAATATGTTCAACGAAGTGAACATGTCGAGAGGTATAAAGGCGATTTGTGAGGGGATCCAAGAGGTGATAGGCACTTTGGGAAGAGGAGTAGCCAACAAAAATGCAAGAGATAGATCTTTGTTGGAGCTTGTTAGAGGTGTAAGGCCGAAGCCAAGGGTAGGAGAGGCAACCAAATTTGAGTAGTTTGTTGTAATTGGGAAGATGGTGGAAAAGGCGGGTGTATGGGGAGTCATGATTGAGAGTTGGAGTGGGGAGCCTGTTGATGAGATAAGTGGCTGTTGTGAAGGCATGAGGCCAAAAGGTGGTGGGTAAGTTGGCATGGAACATAAGGGATAGGCCGGTTTCAACAATATGGCGATGGCGGCGCTCGGCATAACCATTATGTTCCGGGGTGTGAGGGGGGGGAGGTGAGGTGGGAGATGCCACCTGAAGCAAGGTGAGGGGAGAGTTTGATAAACTCGCCGCCATTATCAGAAAAAAAAAAGAATTATTTTAGAGTTGAAGTAGTTTTCAACTAATTTTTGAAATCGGATGAATGTTTGAAGCGAGTCAGATTTATGTTTAAGGGGGTATAACCAAATGTATTTGGTGAAATGATCAACGAAAATTATATAATACTTGTAGCCATCGTATGATTTAATGGGGGAACACCATAAATCAGAAAACAATAAATGTAAAGGACGAGTAGAAACAAGAGAAGAATCTGAAAAATGTAACTTGTGACTTTTATTAATTGAACAAGAATTACAATAATCAAGCTTATTATAAATAAAAGGAACAATGTTGGCTAAACGATGTAAAACTTGTGAATTGGGGTGGCCAAGCCGGTGATGCCATGAGATTCTTGTGGAGGTGAGATGGAAGGCTTGAGGTGGCTGGATCGAGTGAAGCTGATGGAGGCCTTGGCTAACGGTTGTTTTGATGAGAAGACGGTTGGTGTGGAGATCCTTGATAAGAAAGTAAAAAGAATAAATGGTGATTAGTATTGGATTATCAATGCATAATCTGGAAAGAGAAATAATGTTGCAAGAAAGAGAAGGAACACAAAGAACATTGTTTAAATGTAAAGAAATATTAGACAAAGTGAAAATAATAGTCCGAACGTGAGTGATTGGTAGACACGAACCATTCCCAATGATTAGTTCATCGTTACCATCATAGGGAGTGTGCAAGGAGAGAGCTTGAAGATCATTTGTGACATGATGTGAAGCACCACTGTCGAAAAGCCAAGGAAGATCTGAGCCATTGGAGGTGGGAGCCATCGAATGAGCCTGAGGTTTAGAGGAGGTAAAAGGTTTTGGGTTAGTGGGTAAAGGAATGTTGGGGTGGGATTTTTTTGAATGAAGGGCAGGAAGTGAGGGAGTGGCCTTTGGTGAAACACCATTGGCATTTGCCAAAGTAGGGTTTGGTGGATGAGGAGAATGTGGGTAGGAGGCCAGTTGAGGTGTGTGGGGTTCGAGGCTTCCAAGGTTTAGAGGTTTGGCGGGGTTGGTCATGAAAAGCGGTGACCGGTTGATGGGGGGATGGGGGGGGGGGTGGAGGCTGTTGTGCAATGGATAATTCGTGGTTTATCAATTTTTCATGAAGTTCGTAAAATTGAATGGGTATGTCTCTAGCATGAATCGAATCAATGACTGATTTATAGGCTTTTTGGTCAAGGCCATGAAGAATATGATCAGTAATGTCTTCAGTATCCATAACTTTACCTAGGATTGCAAATTATTCACCAATTGTTTGATGATATGCATGTAGTCGGTAATGGTTTGGTTTGGGGTCTTGGAGGTATGTTTTAAACGGTGTTGAAGCTGTTTGATGTGGCCTCTAGAAGGGGAGGCATAGGTGTTTGCTAAAATCTGCCAGGCATCGAAGGATGATTTGGCGGGGTTGATGAGGGAAGCGATGGGGGCTGCTAGGGTTCCAACAAGCGCACCGAAGAGCAATTGGTCTTGACGATACCATGTGGTGAAAGCAGCATCAGGGGTTTGGGTGCCATCGGGTTTAACAGTCGGTGGTGGTGGAGGATAGGAGCCGTCGATGAACTTATACAGATCGAGACCTTGAAGGTACGCCTCAATCTGGGTTTTCCAACTCAAGTAATTGATGGTGGTGAGTTTAAGGGAAGAGGGAAAAGTTACCATGGTGATGGAGGTAGGGGTGTTTGGGATGGTGTTGACAGTGATGACGCCTTCGGTGGACATGGTGGCGATCGGTGGAAGAAGGAGGCGGATGGAATCAACTTGGCTGATACCATATAAGATCTACCACCAAAAGATAAATATTCATTGATAATGAAAAGGTTTAAATACATGAGCTGGTACAACTAATATCCTATTATGTAGCTATAGGATAAATAAAAGAATAATAAATAATTACAATAATAAGAAAACAAATATTGTAAACATAAGATAATTATGATGGTGGTTCAATAACCGGTTCTTGACTTTGCTGACCAAAACTAGAACCAGTTTGAATCTGGAACCAGTTCAGACCCAGACCCAGTTTTTTTTTTTTAGATAAAAAGTGATATTCGTATGATAGATGGCCCAACACTGTGTCTTGGCTAAAAAAAACCAGGTTTTCGCGTCGAATTTTTTTGAAATTTGTTAAAGAGATGCTCAAACCGTGAGCTTTAAAATCCTAACAAGGATGGGTCGTTAATGTTGTAATAAAAGTTGTGCTAATATGGTTCCCATCATGAGCAAGTCATTTAGTTGTTTGGCAGCATAATAAAAAACTGAGCTTTTACATATTTCTCTCTTCTAACTTGTAAATTACATATATTCTCAAATAATGTTTTAAGAACATTGTACATTATGTATTGAAAATTTGTACCTTAAGAAAATATGTAATTTTTCAAGTTAAGAAGGAGAAATATGTAATTTTTCCTAAAAAAAACTTTAATTCATTAAATTTGAGTAATCAAGTTGATTTAGTAACCTTTAGTTCGTTTTTTAATTTCATGTGACACATGGAAAATTTTGATTGGTTGTGTAAAAAGTAAAAAAAAAAATAAGTTTGTTGTTTGTTTAGAAAGTGAAAAAATTAAGTTAGATTAAGTTGAATTCATTAAAAATAAGAGTGAAAAATTAAGTTTGATTAATTGTATAAATAAAAAAGAGAGTAAATTATCGAGATGGTTTTTGTGGTTTGTTAGTGTCTCATTTTTTGTCCTTACGTTTCATAAATTACATGAGGATAATTTGGTGACCTAAGGCCACTCAGAGTGGGAGTTCGGGAAGAGCCGGGGAACAAAACACTGATCCAGGGCCGGCCGGGAATACCGGGCCCTTGGAAACTTCTTGGGGTGAATCGGGGAGTGCTCACCGAATGAGGCCGAGCGTGGGAGGGGAAAAAAAATGACCGTTGTATTTGACCGTTTGCATGCCAACGGTTGGTTTTCAAAAAATTAAAAAAAATCCAATTTTATTCCTATTTAAACAACTTTAAACAACCAAAAATCTCACACTTTTCTCTCATCTTCTACAACTGATTCTCGATCGTAAACGAGAAATTGCTGCACATTGGGGATGACATTGCCCTTTCTAGGTTTTTTAATTTAATTTTTTAGGTTGTATTCTCCTATTTTTTTTGTTGTATTCTTTTTTTTATTTTAAATTTACTGAATCTTTTTTATTTTATTATTATTATTATTATTATTATTTATTGTTAAAATAATTAATTAAAATTAAGATTTGAAAATGGGAAAAAGTGGGACGACACCGTGCAAAATGGGGAAAAGTGAGGAAAGCTGATGTGGCGCTGATGTGACAATGGGGAAA
This sequence comes from Mikania micrantha, assembly GCA_009363875.1. Taxonomy (NCBI): domain Eukaryota; kingdom Viridiplantae; phylum Streptophyta; class Magnoliopsida; order Asterales; family Asteraceae; genus Mikania; species Mikania micrantha. Next base: position 3,404,932 of record CM018693.1, on the reverse strand, counting down.
AATGGGGAAAAGTGGGATGACTCATAGTGCTCTAAAGATTATATGTATTATTAATGTCAAAAGTTAGGGACCATATGAGTAATTTATGAAACCTAGGGATCAAAAGTGAAATAATAGCAAACCATATGGACCATATTGGTAATTTACTCTAAAAGAGACAATAATTTTTTAAAGAATATTTTATCAATGTTTTGAAAACGGGACCGGCCGGTCGGACCAGTTGAACCGGTGGGTGAACCGGTCCGGTTATGGGTTTTGAGCCGTTTTTGGGTGAACCGGTCCGGTTAGGGGTTCTGGGATCGGACCGGAAAACCGGTGGTCGGACCGATGGTTGAACCGGTTTTTTTTATTTTTTTGATTTTTTTTATATATATTTATAAAATGTTTATAAAATAATCCAGTTCGATCGGTCGGACCTATGACCAGTAAGGAGACCGGTTCGACGTCCGGTCTGGTTACGAAAACATTTTATTTTATATCGGTTGTTTCTGAATTCTAGAAGTCTAAAATCGTTTCTCGTTCTCCCCTGTTTCTTTTAAAATTAAACCAGCTTGCAACACACACACAGATTGTATTCATCAATGGCGACAAGTCTATGCATCACCATCCTCTGCATTCTCTTCGTAATTTCATCTGCTGCTCATGGTGAGAGTAAGTACACCTTCTCCCCTACTTCACATCCCTAATTTTGGTTCAGCACATGAGTTGGACTTCGTCTTGTTTATCAACTTCTGCAATTAGTTGCTTCATTCGCATGATCTGATTTACATCTTATTGTTGAGATTCTATTGTTCGAGCGCTCAGATTGCGTCTGTTTTGGTAGATTAGGAAAACTTACAATGTAGTTAGTTGACTCCGCGATTGGATCAATTACTACATGGATCTGATCTTGCTTACTTTCTATTGTTCGGTTTTTTTCATTTTCAGATCTGCGTATTGTTTGCATGTTGTTGTCAATTATAATGCTACTGTTTGGTAGTTGGTTTGAATGTCACTTTCGGATTTCTTGAAAGTAATCTGACCACGCAATTAGGTCCATTTTCTGAAGCAAACAATGCAAATCTCATCTGAATTGTCATCTAGTTTGTGATTTGACCTTCTATGAACACTGAACACACTGAATCATATGATCCAAGTTAATATGGTTTGCTGCAGATCTGTTACCTCGTTTGGTTATGTGGATTGTGGACTAGCTCTAGGGTTATTGATCCTAAACAGATCATAGCCACATGAATTGCTATGTTTGTGATTGGTAAAGTTGTATGACCCTAGATTAATCCAAATGATTTAGGGATTCTTGATTGAAGATCTCATAATGAATGGAAAAACTTCTGTTATAGATGTCTTCTAAATCAATTTTATCTAAATATTTAATTATTTGTGTTGTAATGATCTGTTTTAGTGATTTTAACAAATATCAACCTCTTTATTCATGTACCATGGACATATATTAACCTCTTAATGAATCTAAATGAGTTTAGGGATTCTTGATTCAAAATCTCATGAAGGAATGGAAAATGTTCTTCCATAGATATCTCCTAAATCATTTTATCTATATGTTTAGATTATTTGTGTTGTAATGACATTGTTTTTGTGATCCTAACGAATATCAATGACTTCATTCATGTACCATGAATAAATATCATCCTCTTAACGAGTCTAAATTTTTAAAACAACAGAAAATGTTACAAACAATCCAGCCGACCAGCTTGTAGCAATTATAAACAGTAACAGAACAGCAAATAAAGCATCATCCCTTGGTAACAATCCAGGCCTAGCCTGCATAGCTTTACAATACATCAAAGCCTACCAAGGCAACTGTGATGATGTTGGCAAGTCAAAAAAACCCGCTGACTCAGAATTTGCTAACACCTTTGCACCCAAATGTGGGGTTGAGTTAGCCACACTTGCACCAATCACAGGCCGTGTTATTGGGTGCCAGTCCAAATATGTGAACCCTGAAAGAGCATTCACAGAAATATTGACCATGAAGAACCGAAGCTTGAACATAATCTACAATACCACCTACACTGAGGTTGGGGCTGCTGTTAGCGGGTCAGATGGTGGAGGCCCGTATTTCTGGTGTTTGCTTTTTAGTAACGGGAAATCAAATAGCAGCTTTCTGTTGGAGGGAGGAACTGCGAAGATTACCAGTCCAGGATGCTTTAGTGGTGCTAATGATGATTGCAGTGGTGCTTATGGTTGGTCACAAAATCTCAACATTTTGTTTATCTTTGCTGGAGTTTTTGCTGTAATTTGTTACACAATTGGGATATGAGTATGATCATATGATCATAGTATATGTGCCATTTTGAGTATATTGTACTTTTGATGTATTTGGATCTTTGATTCATTCTTTTATGAAGCTATGAGCTTAAAACATGTGATATTCACTCTATAAGTACATCAATATTCATTGATTAATCATGCCAAATGGGTGCGTGTGTGTGTATGAATGCATTCAAATAAAAACCAAAAGTAACAGATTTTGCTTTCGGGTATCTCACTAATTAACCAGTTGCATACACGTTACAAGAACAAACCTAATTATATAAGGCTAAATAAGGTTTTCTACTTATTGTTTCTTCTAAACATAATTTGATAGTCTCGTTTTTTTTTTTTCAAAAAGTTGTTTTATCTACTATGTGTGATAATTTAGACATGATTAATTGATTGTTAGAAGTACATCCTGACATTATTTTTATAATATCACATAACCATTTTGATAACACTAATCAAATCTGCATCACCCCTTTGTGCCGACTGTCAAACCCCTTTGTGCCTGACTTCAAAGTTTGTTGACTTTCAATTTGACTTCTGTTCTTGACCACTAGAGGTGGCAATTTTTACCCATGTCAAATGGAATGGATTGGTTTGGGTAAACAATTGTAGTATAATGGGTTGAAATGGACAACATCAAAATATTGAATGGGTTGAGATGGGTAGCACTTAAACACAATGCGGGTCAAGCGGGTAACCAAAAAAGTATGTAAATGCAATGGATTCAAACATTTAATAATGATTAATTAAATATTTGATGAGAAAATCAATAAAAATTATCAAAATGGACTATTTGTTTACTTATAACACATATTAAGTTAAATTAAATTGATGTTTTTTAAGAACAATCCATTTAGACCCGAACTGATCTTGCTTAAAACCCATTCTGACCCGCACCCATCCTGACCCGAACGCATTCTGACCCGTTACCCAACCCGTCCATTTTGCAGGCATATTGACCACCATCTAAAAAGTGTTCATAATGCAATACCATAATGTTTTTGTGTGTTCAACTGACAGAGAGTTTCCTATTTGAGTATGCGAACTCACAAGCACGTATTGTGGGTCAAGACCTGGTTCCTTTGCTTGAAGGTGTGAGTATGTTTGCCTTATGAAATTCTGCTACATAATTCCTCTTTCGGGACGCCTATACTTCCCCAAAATGACCTGTGTGATTATATTAACTATATAAACATTAGGTAATAATTTGTATTATAATCTATAAAAGTGGCATGCATAAATAATTGAGTTGTGGTCATTAAAAACTTCACAATGGTTATAAATTGATCTGCAAGTTATTCAGATCGCAAAACACGGTCTTTCATGTTTTCAGTGACTAGGTTTCTTATGTGTATTTGAGCTGGTTTCTTAATGTCATGGGTTGCTTGAAGCTCTCCTTAAAGATAAGGGTTTGCTTGTTTTGAGTTTTTAGACGTGGTTGTGTTTTGTCATTTGCTTATGTAGTTTGGAGCCTGTTATAGACAGGTCAAATCTAAGGGGTCATGAGATTGATCTTGTGAGTGAACAAACATGACACCTCACAGTTAAGAGTTGTAAATTTTTGACAAGACACGAATCTAACACGAAATTCACGGGTTTGTGTTTAACATAACCAGGTTTTGGTCAGTTTTGGGTTGAAATCGTGAACCTGTTTAGTCAAATGAGTCGTGGTCATCTCAACCCAGCAGCTCTGCTGCCTGAACTATCTAACCCATTTTTTATTGTACTTTTAAAATGGTTTTTACATTATAAATCAACTTGGTTGGTTATTTTATGCTAATATATTTAACTTAAAAAAAAAGAACTTAACATAAGATTTTATAATTAAACTATCATATTTTTATATATCACTTGTATATTTTGTTATCAAATCATAATTGTATAATATTAAGTATCATAGTATTGCATTCAACTCATTTGTCATTTGATTCATGTTGTGTTTAGACTTTAGATTCATGTCAAATTTTCGTGTTCATGTCAGATTGAACCGTCAACCCACAATCATGACCTGTTTAACATTTCATACTTGCTTTCAAAAGTGTGGTGGCACCAGGGGTCAAATTTGATACTTGTTTTTGTTTTTTTGTATAGATATTATTTGTGTACCAAACTAAACATGTTCGAAGAATGTTACCGGTAACAAGTGAATACCTAGAACTGTCACTAGGTGGTATACGCTGATCCAATGTTGCTGCAGGATCATCTTGATCTTCATAAATACTATTTCTTTGAACAAAAAAAAAAATAAAAAAAAAAATACATGCATGAAATTTCAAGGATTTCTTTTATGAATCCAACCCTAAAAAGCTTTACACCTTAAAATGAAGGTTAGAACTACTAAAAGAGCAATGATCCCACCTGAAGAACCTCCGACTCGATATATCCAATAAGGATCAAACCTTGTTAGGCTATGGTCCAAATAACATGAAAAGACTGCAACAATAATCAACACTAACAAAACCAGAACCAGATAAGTAGAAATGCTAAGAAATGGTTGTTCATCAAGCTCGAGCTCTTCAATCGTATATGTTTTTTTATCGATGAATAGCGGCGAGATGACACATATGAGTCCCAAGCTTATAGCCACAATTCTTTCTGTTGATGAATGCCTCCTGCTTGGGCCTTGGTGCTCCTCCATACAGATTTTATCAATTTTTTTTTTTGGCTTACTTTAATGAAGGATACATAAACAACTCATTTCTTGTTCTCTTTTATACATGGGAATTTGGTTCCACTAAAGATACCAAAGTTGATCAGAATAATAATCTTTTATGTATGGGAACTTGATTCTCCATTTTATCAGAAAAAATGGTATAAAGTTTCATGATTTTTGTGGAAAAAAAGTGTTGATTATATTCTTGAGGTTACAAGAATGTTAAAAACTTGTTTTTCAAGTTCTAAAAGCCATGAGTGGATATGATTCATTGGTTGAAAACAACATATTCCAAAAACAGGCCATTCTGCCCTAATTCTTTGAACATATTTAGTTAATTAAATTGGTTCTATAAGCATTTGGGTCATTTAAGCTTACTACATCAAAAAAGAATCAAACTTCAAATCAGGGAGGAAGTTGGGACCTTAAAGATAACCACTAAGTTCATAATTAATTGAATGTGTGACATCTCATATCATCTGTACATGGTTAGGATACCGGGTCAATGGGTCATGAGGAATTCACGTGCTTAAACTTTCATTCTGGCTGGGTAACCAAATACAAATTCGTGACATCCTTCGGATTAATCTTGTTTTACAATCGTCTCTTGGGAACTAGAACTTTATTATCTTACCAGTGGTATAGTAATTGATTTGTTAGAGAAGTTAAGGTTTTCATTACTCTTGATTTTGATTAGGCATATTCATTAAGTATAAGAACGAAATTAAATTTAAGAGGAAGGAATTAAATAAAATAACCAACACATTTTACTCAATAGGAGTGAATGATTTTGGGGTTTTCTTCCTTATGCTGGTTTGAGGAAATATAATAGCATGAATGGTTATTTGTGTAACACATTATTGCTAAGGACATGAGTTGGTTATTGTAGCCTTTACTTTGTACCATATTAGAACTTGTATTTTGAACTTTTTGGTTCATATTTTAGGTGCTGTTTGTTTTTCCATAAAAGAGCTTCTAAACCTCTTTTGTCTGCACTCTGCAGACCACGAGCAGATGAAGGGTGTTTGTTTTTTCGCAGACATTTCATTAAAAAATGTCTGCGAAACCTCTTTTTCTTGAAGACATGAAACACCCACTTCTAATATCTTCAAAGCTCTTCTAGGTTAAAATCAATCCATTTTTATTTCTTCCCGTCGCCCTTCCTTTTCTTTCTTCCCGTCGCCCCCATCTTCTTCCAAAATCAATCTGCCATCTTCTTCCAAAAATCAAGCCACCACCGCCACCCCACCGGCGCACCACCGGCAACCACCTGCGCACCACCAGGAAACCTGCAGACGCACCACCGGTATTCTTCTTCTTCTTTTTTGAACAAGTTTGATCTGTTAAGAGCTAGATTGCTTCTTCAAACTTTTTTTTTTGGAAATCAAAATCAGTGTTTTGGTATTGTTGTGTTGAAATCAAAAAAAAAGTTTAATTCTTGATATGATTGTTGTGTTGAACAAGTTTGATTTGTTTTTTTTTTTGTTTTAACAGTTCTTGATGTAACTATTGTTCATAGATTTATATATACATACAGTTTTTTGGTATTTGTTTTTTTTTGTTTTAACAGTTCTTGATGGTTCTTGATGTAACTATCAGTTTTTTGGTATTGTTGGGTTTTTTAAAACCATTATGTGAAGGTGTTTATGTTTAGGAACATGGTTATGTGGAATATGTGTTTCTAGGTTTTAACAGTTCTTTGGTTGTTGTAAAAATATTATTTAAATATCAATGTTGAAAAACTATTTTAGTTTATAAAAAATCAGCATATTTAAATTTCAGGTTAATTTAACAGTTTGCAGATATTAAAAAACAAACAGTCTTCTTGCTGCAGACTGCAGACCTTTAGTCCACCTCTTCTGCTGCAGATGTGGTCCGCAGATTGCAGACGTTTTACCTCTTAAAAAACAAACAGCACCTTAGACTCTATATATCTCCTAGGTGGTGCTTCTCAGTTAGTTCTTGGTGGTAGGTCATATTTTGACAAGTGTAGTATACCCTAGGGATAACCATTCTAGGAACATGACATGTTTATATAAGCTTCGATGACTTTTTGCCAAAACACACGTTTTATAATGATATCAATTGTTGTTTTTAAATAAAGATGGGAATACGTTATGAAGATATTCGTATGAGTGATGACCGACACTTCTATGTCATGGCCACTATTGTCGTTCAGTTTTTCCATGGGCTAAGCATGCTTTCCCTAACCAAGAGACTTCATCAAAGCAGTACAAACCGTCTCATTTAGTACCACGACCTATTCTTTCCTTCATATGAATGTGTTGCAAAATACAAATTGTTAGGGCCATTATAGCAATAGAGGTAGTTCTTTTGTTGCTTGATAGATATACAATGTACAATAGTTTTTATATGATAAAGATGGGACATATGTTAGTATTGAGAGAACCCACTACTAGAATTTTATGAATGTGAGGTTTAGTTGAGAAAACAATATCATTTGTGTCCATTGTATATGCAATCACATCACACCCTATTTTCGGTACATGCATATAATGATGTATGTGGGTGGGCCCTCAATGGGTAAAAAGTAAAATTGTACTAATTTAATGTAATTATACTTATTTTGTGAAAATAGCGTTAAAAGCGTTGAGATGATTAGCTTCAAACGACGAAGGTGGATGGCTGGACCGACGGGGGTGGCGATTGAAGTTAGATGGCTTCACGGTGGTGCGATTGAAGGTAGACGGCGAAGGGACTGCGATCGAAGGTAGATGGCTCGCGGCGGTGCTCGCGGAGGTGCTTCACCTGCTGGATGACGACGGGAATGTTGGATCGATTCCTTTGGTTTAGATGTAAACATGAACACGAAAATAACAATGAAATAGAGATTAGATGAAACCTGTGAATCCAGTGAACGTGTTGTTGATTCCAGACATGATGCTTGAGATGACGATCCGACCGGGTTCCCTTTTAGGGTGTATCGTGAGGATGGAATGAGTAGAGGTGGCTCGGTTATGGAGGCTCACGAGTTCTCTAGAGATGAGGAGAATCGTGTGTGTTATGATGTTAATGGTGAGTAACCGAAATTAGGAGCCATAAGCCTCATATTTATATACACCCAAGGGGAAACCCTAATTAGGATAGTAAGGGTAATTACGTCCATCATATAATTACCTATCTAAATGGGTATTTAATTTAATTGATCAATTAGATAAATAATCATGAGGGCCATATATTAAATATAATTTATTCTAACATTCTCCTACTTGGCCAAGTGATTATTTATTATGAGCATTAAATAAGTCTGTAGATTGATAATACTCATTTTAGTTCTAAATTGTAATCATAGCAGAGAAAATACAGTCATTGAATCAGTTATTCAATTCAAGACCCCCATTAATCATACTATAATACAAATTTAAAACTTAAGTTAGGATCAATTAACAAGTAAGCCCTTTAACGAATGATTTGTGTTATTAGTGTCTATATGTCATTAGGCATGCATAAACATATATTTAGAGACAAACAAATCAAATAAGTGAGGAAATTTCATTAATCATAAGTAAGTACATTATGCCATAAGGTCTTTACATAAGCCCATCTTCGAAACATGTTCTTCGAATATCTTAGGAGGGAGACCTTTAGTCATCGGATCTGCAAGCATAACTTTAGTACTTATATACTCAATACAAAGGTTATTTTCCTCAACTCGCTCGCGAACGAACAAGTACTTTGTATCAAGATATAAACCAGCACCGGTCGAACTGTTACTGTTCGAGAAGTTAACGGCTGCTGAGTTATCACAGTAAAGCTTCAATGGTCTAGAGATAGAGTCAACGACTTTGAGTCCAGTGATAAGGTTTCTCAACAACATTCCATGACAGGTTGCATTGTACACTGCAACATATTCAGCCATCATAGTTGAGGTTGTTGTCAGCTGCTGCTTATGACTCTTCCATGAGATTGGTTCGTCTGCTAACATAAAGATGGAACCCGAAGTGGATTTCTTGTCATCTTTGCATTTAGCAAAGTCAGAATCAGAGTAACCAACCACTTCCAAATTATCACTTCTTCTATAAGTCAGCTTGAAGTCTTTTGTCCCTTGGAGATATCGAAGCACTTTCTTAGCTGCTTTCCAATGATCAAGGCCAGGATTAGTTTGATAACGGCCGAGCATTCCAAAAATGTAAGCGATATCGGGACGAGTACAGACTTGAGCATACATAAGGCTCCCGACTACTGATGCATAAGGTATCATTCTCATTTGCGCCTTTTCAGCCTCAGTCTTCGGACACTGAAAGGAACCGAAGACATCTCCTTTAACTACTGGAGCTACAGAGGGAGAGCAGTGTTGCATGTTGTAGCGTGTGAGGACCCGATCAATGTAAGCCTTCTGAGATAAACCCAAAAGTCCACTGACTCTATCTCGGTGTATTTCGATGCCAATAACGTAAGAGGCCTCTCCGAGATCCTTCATGTCGAAATTATGCGAAAGTAAGCGCTTCGACTCATGCAACATATCTAAGCTATTACTTGCCAAAAGAATGTCATCGACATAAAGGACAAGTATAGTAAAGTTGCTCCCACTCATCTTGAGGTAGGTGCACTGATCCACTTGATTCTTTAGGAAACCGTGCTTTTTCATCACTTCATCAAACTTTAGATACCATTGACGTGAGGCTTGCTTCAACCCGTAGATGGATTTCTTTAGCTTGCAGACTAAATGCTCTTGACCTTCAGGCATGAAGCCCTCAGGCTGTTTCATGAACACGTCTTCATACAAGTCGCCGTTTAAGAAAGCAGTTTTGACGTCCATCTGATGCAGCTCTAAATCAAAATGAGCTACGAGGGCCATCACGATCCTTAAGGAATCTTTACGAGAGACAGGAGAGAAGGTCTCTTGATAATCAATTCTCTCTTTCTGAGTGAAACCTTTTGCAACCAATCTTGCTTTGAAGCGTTCAATGTTCCCATTCGGATCCAGTTTTGTTTTGAACACCCATTTACATCCTACGGGTTTTACTCCATTGGGTAGTTCTACGAAATCCCAAACATCGTTTTTCTTCATGGAGTCAAGCTCATCAAGCAATTGAGCTTCCGGTTGAACGAGAACGAACCCGAGAACAAAAGAAGAAAAAAGCTGGAAAATAGCCTTGTCGCGTATCGCGATAACCACACAAAACCCTGTCGCGTAGCGCGACAAGTGGAAAATTACGTGTTTGCCCTTTTTAATGATTGCGGGTTTGACCCGACTATTTTGTCGGGTAGCTGGGTGTGTCGCGTAGCGCGACGGTTATCAGAATACCTGTCGCGTATCGCGACAGGGTTAAATATTCAGGATTTCGAGTTTTATGATTTGGAAACGGCTGGAGGCGGAGGGATTCGTTTTTGGACGATCAGAGAGACAGCTAGGGGCGATTGGAGGCTAGAGGACGAGATTGGAGTCGATCTTAATCATCGGGAAGCCCTAGACGAGTGATCCAAAGGGTGTAACGTGATTGGTTTACTTTGTTTCTCATGTTTTCTTACATTAAACAGATTGTGGTTTGTTTTCATATGATGTTTAGTGGCTAAACTCTTAGAACTATCTAGGTTAGATGATTATGCATGTTTGATTTTGGTTTAATTCGGTGTTGGGACATTTTGATGTGATGGATTTATGATTTAAAGATTTGGTTTTGAATATTGGATGTGTATGTGTATCTTTTATGGTTGAATGGTTGATATTATGTTCCTCATGTGTCTTGGCGATTGTCTGTCGCAAAATAGGTGCATGCTAGAATCAATTACTGTGTGTTTTTGATTAGTGGATGAGTTGCTTTGGCCGAGTGATTCATAGGAATGTCTTATCAAGATTTAAACAGTTAAGATGTGCAACTTGCTTCAATAGCCGTGAGGTGAGAAGTTGTCGATGAGTCTTGGATGTTGGATTTCTAGTTAGAGCCTTTGTGAGAAGATCTTTCTAGTATGTCTATCATTTCTTGTTTATCGAGTCCAATAGGAAAACTCAAGTTATCCCTAGCATTTAAGTGAACTGTGACTTTCGAGCCGTGAGGTAGAGTGTTTAACAGTTGTTTCTTAGGTGTTTTGAGGTTATCGTGCTGTGAGGTAGATAATCTAGTGGATATTTCATAAGCAGTTGGATGACCTGTGAGGGAAATCCATTTAACCGGTAGTTTAACGGCTTTTAGGACTCTTAGTTGACTATCCTTGAGAAGGGTCGAGGGTGCTCTAAGTTTCCTTTGAGTTTAGTATCATAAGATCCCGGTATCACATTAGTTCCATCCCCGTTAAAACCTTGTCAAGCATGTATATGATTCAAGCCTAGGTAGTGTTTCTTTTCTTCTCTGGTTTAGTCTTTGTTTGCTCGTCTGTTTTAGTTTATTTAAGTTATTCTTAGTTTTGTTAGAAAACCCCCCTCCTTATTATTATTTTAGTTAAGTACAAATTTTGTATAGATTAGTCATAGAGTCTAGTTAGTACAGTCTGTAGAAGTCTGTGGGTTCGATATCCGGACTTACTTTTGCTCTGCTACATACGATAGGTACACTTGCCTGTCGGTAGCTTAGGTTTTAGAGAGTCTAGAGTATTACTTAGTGTCTAGGATAGTTTTAAATTTTAGTTAGTTTTATAGCTAAGCTCCGTCAACATCAAGTTTTTGGCGCCGTTGCCGGGGACTTCTTAGTCGATTGTGCTTACTAGTTCTTTTTCTTATCTGTGCATATTTGTGTTTTTGTTTATTTTTAGTTCTATTCTATTTTATTTTATTTTTTTTATTCAATTTTTTTTATTTGTTGCAGGTTTGGTAGTGGATGCCACACCTACGTTCACACGGACCGCCACCTGAGCTTGCATTGCCATCAAGGAACGATTCGCGGGACTTTTCTGAAGGTTCTACGAGCGAGGTAAGTGCTTCTACTCCTATTTCTGCAGATTTTTCTGAGCACACCCCATCCTCTTCTTCTACTTCTTCCATTCATTCTAGTCCACGTGTTCATTTTGTTCCACCCATGGAGGCGCGACGCACGGTTCACCAGCAGGCCACTGCTGGATTCACGGGACTTAACAATCCCATCACTGTGCCAAATATCACGAATGAAAACTCGTGGCAGATTCCTTCGTACATCATGACAGCCATTAACAACACTCAGTTTAATGGCCGGGATGATGAGGATGCTCCAACACACATAGCTCGCCTCACTCGCATCTGTGGTACCTTTAATCTTCAAGGTGCCACTGAAGATGCTATTTTTCTGCAGCTATTTCCCTTCTCACTTGCGGGAAGAGCAGCCACATGGCTTGACTCACATCCTCCAGGCACCTTCATAACATGGGCCAGTCTTCGAGATGCTTTTCTTAAAAAGTATTTCCCACCTGCTAAGGCTGCACGCCTGAGAGATGAGATCCATTCTTTTAGAATGGCCCCTGATGAGCCCTACTATCTTGCTTGGGAGAGGTTCCAAAACCTTCTTAGCAGATGCTCCCAGCACGGTCTCTCTGATTGGGCTCTTGTAGAGAAATTCTACAATGGTCTCACTTATGAGACTCGGGCTCGTTTTGACACTTCTGCGGGTGGTCATCTTATGGGAAAGAGGGATGTGGCTGAATGCAATGATCTTTTTGAGAGCTTCGCTCAGGCCGAGTATGAGCAGCGGTCTTCAAATAGGAATTCCAATCCTATTGCTAGTTCCTCCTCTTCCACAAGAGGAGTTCACCACGTTAATGTGGACACTAGTGTTGCTGCTGCTATTGAGTCTTTAGCTAGGGATGTCAAGGAGTTAAAGATGAGAGTAGACAGGTGTGAGATCTGCAGAGGTGGTCATGCCACTTCTGAGTGTTTGGTGAGCCAGGAGCAGGCTAACTACGTAGGAGGACAGGGTAGGTTTGGGCAGTCTTATAACCCCGGTTGGGGAAATTCTCAGAACCAAACTTATAGATCTTCAGGTAATCCCCCTGGTTTTCATTCTGGTCATAAGCAGGGACATAATCAAGCTCCTAGTGGTAGCAATCCAGGTAGCACTTCAGGTACTGGTGGTGGTTTGGGTAGGATAGAGGAATTGTTGACTCAGTTAGTAGCAAAAGATGCCACTACACAGAAGATCCTACATGAACATGACGTCCTCCTTAAAAATCAACAGTCTGCATTCCTTGATTTGCAAATAACGGTTGGTGATATCGCCAAACGGTTGGATGAACGGCCCCAAGGCCAGTTCCCGGGTCAGCCCCAAACCAACCCAAACGCCCACGTTAAGGCGGTCACTACCCGTTCTGGAGGAGGTAGAGGAGAAGTGTTCATACCACCGGTGTTGGTGGAAGTTGAGGGGAGTGAGAGAGTGGTCCCACCGGTTGATTTAGATGAGGAGGAACCGGTGGATGAGGAAATTGAGATGGAGACTCCTGGGAGGGTGCAAATGAGGCTAGTCCCAGCAAGTACCGCGCCTAACAGTGAGTCTCCCGTTGAGAAGCCGGCAGTTGGTAAGCCGGTCATGTTTAGACCTACCACGGAGATTGATCTTACCCGTGTTCCTTATCCTGCGCGTTTAACTAATCAAAAACACGCTAAGGAATACGGGCACTTTCTTGACATGTTTAAACAGCTCAAAATCAATCTTCCGTTTATTGAAGCCCTTCAGCATATACCAAAATATGTCAAGTTTCTCAAAGAGCTATTGAAGGGTAAGGATCGGTTAGGAGAAGTCGCCAATGTACCATTGAGTGCGGGTTGTTCCGCGGTGATTTTAAACAAGATTCCCGAAAAGCTTGCAGATCCGGGAATGTTTACTATCCCGTGCTTATTTGGAGATGACGTGAGGAGGTATGCTCTGGCGGACTCAGGGGCTAGCATCAATTTGATGCCATATTCTTTGTACGAGAAGCTAGCCCTCGGTGATTTGTCCCCCACACGCATGACCTTGTCGTTGGCGGATCGGTCGGTTAAGTGTCCACGGGGGATTTTGAAGAATGTTCTAGTCAAGGTGGATAGGTTTGTGTTCCCCGTGGATTTCGTTGTGATGGATATGGAGGCGGACACGAAGGTTCCCATCATTCTTGGGCGCCCATTTTTGCGCACCGCTAAGGCGAATATAGATGTGTATGAGGGTAAACTCACTTTTAGAGTGGGTGATGAGAGTGTTTGTTTGAAGATAGCAAATTCTGTGAGCGCCGGTGGTGAGTTAGTCCATCAAGTTGATGGTGTGAGTTTGATGTGTGATGATATAGATGGTGATGAGTTTAAAGGAGATGGACCATGGGATGTTGGTGATCGTGGTCATGAGGTGAATGTAGGGGAGGAGATCTCTTTTGATCCTCCCATCTGAGTTGAGGATTGTGGGCTCTTGGGTTAAACTCCCAAGTGTAGAGTTTGTAGGTTATTTTGGGTGTCGTTGGTGTGTTTTTCATTTTTTCGTGATTGTTTTTCGTTTTTTTTTTCGTTTTCATTTTTGTGTGTTTTAATTTGTTTTGCAGGTTTTTAATCAATTTGATGCCATAATGATGAATTGGAGCCACCAGGTATGTATTTATTGCTTGAGAACAGTTGTGGATGTTTAGTGAGTTTTGGGGTTGAAAATTTGGCTAAGGCATGGAAACCTGGAAAACTTTCTGTGAAAATCGCCACGTCGCGTCACGCGACACTTTCAAGCTAACCTGTCGCGCTACGCGAGAAATCCGGTCAACTTTGCGGGTCAACGTTCTGTCGCGCTACGCGACGGCCATTTAACATGTTGTTGCGGTACGCGACGCTCTCCCAGATTAGTTAAAAGCTTTTCAAGCCTTAGAGATCAGATCTTTAGCCCCATTTCTTCTCTTCTACTCCATTGGCACTACATTCTCATGAAGGCTAAGTGTGGGGAGACGGGTGGTTCTTACGGTTTATTCATTCATGTTTATGTTGATTAGACATTTTTTCATTTTATAAACTTTGATTTTTTGATTCTGGATTGGTTAGTGGTTGGACTTAATCATGGATATATTTGTTATCATGTTTTGGATGTGTTGATGCTTGGTTGATCTTTGTCTTTGTGTAGATCTTATGTGTATGTTTGTAGCCTGTGGAGCAAAAGTGGTAGTTTGTGGAGCTACATGGAAAGATTGGCACTCGACAGTCTTCTCGTTAACCAACTAAGTCATTTTCAGTTTTCATTTTTTAGTTTTTAATTTTTAGTTTTTCTTTTGGTTTTCCTTTTTCTCTACATTGGGGACAATGTAAAGTTTAAGTGTGGGGATGGGAAACTTAGTTTAATTTTGTTTTAGTAGGTAGTTTTTGATTTTTATTTTTAGTTTGCTTAAGTTCTTGAGTCAAAATTTTTGAATTTTTTTTTATTTTTATTTTTGTTTTTACATCTTTGGCTTAGATTTTCTTTGTCCTTGTTTAAGTCAGTTGCAAAAGCATGATGGGAAATGATAGAAAAGTTGGGTGTTATGGTTCCATTCAATGTTAACTTGTTGGTTTGGGTTTTATGCTTTGGTTATGGGATGTGTAGGTAGGCTCAACTGATTGTATTTTTCCCTTAAGATTGGTATAATTTTACTTAAATGCATGATTTTCATGGGAAACATCTTGGGGATTTGGAATTAATGAAACTGTTTTCTAGTTGTAAAGGAGTCTTTGCATAATAACAAGTAAGAGTTTTGAAAATCTGATTTTTGTTTGGCACACAAGTACTCTTTTTATGAGAATAAATCCAAGTCTTATGGCGCCCTCATTTCACCAAATAAGCTGAGCTAAAAGAAAATAATAAAAGAAAGAATTTGGATGAAAACTTATGTGTCACACGCCGGGTTGCAGCCTGGTTGAAACACCACTAAGTCAAATTCAATGGATTGAAAAATAAAAGAAAAATGCTCACGCTTCCATCTGTTTCATTCATAAAAATCTGATTTGAGAAATTTCTTGTTTGTTTATATGTAAGGATGACTTGAAAGCTAAAATCCAGGATTGAGTTGATTTTAATTTCCTAAGTGTGGGTCTAATGAAATGAAATGTAGAACTTGAACATAATGGAACCATGTTTAAGGGATTTAAATAATCAGTACGGGTTTAAGAGGATAACAATACTTGCAATCTCATCCAAAGCATTGAATTTTGAATTAACTACTTTAGTTGTGTAGAAACCGTTTTATCTAGCTGTGATCCCAGATTTTTGCATAAGTCTTTTTCAGGGACGAAAAAGAGATAAGTGTGGGGATGTGATATGTTGCAAAACACATCTATTTTTCTATTTGTTTTTGTTTCTTTTCTGTACAGTTTACTAGATTTTAGAGTCGAATTATGTTGGTTCTTCACAATTCTGTAATTTCATGCTCGCAGGTAATAAACATGTCATTTTGGTGCAAAAGATCAAGCAATTGAGCTTCCGGTTGAACAAGAACGAACCCGAGAACAAAAGAAGAAAAAAGCTGGAAAATAGCCTTGTCGCGTATCGCGATAACCACACAAAACCCTGTCGCGTAGCGCGACAAGTGGAAAATTACGTGTTTGCCCTTTTTAATGATTGCGGGTTTGACCCGACTATTTTGTCGGGTAGCTGGGTGTGTCGCGTAGCGCGACGGTTATCAGAATACCTGTCGCGTATCGCGACAGGGTTAAATATTCAGGATTTCGAGTTTTATGATTTGGAAACGGCTGGAGGCGGAGGGATTCGTTTTTGGACGATCAGAGAGACAGCTAGGGGCGATTGGAGGCTAGAGGACGAGATTGGAGTCGATCTTAATCATCGGGAAGCCCTAGACGAGTGATCCAAAGGGTGTAACGTGATTGGTTTACTTTGTTTCTCATGTTTTCTTACATTAAACAGATTGTGGTTTGTTTTCATATGATGTTTAGTGGCTAAACTCTTAGAACTATCTAGGTTAGATGATTATGCATGTTTGATTTTGGTTTAATTCGGTGTTGGGACATTTTGATGTGATGGATTTATGATTTAAAGATTTGGTTTTGAATATTGGATGTGTATGTGTATCTTTTATGGTTGAATGGTTGATATTATGTTCCTCATGTGTCTTGGCGATTGTCTGTCGCAAAATAGGTGCATGCTAGAATCAATTACTGTGTGTTTTTGATTAGTGGATGAGTTGCTTTGGCCGAGTGATTCATAGGAATGTCTTATCAAGATTTAAACAGTTAAGATGTGCAACTTGCTTCAATAGCCGTGAGGTGAGAAGTTGTCGATGAGTCTTGGATGTTGGATTTCTAGTTAGAGCCTTTGTGAGAAGATCTTTCTAGTATGTCTATCATTTCTTGTTTATCGAGTCCAATAGGAAAACTCAAGTTATCCCTAGCATTTAAGTGAACTGTGACTTTCGAGCCGTGAGGTAGAGTGTTTAACAGTTGTTTCTTAGGTGTTTTGAGGTTATCGTGCTGTGAGGTAGATAATCTAGTGGATATTTCATAAGCAGTTGGATGACCTGTGAGGGAAATCCATTTAACCGGTAGTTTAACGCCTTTAGGACTCTTAGTTGACTATCCTTGAGAAGGGTCGAGGGTGCTCTAAGTTTCCTTTGAGTTTAGTATCATAAGATCCCGGTATCACATTAGTTCCATCCCCGTTAAAACCTTGTCAAGCATGTATATGATTCAAGCCTAGGTAGTGTTTCTTTTCTTCTCTGGTTTAGTCTTTGTTTGCTCGTCTGTTTTAGTTTATTTAAGTTATTCTTAGTTTTGTTAGAAAACCCCCTCCTTATTATTATTTTAGTTAAGTACAAATTTTGTATAGATTAGTCATAGAGTCTAGTTAGTACAGTCTGTAGAAGTCTGTGGGTTCGATATCCGGACTTACTTTTGCTCTGCTACATACGATAGGTACACTTGCCTGTCGGTAGCTTAGGTTTTAGAGAGTCTAGAGTATTACTTAGTGTCTAGGATAGTTTTAAATTTTAGTTAGTTTTATAGCTAAGCTCCGTCGACATCACAAACCACCAAGTATTAGTTGGAACATTTAAATTAAAGGACTCAATTATCATATTAAGAAGATTACCTCTCTTAACCAGCCATTCCTTGAAGTTAGGGCAATTCTTCTGCTTATGTCCTACCTTTCGGCAGAAGTTGCAGTAGGGATTGCCTTTGGAATTGTTAGGGCTGGAGGAAGCACATGCATTGAACTTAGGGACTTTAGAAGCATCCTTGTGAGTATTGTTCTTCCTTTTCTTCGAACCAGTAGCCATCAGGTAAGCAACATCAGGTTTTTCCAGCTTCTGACGCTTTTCCTCTTGTATGCACATGGCAATCAACTCATTCATCAACCACTTCTCTTTCTGAGTGTTGTAGTTGATCTTGAAAGCCTCATAAGATGCAGGAAGAGAAGTCATGATGAAGTGGACTAAGAAACCATCACTGATCTCCATGTCTAATCCCTTAAGTTTACGGGCCATGTCGTTCATCATCATGATGTGCTCACGAATGCCACTAACTCCGTCATATTTTGTAGACACCAGTTTCATAATCAGGGTGCTAGCATGTGCCTTTGAGGTTCCTTTGAATTGCTCCTCCACAGCAGTAAGGTAAGCTTTAGCATTAGCCAAATCAGGAATTGCTCCTCTGATGATTGGGCTAATTGAGTTCTTGATAAACATGAGAGCCATCCGATTAGCCTTCTCACATTTCTCATACAGCAACTTAGCTTCAACAGTGCTCTTATCAGTGAGGGCAGGAGGTGCAGGCTCTCTCAGTGCGTAGTCGAACTCCGTGATCCCAAGAGTCAGCATCAGTGAATCTTTCCAAGCAGAGTAGTTTGCACCAGTAAGGGTTTCAATTCCCATATTTGGAGCTGTGGATTATATTAGATGAGAAGAGTAATATACTTAGGCTATAGAAGAACTTAGAGTGATCTTATGGGGTAACTTAGATCTAAGGCAGACATGTATAAGGACCATTATAGTAATGAAGCTGTGATAAAGAGTCTACTATAACATCAAATTAATAGACTAGATTAGGTTCTACTTAAACAAATGGGTTTCACTTTGGTTAATAACCATTCATTTAAGCATTAGGAACAATGTAGTTAGAAAGTAAAATGTGCATTAGGAATGTAACACATCAACTTTGGGCAGAAGTGAGACATTGTAAGCATTATGCACATGTTAAGTTTGCAAACATATATGTAACACATCACCTTTGGGCAGAAGTGAAACATACATGCTTTAAAGCAAAATGATGTCATGTGAATATCTAATGTTTAAGGATATACACAAGTAAGTGACGGTGCTTAATAAGACTCAAATAATAAGATGTAACACATCACCTTTGGGCAAAATGATGTCATGTGAATATCTAATGTTTAGATTTTCGAGTACAGTTTTCGAGTACATTATTTCATGAACTTTTAAGATTTCGAGTACACTAAATTAAATGTAATTTCGAGTATTAAATTTCGTGAACTCTTAAGATTTCGAGTACACTAAATTTCGTGAACTCTAAATTTTGAGTACACTAAGGTTAAAATAAATTTCGAGTATATTAAATTTCGAATACTCAAAATTCGAATACTCAAATTTCGAGTACATAAAAATTTCGAGTATATTAAATTCGAGTACACCAAATTTCGAGTACTCTTAAAAACGTGTACATTAATTTCGAATACGTTTAAGTCCGAAAATTTTTAGGTTTACGAAAAACGCACCAGATTCACGTTTTTACGAAAAACGAACCAATTTTAAGGTTTTCTGGAAAAAACGACCAGTTTTCGTATTCGTTTTTTGAAACGTTTTTGTATTTTGTATCAATTTCGTGATTAGGAATCGATTAAACAACATATTGCTCTGATACCACATGTTGGATCGATTCCTTTGGTTTAGATGTAAACATGAACACGAAAATAACAATGAAATAGAGATTAGATGAAACCTGTGAATCCAGTGAACGTGTTGTTGATTCCAGACGTGATGCTTGAGATGACGATCCGACCGGGTTCCCGTTTAGGGTGTATCGTGAGGATGGAATGAGTAGAGGTGGCTCGGTTATGGAGGCTCACAAGTTCTCTAGAGATGAGGAGAATCGTGTGTGTTATGATGTTAATGGTGAGTAACCGAAATTAGGAGCCATAAGCCTCATATTTATATGCACCCAAGGGGAAACCCTAATTAGGATAGTAAGGGTAATTACGTCCATCATATAATTACCTATCTAAATAGGTATTTAATTTAATTGATCAATTAGATAAATAATCATGAGGGCCATATATTAAATATAATTTATTCTAACAGGGAAGGGTAGGGTTTTTTGAGAGAAATTTGGGATTTTTATTTTATTCAATGTTAGAATTAAACACACTTAATTGGTTCAACACTTAATTATTCAGACTCTCTTAATTATTCAGACGTCTTAACCATTCAGCACTTAATGATTCAGACATAACCAAACGGCTCTTTAGTCTTGGACCTATTTTGTCCTTGCCCTATTTTGTTTTCTTAATTTTTACGCAGCAACATGGTTTTAAACGTTTGATAGAGCAACACTTTAGTAAGTTGGTTTGAGCACAATTTGGTTTGTGTGTTTTGAGAGTTTTCGATGCGCAAATTGATACATTTTTATTCGGTAAACCCTTTTTATAATGTCAATGAAACATGAATACTTATCAAATTATATATAGATTAAAAAGCAAAGTTTAACTCTCTCACATTTTTCACTATTCATTTCGTACTATATGTTATGCTTTACGTACAACCATGAATGCGTGTGCTTTACATACATACATATATCTCTATACCTGATTCCATCTTCACCGCCTCTTCATCATCCTCTCTTTCTCTGGTGGCTACCTCCTCCCACGATCATTTGCTCACAACCTTTTGTTCTCTTCACCGCCGATCTCAACAACACCATCGGAGGTGGGTTTTGTTTTGGAAGTCGTGATTACCAACGGTGCTTGCTGCCATTTTCTAGGGTTTCAGCGTTTATCCTTGACAAGGTAGGTTCCGATTCAAGTATCCGATTGTTCATAGCGGACTGTGGTTCCTTCGGCCTAGGTTGCAACGAATGGCTATTAATAAGGTTCGATCTGCCTCTTTTACTTTGATTACTCATATATGGTATGTACCAGAACACCATGTATCTCGATGTTGCTTTCTTTATCCTCTGCTATTGTTTTGCCCTTGATTATTGAAGCGAGTGATTTTTTCTCTTTTTTAATATGCCACAGTTGTATCTTTTTTGAAGGTTTCAGACCTAATAATGCTCTAATTTTGGACATCATTTTTTCATTTGATAGACTTTTGCCTTTCTTATAAGAAGGTTTGATGTTGCTCTTAACCACCCTAAACCCTTGATGTCACCCTCTTCACATAACTGCTCAAAATCTTACTAAACTGTGAAAAAAAAAACTAGCAATAGTTGTAGAAATGGTTGAGTTTTCAATTTAGCCAAAATTCTTAACAAAATAAACCTTTAGTGTCCAAACACCTCTATGATACATACTTACATGATTCATGAGTACACTTGAACATACCTTATTTTTATACACATAACCCGGCCACACAGACATCTTCATCACTGTTAATTGTTGTTTCTTTTTTATCTATCTTTTTCCTTTTCTTTCATTTGCATCTCTATTATTGCCGACACATGAATGGTTTATTGTTGGGTTTTCATAACTAGGGTTTTCATTTGCAGATGCAGCCTAAAATTTGAAAACTAAAATTGAAGGTATGTGATTGCTACCAAAAGTTTTCTGTTACATTTGCGAAACACAAAACATATGAATTTAGGTTTTTGATTATTATGTTTTTCCTAATTAGGGCTTTCAATTGCATATAAAAACTATAAAAATAATTTGAAAATGACATCTTACGAACTTATGCGGTAGATTTTATTTTCAAAAAGACGATTGATGTGGGTTTATGAAACGCATTTAAGGGTAACATGTGAGAGAAAGCAAACTACGTTTATGGATATGCTATGGTGATCTTTTGCTTTCATTGTTTTCTTGCAAATGAATGTTTTACATCATCACCTACTATAAATATTCATTTGGTTTCTCACAAAAGTCAATCTATTTTATGCTATCTTAAATTTTTGATCGTTGATGCTTGAATAGTTGACTATACTTTGATTTAGGCTTTATCTGATTTGTTAATAAATAATTTTGGCATTTGGAGGGCAGATTGTAAGCATCTTGCACTATGTATTGTTGTATGTCGATCCAATTGTAAATAATAATTTATGTTTTCATTTGTTTGCATATGAATGCAACATTACTAACATGTCCATATTTGTGTGTATGTCCGCGAATAGCAGTTTCTATAACCTGAAAACCTGTTATTTGTTTTTTTTAATTTGGTGATGGATGTCATCTACCTTTAGTGTAGTCCAATTAGTTTAGACTTATTAGTGGAAGTAGGCTCTTTTAATGTGGATGTGAAGTACTAACATGATGTGGCTGAATTGAAAGGATGTACCTAAAGAAGTATGAAATTGTGGATCCTCACTAAGACTTATGTTTTCAACTTTGATTAAATAGAAGATATACCATAAAATATTAATGATTTGAGTTCATTACGGATAAAGAATCATTTATTGCACAATCGAGAAAGATAATTGTTAGATATTGTCGTAATATATGTTCATGTTTTAATTATTTGTCAAAAACTTTTCTTGAATGCAAATCACATAAAAATTTAATCTCTTAGCTGGTAACAAGTAAGTTAGCATATTACATTTTGAATATTTACTGGTCCTTAGCATGTTGTCATCCTCATATATGCTTTGTGTGTTTTATTGTACTTATTTTCTTTACGTCCGAATTACAAGTATATTCTTAATTTCTCATAAAGTAGGCTAAACTAACCAAGTGGTACAAGATGCTATTTATTGGTTTAAATATTTTGAATCCAAGGTACATGAACAATAGGAAGTTGTAGTAAATGAGACTTGGAAACACAATGCATCAATACCTGAGAGCCTAACAATGCCTTGAGTTCAAAAATATCAATTCAGAAAGTTCAATAACTCTATTGAAAATGAGTTGTGAGGCTCATACTGCATCAACTATTCAAGGATCTCATTCATTAGGTGATAAAACAAAAGACAGACCTAACACTTTACTCTTGGTTTTTTTCTTATCTTCATGATCCATGGATTTGTATCAATAAGGTTTTGACTTATGTTGGTTTTGTAAAATTTAATTAAAATTTCTTGGTTCATATATTTATTTTAACTATTAATTGTCGTGTTAGTGGTGTTATATCTGACATTGTAACGTTTCAGTTTAAATTTTATTAGAAATGAAACAGGGAAATTATTGTACTTTTTTACTTCTTATTTTGGATTGTTGACTTTTATTAACGTTCATTTTTAAATGACGTTACTTTTGTATGATTTCGGTTGATGTTTTGATGTCGGTTTATTTAAAGATCAAGTGTTACTTATTATTTTAACAATGTTACACGATCTTATCTTTAAACGTTAAACTTTCATATATTGTAGTTTATTAAAAAACCAACTTACGGCCCGCTGCGAAGCGCGGGTCACTCCCACTAGTTACTTTTAAAGGGCAAAAAAGTTGTTAAAACAACATATCAAATTGACAATTTTCATTATATTATCTCATGTTTAAAGCAAAAACATAAATAATAAAATTACAAAAGAGCCTTAACTTAAAAACTCATTCATGTTCTTAAAAAACTTGAACCCACCCTGTTGACGATAATGTTTCATCAATAAACCATAATATTGCATGCATTACTCTCTTACCAAGGTTGTATTATGTTGTTAAAATTAACCACTAATTCACTTTTAACCAGAGGTGGATACATGAATTTTTTTCAGTGGTTTCACACTTTCACTATTTTAAGACGTTTCAATTAAATAGAACCGGACAAAAAAAAATGGGGTCGGGTTGACGGTTTGAGTCTTGAAAAACCAAAATGATATCAAAAGATAGAGTTGTAGAGAGAGATCAGACATTGTAGCAACTGATAATGCTATTGTTTTGTGATCTTAGAGTCATAAGTTCAACTCGTAGAAATAACCTCTTACATTGTATGATAAAACTGTATGTATAGATCTCATTCTATCTAACTCATACGCAAAACAAAAGCTAATTTAAACATCGGGTATATTTTTTATCAATAGATGGAGAAAAAAGTAAAATAATTTGAAGTAAATGTGGCTTGAAATCACGTATTTGTCTTTTTTTATAAAATAACTTCGTGAAGCTCGTGTTTTGGTTGGTGAACGTGTTGGTGGCCTTTGATGCTATAAATAACCCCACGATATCAACATGCGGAATAGGTGTGTGGATATCAATCAAAATTAAAAAAATATATATTATCTTCAAAGAAAACATCACGCCCATTGGTTCACTTTTTTCTCCAACCGTTTAGAAGCAAAAATTCGAGACAGAATTTAATCGACTTCAATATTTGTCGCTTCAAAACATACGCAAAAAGGCTATCTTTTTTTTTTTGAATGGCGAAGGTCTCAATCGTGTAAACACACTGTTTCCAGACCATGTTACCAAGGTCTAGTTACCTAGACCTTCCATACAAAAGTTTATCTTAGAACACATTCTTTATTTGTTCTTTTACTGACATAAGTTTTTCATTAAAAAAAGTGAAATATTACAATAAACTGACAGATAAGCGGACAACTAGATTCGTTTTGCCTGGACATCTTTTTAAAACCAATTCGTTTTTGTGTAAACATATTTTTTTGAAACACTTTATTTTTTAAATGACGTTTTAAAAATGGTTTTATAACAAATATTTGTATGAAAAAGAAAAAGATTATAGGAAAAGAGGTTTAAAAGGCAAACGCTTTTAAAAAAACGTTTGGAAAAAAAACATGTATATAATAAGAAATTTAAAAGTGAAGTCTAAAAAAATATAATGTTTTTAGAAAAGATTTTTTTCAAAAAGAAACATATATTAGAAGTGATGTTTAGATATTTCAAACAGTTTTAAAAAGAATGCATAAAGACAAATGATTTTAAAAAAGATATTTAAAACCAGGGTTAAGTTAAACTAAATAAGTCTCTTAACCTAAAATTATAAGAATGATCTTTAGCCATTTGATCATTAATCAATGACTATGATTAAATCAAGTTGTTGAAGGGTGTTTTAGTCATGCCTACTTTTTTTATATTTTATTAAATTCTCTCGTATTTTTTAAACGTCATAACTTTTACATATAATATTATTTTTTGAAAAAAAAAAGTTTTTTAATTCATTGTATCTTTTGTACAGATTATTGTGTCTTTTGTATATGACATTGTGTCTTATGTGCAATTCATCGTGAACAATTTAAGACACAATAATGTTGTATAATACATAATGACAACCAAGGATGACACAATGACGAGTATAAATAACACAATGATTTTAAAAAAAAGACATAATTACCTGTAAAAAAGACACAATGACGAGTATGAACAATTTTGTACAGATAATTGTGTCTTTTGTACAGGTCATTGTGTCTTTTGTATAAGCGTTGTGTCTTTTGATAAGTCATTGTGTCTTTTGTGTTTCTGCTCAATATTGTGTTTTCTAAACCAATTTAAGACACAATAATGTTGCATAATACATAGTGTTAAGCAAGGATGACACAACGACAAGTATAAATAACATATTGATATTAAAAAAACACAAATACATATAAAAAAGACACAACTATCTGTAAGAAAACACAAAAAGATAATTATACACAAAAATATAAAAAGACATAATGACAATGATTAGACACAATGAACTGAAAAAAATTATTTTTTTGGTATAAACATTATACTCATTTTAAAGATAAAAAATGCTCGTTTTTATGATATATATATTTTTTTTGAAAAATAATATCGTATGTAAAAGTTATGAACATCTAAAACATGTGAAGGAAGTGGTTATGACTAAATTACTCTCTAACAACCTTTTCCTCTAAAAATTTAATTTCCCCCCTCTTAGATTTGATCTAATGGTCAATAATCATTATTACACTTTTTAGGATAAAGAATATATTTAGTTGAACATAATCCTTAAAAACACGGGGAAAAATCAAATAAGAAGGGATTTTTGACTAAAAAGAATAAGAACTAATAACAGTTTTACATTTGACATAACAATTTAGGTATAACATCATATTTTTTGTATTACATTTTTAATTTTTTGTAATAGATTATTTTTTTTGTTCTGCATTTTTCTTGTACTAGATTTTTGTGTTTTTTTGTAATGTAGTTTATGTTTTTTGTACTAAATTTTTATATTTTTGTACTGGATTTTAATTTTTTTGTACATGATTTTTATTTTTTGTACATGATTTTTATTTTTTTGTACTTGATTTTTCTTTCTACTGTATTTTGTTTTTACTGGATTCTTGTACTATATTTTTGTACTATATTTTTGTACTAGATTTTTTGTTCTTTATATATTGGATTATGTTTTTTGTACTGGATTTTTGTTTTTTACATTTGTACCATGTCACATGTAATATTTTTATTGGTTCTTAATCTTCTTAGTGGATCCAACCCTAAAAACCAAAGTTTATAACGAGGATGCTTAAAAAAATCAGAAGATACTCAAAAAAATAAATGATCGTAAAAAAGGTTAAAAGAAAAAATGAATTTTTAAATTAAATATAATTTTTCTAAAACTTTTTGTAAAATATATTTCTTTTAATAAAAATTAAGAGGAAAAGCAATTATACTTTTTTAGTAAATTTAAAAAAGATATGTAAGACAAAAATAATTTTTTTAATCTAAGAAAAGTTGAAGAAATAATATGTGTTTTTTTTTTTAGTTTTAATAAATCATATACTTTATAAATTTATTTAACTATTATTATTACTAATGCTAGTAATGCTATAATTAATTAATTAATTATTATATAGTATAGTGTATTATTTAAAAGTTAGTTGAGTTGTGACTTGCCATGCCACAACTCATATGCTTTGTTCAAAGTTTTTACATCTAATTTATGTTCAGTTTAATGATATCACTGCAACCCACTTTACTTTTTTACATCATTGTTTGGATATTTTTAATTTATTTGCTATAATGTGTGAATTTAGGTTAAAGAATTTAAGTGTTTATTGTGTGTGTTTGAGTATATTGTTTCTTGGTTTTGTTCGAACTCTAAGCTTCGATAATATGGTCTTTTAGGGTTTTAAAAGTGGAAAATAAGTCTTGCTTTGATTATTAGTATTTTTTTTCCTTTTATTCTTATTTTTGTTATCGTATATTTTTTTGGCTATGTAAGTAGGCTTTTGAAAGGATATGGTTTTCTGTATTTTTGATGAGACAACATGTTTACCATTATATGAATTATATGATGCTCTCTTCTTTGTTCATTTCTTGTATGTTTAAACCAAGTTGTGTAACATTATATATTGAAAAATCAGATAAATTGATTGAATAGCAAATTGTTTACACATTTGTATATTATATATAATTTTACACATGTGTATTTAAACCAGATATTAAACCAAAAAATAAAACAAAATCACCAATAATTTTACACATGTTTACTTAAACCAGATATTGAAGCAAAAAAAATAAACAAATAACCAATAATTTTACACATGTGTTATCAAAGTAGATATAAAAATCGAATCTTAAACCTAAAAAGTTTAAACAGTATATAATTTTACACTTGCGTATATTATACATAAATTTACTTATGTGTATACAATATTACACGTGTAATTAAGTACAAAAGCGCAGACACAAAATGGTCATCTTATCTTTTAAATTAAAAAGAAATCTAGAAAAATTAAAAGTTAAGATTAACTTTAAACATCTTCTATATACACGCATATATAAAGATACTTTAGGCAATATTTTCTGTACCTATATCACATGTTTTATATCAGCATATACGTTTTATATATATAAAATGAATCATTAACACTGAAAATTATAACAATTTATAATTGATTTTATACACGTTGGATGGAAAGTTGTATGATACGGAGGTAGGTAAGCTTATAGGATTGAAGGTTAGTTATAACACTTTATATTAAGTATCCAATTTTCAACTTGTTGAATACAATATTACTCAATTTTAAATACACTGATTGAAATAATAAGTTTTATCTTTTATTGCCAATACACGTTTTTATGTATCAAATTTCTCTCTCTTTCTGTGACATCCAATGACGACGGATCTCCTCCGCATCTCTCTCCAGCTTCAACCCAAGTCCGCCACTTTCCACCACCGCATATTCACCTGCAATGTTGACTACAAACGACGTCGTCCTCACCTTCACCGGCCACCACCACGTACCTTCGTCCTCGCCAAGGCAGTTCAACTCAATTCCCCGTTACCGGAAACATTACTCCGGGGAGAACAGCCTTCCGTGCTCCTCGATGTCACCGGAATGATGTGTGGCGCGTGCGTATCACGTGTCAAGTCGATCGTGTCGTCGGACCAGCGAGTGGATTCGGTTGTGGTCAATATGTTGACCGAGACGGCGGCGATCAGGTTGAATGCTGATGCGGCGGTGAGCGGTGCCGCTGCGGCGGAGGAAATTGCTCGGAAGCTGAGTGATTGTGGATTTCCGTCGAAGAGAAGAGCGTCGGGGTTGGGGATAGAGGAGAAGGTGCGGAAATGGAAGGAGACAGTGGCTAGGAAAGAGGCTTTGATGATTGAGAGTAGAAATCGTGTTGTGTTTGCTTGGACTCTGGTTGCTTTATGCTGTGGATCGCATGCTACTCATGTAATGCATTCTCTTGGCATTCATATTGGTCATGGTAAGTCGTAATTCCTTCTAATTTCCTAATGAATTGTCGAATTAAGTTGTCAATTTAGCATCTGAATTCTTGTGGCAGATTATAACAGTAGAAATGGATTAGATACTTTAGTAAGAAAAAGTGAAATGAGAATGATAAAGAGTGTGTAACATTTGCTATAAATTTATCTAGAATTTGACTTCAACGAAGTCATTCAACCTGTGAAAATCCCCAAAATAAAACCAATGTACTTGGATACTTGATGTCAGTGTTGTAAATATCGGTTATAGGTGTCTAAGTGTCCGCAGTTGGCCATAACTGATGAAACTTCACAAAATTGTTGGTATTAATCAGTAGTCGGCCAAGAGGGGCAAAAATCTGGCTAGTTAGGCAAAGGGATTTAATCGGTCAAAGGCTGCCTTTTTTGGGGTTTTAACTATTTTTTGTTTTTAATGACATTTTTTTGGCCTCCTCGATCTATATATAAATTTTGAAAAATGACATAAAATTCCCAATCTAATTAATTCCTAGTCAGTACACCACCCCGCTAGCTTCTAGCGATTTCTACAACAATACTTGAGGTTTTCAGGCCAGTTTCTGTAACTGTCTCAGTAGTAATGAAAGATAAGGTCGAGTACAATGGCAATATATAACTAAGTTTTCCTTGGGATTTCTACAAGCACGACAATCTAGTTTTTAAAAGTTAATATGTAATTAACTTGGACTTTGTTTGTGAATAATGTGGAGATTATCATCTAGAGATTATCAAAGTGGGATCCGGTCTTGCTTCTAAGATTTAGAGGGAATGCATAAATATTCTGAAGTGCTAGCTAGATCTTGTAGGGTTCTTCCTAGTATGGCACATTGGCACTTGCCTTTCGTCTACCTGAAATGCTTTAACTTGTGATTTTTTTATAGGTGCACTTATGGAGTTACTTCACAACACCTATTTCAAAGGCAGTTTAGCTGTTGGTGCATTGTTGGGACCTGGAAGAGGTTCGTTAGATTTTTTGCTAGCCACTTTGGTTTTTCTTTATTACCTGCTTGAAATTTTCTTCTTTAAAGTTTAAATTATACAAGCCTTGTCTCTATACTAACATAATGACTATAATCACATAATTGTTGGAGTGAAAAGAGGTGTGTTATGTTCAAACTTCAATGAGTCAATGTTGTCCCTTTTTGAAATAATATAGTAGTACAATTGTTTATGAATGTTAAAAAAAAAAGAAGACATAATTTGCCTTCAATTCATTCTGATATAGCAAAGTGTCACACATATACATGATCTTTTGAAATGCATTTTTTTCAGAGTTGCTTGCTGATGGTCTTATGCAATTCATTAAGAGATCTCCAAATATGAACTCTCTTGTTGGATTCGGATCCATTGCTGCATTTATGATAAGCGCGGTGAGCTTTTTTTGCATATCATTTTGGTTAATTTTAGATGTTTCATAATACTAAAAGTTTCTCCTTTTAGATCTCACTTCTTAACCCTGAGCTTGGATGGGATGCGACTTTCTTTGATGAGCCGGTTTGTATTCCGTAACTTATTCTATTTCTTTAGAGGTGGGCAGGTGGCAATTTCGACCCGCTAACTTGTGAATGGGCTGATTAGGTTATGTTGTATTCCAATGAGTCAAGACTCAATCTGGTAAAGTAAACTAAATAAATCAAAAATGTAAATGGGTTAAATGGACGAACCGTTTGAAAGCCGCATAGAGTGTATATTTAATTGATAAAGCATATTAATGTATATATTAAATTGACTTATTATTGAGCTTATATAATTGTGTTTGCTATAATTGACACACTAGTTATTTCTAAACGAAATTTATTTGGATAAAGGTGTTTTGGGTCAACCTGACCCTAGCCATTTTGGCAGGCACAAAAAGTCACCCATCTGACCTAGACTCATTTGGACCCATTGCTCAACCTGCCCATTTTACTATAACTAGTTTTCTTCTTAATAGATACTTTGTACTCTAAGTCGCATATTAATTGCTCAAAGGTACAATACTAATGAAGGGGTGATCTCGTTTAGCATGCAGGTAATGCTTCTTGGTTTTGTTCTCTTGGGACGTTCACTTGAAGAAAGGGCACGACTTAGGGCATCTAGTGACATGAATGAATTATTAGTAAGTTTATCTTCTTCTGAAACATAAGGGTAATATCCATAATTTTTATAAAAAAAAAACATTATTTATATTAGTTTTGCTGGCTGCAGTAGTTGATAACAAACATGTTTCATGCATCTGCAGTCACTGATATCCACTCAGTCACGACTAGTGATTTCTCCCTCTGAAAGTAAAATGACAGATGACAGCATATTAAGCTCTGACTCAATATGTATTGAAGTTCCTACTGATGAGATTCATATCGGAGATATGGTACTGGTTTTACCAGGAGAAACTATTCCTGTAGATGTAAGTTTTATCAACTTTAAACTGAACGTTATTATTCAGATAATCACTTCTAACGCATACTATAGTCGCACAGTTGTTGGAATGTTCACATGCTATATTGATATGATGTATTGATCTTCTCGATTTCATTATTTTATACTAAAACTTAAGTTAATGTTTTCAACTCTAATTAAACTTTACGTGCAGGGGAAAGTTATTGCAGGAAGAAGTGTCGTGGATGAGTCCATGCTCACAGGCGAGTCCCTTCCTGTTTTTAAGGAAGGAGGTCTTTTAGTCTCAGCTGGAACAATAAATTGGGTAAACTGTCCCAACTAAATTAGTTATTAAATATTTATCTACAAAGCTAAAAAAAAGATATCACCTTTAATTTTAATACAAGATTACTCTAAGTTTGGTCTTTACATAATATATAAGATCAGTTTTTGTAGTTTAAAGATGTTGGGTTTTAATGTTCCATACAATATGACTTTTTATAATATCAAAGTAGAGCGTTTTATCTTATTATGATTGAGTATGAACTTCCTAATGTAATAATGAGTATGGAGTAATGCCATGTTTCATGATTGTTTTTCAGGATGGTCCATTGAAAATTGAAGCTTCTTCAACCGGCTCCAACTCAACAATAACAAAGATTGTTAAAATGGTTAATATCTATTTGCATTCAATTAGGTGAAATATTAATAAAATAATAAGTGACTAGTTTCCATATTTTATGTCTCGAATACCAGGGTTTCATACATTGACGCTCTAGTTCAGCCTTGATAATGTTAAAGATAGATGTGCATATTTATACTTTATGGAAAACAGGTGGGCTGGGTAACAGTCAAAACAGGGAAATTTTTATGTAATGGGTCGACGGGTCGATATGGGTTGGGTTATGTACATGAATCACTGTGAAGATTTGATAATATTTTGTAAATCATTAGTTGTCACATGAGTACAAAAGTTTTATTATTTCAGTAATAATAAAATTTTAAATTAAATGATTTAGGAGGTTTTATGTACTAAAATACACAACGTGCCACTTGTTTAACCCATTTTTGAACCTTGCTTAGGTAGAGGATGCTCAAGGGCGTGAAGCACCTATACAGAGGCTTGCAGATTCGATTGCTGGTCCATTCGTGTACACTGTTATGACCTTGTCTGCTGCAACATTCGCCTTCTGGTATTAAACTACTTATAATTTGGGTTTATGATACTGATACAGAGATTGAATATTTAGAAAGAAATAAGGATATTTGTTTTTTAAATTACCTTTATTTTCAAAGCTCATAAGGACCTAAGTATATCTTATTGAACACAAAATTTTTTCTTTCTTTTCTTTTCTTTTCATTTTTATTTTTTTATTTTTGTCTAGGTACTATTTTGGGGTGCACTTGTTTCCAGATGTGCTGCTCAATGACATTTCTGGCCCTGATGGCAGTCAATTACTTTTGAGCTTAAAACTTTCCACGGATGTCTTGGTGAGTAAGTCAGAGAACTTGATACCTTCCAACTTGAGGATTATCTTGGAATTTCATCCTTTTAATTGTAAATATTTTTTTTTCAGGTTGTCTCTTGCCCATGCGCACTAGGCCTCGCAACCCCAACTGCAATTCTTGTTGGAACCTCTTTAGGTATATGAATTAAAAAATAAACTGTGATGTTCTTAACAATTCACCCAGAGTGTTTAGTTAACCAAGACCCTTTACATCTTTTATAATATGTTTTCTTTGTTTTTGGCTATTTCTTTAACAGGAGCTAAGCAAGGACTTCTTATTAGAGGTGGTGATGTGTTGGAACGCTTGGCAAACATAGATACTATTACTCTAGACAAGGTATTTGATAGAGATGGCGATTTCCACCCATTTTTAAATTTAAACAACATAGCTATAATAGAAACAGGTTGAAAGTTGCGCAAGGTGTGATTATAAGACATAAAACCTTCTAGATCAATTACACAAAGAAATTGTAATATGAATGAAATAATATAAGTTTTCTAGTTTGGTTTTATATAAAAATTAAAACTTCTGGACCAACAAGCCACTCATTTTGCTGACCTGTCCCCCAATGCACTCATTTTGCTGACCTGTCTTCTCACTCACCAGACAGGGACACTAACAGAAGGAAAACCTGCGGTTTCTGGGGTTTCATCTTTTAAGCATGTAGAAACAGAGATTCTCCAATTGGCTGCTGCAGTAGAAAAAACAGCATCACATCCCATTGCAAAGGCCATTATATCTGAAGCAGAGTCAATGAATTTAAATGTTCCAGTTACAAGTAGGCAGTTAGTAGAACCAGGCTTTGGGACATTGGCAGATGTAGATGGGCATTTGGTGGCGGTTGGGTCTATGAAATGGGTTCATGAACGTTTCCACCACAGAAAAAACATTTCTGATGTAATGGAATTGGAGAGAGATGTGATACAAAAATCATTAGAAGGTCGTTCATCATCGGATTATTCACAGACTGTTGTTTTCATTGGTCGGGAAGGTGAAGGGATTATTGGGGCTATTGGAATATCTGATAATTTACGGCTTGATGCCGAGTCTACCGTGACAAGGTACTATCTGATAATTTTGGTTTTTCTCTTGATTTGTTTAATGAAAACTGGGTTGTAGAATTTTATTAAGGTTTCCGGCTACTTGCTTACACTCAAATCGTTTTGCTAAAGGCTGCTGTTTTGTATGTGTTGATTTGATTTGGGATAGGGTAAATTTAATGCATACAACCTCCGAATCACTTTTTTCAGTTAAACTAGATTATATTTTAGTAAAATAACTCTTACAATCATATTTACCACATTAATTATTTGTGAAATATTAAAAAAAGAATTACATAGATGGTCTATGTGGATTGCATAAAATGACACGTTTACTAAGGGTTTAAAGTAATATGTTTGGGTTTTATGCTTTCAGTTTTGTAACAAGCTTGGGTATTTAAGTTAACTTATTAGGGTGAGATGACCAAAATACCCTTTGACTTTTTAAATAGTCAAAATCAAAGGGCATTTTTGTCATTTCACCCAAATTCAACGAAAGTTAGCCTTAATACCCAAACTCATTACAAAATAGAAAGAATAAAACCCTAACCTGGTACTTTAAACCCTTAGTACCCAAACTTGTACTCTCTGCAAACCATGGGAACCATCTATATAATTAACTCTGAAATAAAAAAAATAAAAATGTTTGTGGGTTGACCAGACACGAACTTAGTGACCGCTAACCCACCCAGTTTCCACATCTACCTATTACATTGGTATCGTGCCAGCCATGAAGCAAGATGGCAAGGTCTGTAAGCCTGTATTAACATTGTTTTTATTGAAGGCTACATGAGAAAGGGATTGAAACAATCCTATTATCTGGCGATAGGGAAGAGGCAGTTGCAAGTGTAGCAAAAACAGTGGGCATAGGAACTCATCTTATCAATGCATCTTTGACTCCACAACAAAAATCTGGTGCCATATCAACCCTGCAAAACGCAGGCCACCATGTTGCAATGGTGAATTATTATTCAATAATTAATTTTTACACACTATGGAATGCTTTGTTTTTTCTTTCTAAATTCTAACCCAGCTTAACGTTTGAAAGGTTGGGGATGGAATCAACGATGCACCTTCTTTGGCTCTAGCTGATGTTGGAATTGCTTTGCAAGTCGAAGGACAAGAAAATGCTGCCTCTAATGCAGCTTCAATTATACTTCTTGGGAACAAACTTTCTCAAGTAAGAATTGTGTGTTGTAATCATCATATTCTTCAAAATTCGTTAATACTTTCAAAACTGCGAGAACTCTTGTCAATAGTTTACTATTTTAAGCTTGTTTTTTTATACATCAAATTAGTTTATCTACACATATGTAGGTGGTATAACCTACACATGAGTTAAAGATGTGTAGGTTATATAAATAAACGATTTTTTTTTTTATATTCATGAGAGACAAATAAATATTTTTTTACCGACATTTTCTTTACAAAACATATAAATGTGTGGCTGATAGGAGTTCTTGCGGTTCTAAAAGTTTTATGAGTTTTGTAATGATCCTAACCCTACACACACACATACAGAGGGATGCATTCAAATGAGAACCAATAAATTATGAAAAAGTAAAAGAACTATCATAGACCATCTGATTTAAAGAGTATAAAAGTAACTTTCTTGTACTTCAATTTTAAAATTAAAAAATTCATGGTGATAAATGGTTTTTTTTGGTTCTTAATTGTGTGTGTGTGTGTATAGGGGCAGTGTTGTAAAAATCGCGATTTATCGGCGATTAATCGGTGATAAATCGGTAGTCGGAGGTCTACCGACTAAATTTCGTCGAATCGCCCAATTAATCGCTAGTCGGTCAACGACGGTCAAAGCCGGACGTAATCGGTCCTAATCGGTCCTACTCGGCCACAAATCGGGCAAAAATCGGCCGGTTTTTGATGATTTCGAGAACTAGGATACGAAAACAAACCTTCGTTTTACTGTGTGAACGACGATTATGAGATGGATTGGCCAGAATTCCAGGTTAAATGTGAACGATCGATGATTCCGACGATGTATCTTCATATTAACCCTAATTCGACGAGCTGCAGTGCTGCGCACGGGAACGACGGGAGGGAATAAAGGGATTGATGAGCTGCACATGGGCTTTATTTTGGTCTATTTAATGAATTGGGCCATGTTTTTTTTTAAAAAAACTAATATTAATAGGCCCAATGTGAATTAGTTGGATAAAATCTTTGATTTATTTGAAAATTTATGTATAAAGTTTTGTATATATGTATAATTTTGAAAAATTCTATATAAAAATTCCAATCCGATTAATCCCGATCAAACCCGATTAATCCCGATTAATCCCTAGTCCCTACCTCGCCGACCGACTAGCGACTAGCGATTTTTACAACACTGTATAGGGGAATGATTAGTTGTTAACCCTTTCTTATTGCGATAACCGAATAACTACACCTTATTACTTTGGGGCCCACATTAAAGTTTATCCAAAGGCGTAGTTATTCGGTTATCGCAACAAGGAAGGGTTAACAATTGAACCCTTCCCTATATATTTAAGGATGCGGTCCACATTAAACCTGAATAAAAAATTAGGTTTAAATAAGCAAATCAATTTTAAAATGGTTTAATGTGGACCACATATTTATTTTTAAGATTCTAAATGAAGGGTTAAGATAGGGTTTAAGGATTTATTATCTAATATTAAGTTTTCACATGATAAAATCCCTATACAGATATATAAGGATTGTATATATATATAGGAATTGTATACACATATATCGGGATGCATTTAAATGAGAACCAACAAATTGTCGAGAACCAATAGTCATATGATTAAGGGACATAAAAGTAACTTCCTTTTATCTTAAGAAAGCTACTTTTATGCCTTTAAATCATGTGGTCATGAATAGTTCTTTTGGTTCTCAGCTAATATTAGTTTTCAATTGAATCACTCCATTTGATAAAAGGGCATAAAAGTAACTTCCTTCTATTTATGTTATTTTTCTGCCCTTTAAACTATATGATCCTAAGTAATATTAATTCTCAATTGAACATCCCTTAATACACACACATACGTAACCCTAGTAATTTACGGGCAAAAACGGTTTTGAGTTAACACAGCCCTCTCAATGACATGCATCCTGTTTGACCCGAACTGGTTCTAACATGTTGCCCAACTTGACTGACCCTGACCCACCCGCCCTCTTAGCCACCTTTAAAACAGTTTCTCAACTTTGATTACTGATTTCTGTGACTGCAGGTGGTAGATGCAATCGATCTTGCAAAGGCAACAATGTCAAAAGTTCATCAGAATTTGTCTTGGGCAGTGGCATATAACGTTGTTGCAATCCCTATAGCTGCGGGTGTGCTGCTTCCTCATTTTGATTTTGCAATGACACCTTCACTTTCAGGTCATTCACAGTTTTATTTTAAAAAAAATATCAAGTATGTAGAACAATAGAAATTCATAAAAGAAATTGTTTTGATAGGTGGGCTGATGGCATTTAGCTCCATATTTGTCGTCAGCAACTCTCTTCTTTTACAACTTCATGGGAATCATCAAAGAACGAAAAAGAAAACTTCTAACCGAAAGCAGGCCGAATCTGCATCTTAACGACTGAAAGACTGTTGATGCGCTTAACTGAGAGTTCGCCTATCTGTCGATGATTTTGTTGGTTGAAGCGAGACTAGTGATTAATCTGCCAACATGATTACATGAATGAATATGTTGACATATGTTAATAAGAATCACTTTGCCTAAATGTGATTTGTTGTGCAACATCTTCCTGTATGATCAAATAAGAAACTATGTTCAACACTTTTAGAGGAATTCATTCTATTAAATATTAGTATGATTTAAATTGTGATATGGACGAATTACACATTTTTTTTATGACCGTGAGAACCCACTTATGTGGTAAACTCCTAAGTCCCCTTATTACTCGATTAACCAAGAGAAACAAGTAAAGCATGGCCACTAACAGCCGGGCTGGTGGCCTCCAAAAGTTGCTCTAAGTGACTAAACTTAAGATCTCTAGATTGTCTTTCCTCTACTTTAACAATTACACCATCTCCTTAGATGTTACTTGAACAAATTTTGGTGAACTTTATATCGATTTATGTCATGACATGCTACATTTTATTATCAGTTTACGCCATTGTCATATACTTAATCATGTTATTAGAAACACATTTTTATAAAAATATGAGTAAATTACGGCTTTGGTCACTGTGGATCAAGGCTTTAAATATTTCAACCCAGAATAAAATTTTCTATAAATGCAGCCCCTATTGTTTATATAACTAACGGTTTTAGGTTTAGCCCCTAACCATAAATATTTTAACGGAATCACAAGAGAAGATTGGGGGGGGGGGGCGGAAGCCGTTAGAATAAATATGGTTTGGGACGAAAACCGTTAATTGTTTAAATCACATGGGATGCATTGATAGAAGATTATATTTTGGGTTGAAATAGTTCAAACACTTAAACCACATAAGATAACCGTAATTTACTCTAAAAATATATATAAACGATTTGGTTTGCATGAAAAGTTTTATATGAATATGTTGATAAGTACAAAATGGGCTGGGTGTACAAAATTCCCCGTCTGCTTTCAAAATTCCACCTGAACAGTGACCACTTCCTTTTCTCTCCTCTCTTTTTGTGATTGGTTGATTTGATTTCAGTTGGGACCCACAAAAAAAACCGTTTGACAACGGTAATTAAAAAAAACAAATTTAATTAATAAAGTTTACCCTACAAATACCCAAAACCTATTAAAACAAAACCACACTTTTTTTTTAAAAAAAATGTCTTCATCTTCATCCTCCGCGTCTTCAACATCATCTGATAGCCTGGATACGGGCCTTTTTATCCAGGTGTTGATGACTTTAGCATACGAAAACAAGTCTCAAACTCCCCATCTTGTCGCGAGAAGAATCCAAATTAATCGAGATAAAGAGGCATGTTATGTGCTTTTGATGAACCATTATTTTGGGATGACCCATTATATAATGATAAAACGTTTAGGAGGCGTTTTCGGATGCACCGACCATTATTTGGACGTATTGTCAACGACTTAAAAAGAACATATACGTATTTTCTATTGAGATGGGATGCTCGACGCAGACGGGTATTTACACCTTTACAAAAGTGTGCATCGGCTATACAACAAATAGTATAGGGATATACGACAGATTCAATGGATTATTCGCAGATGTCAGGCAGCAATACTAGACAATGCCTCTAATTTTTGTAAGAATATTCATCTACTCTACGGTTAAAAATATTTACGCAAACCTAATTAATAACGATGTTATGAAGTTGTAAGAATATCATGAAAATTATCATGGGTTTCCCGGTATGCTTGGTGGCATCGATTGTATACACTAGGATTGGGAAAATTGATTTATTGCATGGAGAGAGAAATTCATGAGAGAGATCACCCATACACTTCAGTTGTTCTTGAAGCTGTTGCGTCACAATATTTATGGATTTGGCATGCATTGTGCAAATAACGACTTAAATTTTCTAAATTCGTCGTTGTTACTTAATGATATGGAAAACAAAGTGTTTAAGAATCATCTTTTTTTGTAACGATAACGAGTACATGCACGGTTACTATCTTACAAATGGGATTTACCCAAAAGGGCCAGTTTTTATGCAAACAATAACTTGTCCAACGAGCATTACGTATATGTAACCAAAAAATTTTCGTATATAATATTTAAAGTTACATATATGCAATCAGTATGTGTAAAATACAAGTTACATATATGTAATAACCTAAAATACATATCTTTTTTAATTTTTTTCTATTTTTACATTTCTTATCTTATAATAAAACGAATTAAAAATGAAAAAAATTAATTGATAATGATTGTGATTATTTTTCTTAGTTTTCTTCAAAATGATGGTTTTCTTAGGAACCCTTCCTTATATATATAGGGTGTGGTTCATTTGTTAATCCTCCCTTATTGCGTTAACCGAATAACTACATCTTATTACTTTGAGGCTCACATTAAATTATATCTAAAGGTGTGTGTTTTTTCTTCTTTTTTTATTATTGTAAGTGAACCTTACATTAGTTAAAAAAACATACACCTTTAAATTTACTTAAATATGAGACTCAAAGTAATAAGTTGTAGTTATTCGGTTAACGCAATAAAGAAGGGTTAACAATTGATCGATTCCATATATATAGAGGATTGTGAACAAATAATAACCCATTAATGTAACTCATTAACTCAAATCTAATGGCTAATCTAAAAGTTGAGTGTATATGATTGTGACACGTGTCATCTTTCATATCTAAATACATAAGGGTATTTTGGTCATTTGCAAAATATTAAAAAGCTGGAATTAATTTGGTGGTGCCATGTGTCACCTTCTAATTTCTTTTAATATATCTACTTTTTTATTTAAAGTTTACCCCCTCTTTTTTATACATCCATAAATTTTTTATGCTATAATATTTTTTTATAAAAATTGCACCATTTTACTCATCTTATTTTTCTCTTTAATTCCATTATAGTCTTGACTAGAGTTTTTTTATAATTTTTTT
Source organism: Mikania micrantha (assembly GCA_009363875.1). Classification (NCBI taxonomy): domain Eukaryota; kingdom Viridiplantae; phylum Streptophyta; class Magnoliopsida; order Asterales; family Asteraceae; genus Mikania; species Mikania micrantha. The sequence goes on along the minus strand of CM018693.1, from coordinate 3,364,930 downwards.
GGATGTTCGTATTTACATCAATGTAACAAGTATAAAAATTACACATTATTTGTAACGAGTTGTAACGAATTTTGGTTTACATTTTCGTAAATTAAATATGGGTTATGTTTAGGGTGTAAACGAGTCGATCCAATCCCGATCTCGCTAAGGTTTGAGTCCGGCTCGTTTAGACGAAATAGCTCGTTAACACCCCTACTTGTGTTGTATTGTTTATTAATTTATTTACAGTGATGTAACAAAGGTTTTATGCTATGCTCACTTTATATTATTTTTATATAACTACAGTAATGTAATTTAATGTTGTAAAAAAAAATCAAAGAATGTGTTATATTTTATAGTCGTTAAATTGATTTAAAAATGATTTTGTAACGGATTTTGGTTTACATTGCTGTAAATTAAATATTGTTACATTGTATCAATTATTTAATTACAGTGATATAACAAATGTGTCAGGCTCACTTTATATCATTTATTTTGTCCAAACGCGTCGAGCTCAAGCCTTAACAAGCTTGGGATCGACTCAGCTTGTTTTACACCCTAAACGTAGTTCATTTTCAATTTACAACAACGTAAACCAAAATTCGTTACAGCTCGTTACAAACAATGTGTTATGTTTATACTTGTTACATTGATGTAAATACGAACAATCGGAAAAAAAAAACCTAGTCAAGAATATAACGGAATTAACGAGCTTGGGATCGGCTTGCTCGTTTACACTCCTAAACGTAACTCCTATTTAATCTACAACAATGTAAACCTAAATTTGTTACAACTTATTACAAATAATTTGTTATTTTTATACTAGTTACATTGGTGTAAATACGAACATTCGAAAAAAATAAAAAAACCTAGTTAAGATTATAACGGAATTAAAGAGAAAAATAAGACGAGTAAAATGGTGCAATTTTTATAAAAAAAAATATTATAGCATAAAAAGGTATTGATGAATAAAAAAGATGGGGTAAACTTTAAATAAAAAAGTAGATATATTAAATTATATTAGAATGTGACACATGGCACCACCAAATTAATTTCGGCTTTTTAATATATTGCAAATGACGAAAATACCCTTATGTATTTAAATATGAAAGATGACACATTTTACATTCTATACACTCAACTTTTACATTATCCATTAGATTTGAGTTAATAAGTTATTGCTCTATCCATGAGCAATCATTTAAACACTTTCCTTGTAACACCCCGACCGATGGCGGAAACGTCGGGATGCCACGAGGGATGTGTAGATTGTTCAAAAGCTCGTGGGCATCTAAATTAATCATCATATATCATTTAAGTAAACAACATAATTACACAAAAATCATGTTCATCCTGAATCAATTACATCAATTACACAAAAGAATTAGTTAAACTAACTAAACTCTAGTCGCCAGAAATTTAGTTAATTAACTAAGTCCAAGACCCTATATGATGATGTCCAAAATAGAAGAGATCCTCTCTTCATTCCTACTTGTCTCCATCACCTGAAACATGTAAGAAAACCAAGTGTCAACTACAAAAGTAGTTGGTGAGTAATCATAAGTTTTTATATTTAAAAGTGTTTTAGTAAAATGAGTTTGAAAGTTTATGCTTAAAATGGTTTTATAAAATGCTTTGTTTAAAACGAGTATAAAACTTATGATCTTCTTGAGAAAATCCATATGAATACCTGTATGAGATAATCCAACACACATCCATTATTTCAACAATCAAACACATACACAATCACATAACCACATAACCAAATCAATCATAGTCAATCACAAGTAATCATAATCAAATATAGATAATCAATCCCCAACTAATCAACCAATCTCGTCAATCATATTCTCAAATAATGTTCGTGACTATACATGATCATTATGTAATTAACATAAGTTAAATACATGATTCATGGAGTGGTCGCTAACCACGTGACAATACATGAAGCCAACGCAAATAACCGAAGTCAAAGGCAATGCTTCACAGGTGTGGAAATCATCCACGTGACAATACACAATGTCAAAGCAATTAACCGAAGTTAAAAGCGATGACTCTCGGGGTTTGTGACAATACTTGTAATCTTTGTTATTAACCGAAGTCAATCACAAGATTTACACGGAGGTATAATAATTAGTGATAATCCATAATAATGAATATCATAATGATAAACAGATATATCCTTGTATTATCAAAATAATATTTAAACCGGTATACATGTTTCACCTCCGAGTTTTAAAACTAAAACAGTTTAAAGAAAAGGAGGTTATGAGAACTCACCTGAAGTCCTTAAACTATGAGGTAGTAATACGCGCGCTCACGTATATGAAATCCCAACTAACTCAGAGATCTGTATTTAATATGATCATGCTCATAAATATGAATATTTCTCTAAATTGCACACTCATGGTTGATAGACTTTATTCGATAATTGCATCATTAGCTTAGTGTATTCAAACTGAATTAAGTTGTGTAGCTTAATCCAAAATAAATGATCAACATATACATATGCTTAAACTTATAAATTTCTTTTTATTATAAAAGGAGAATGTTTATTAGCAATCTCGTGGGTATGATTCACCTAGTTACTCATGTTGACGATATATGTTATCTCTATTCATACCCATCCTTAGAGACACCCATGCATGACTAAAACACGTTATCCACCCCTTTCTCAAGTTATCAAATCGTAACTCGAATTTAAATAATTTATAAATAATTTATTCTCAGCAAATATTCGTGTTAGTTTAAGATTTATAACCTTTTGTACTTATATTTGTTAAATAGCAAAAGGTGGTGACATTAATCTCATGCATGCATGGTATGCCTCTGTCTTCGTATTCTTTTTGTGTATTTATGATCATGATTCGAACCCTACAATTTAACTTATCCTAGGTCCGGCACTAAGCCCATGATTTATGGCCCATTAAGCCTTAGGTTTGTTAAACACTACCCGACTAACACCTTGGACCACGGTTCGGTTAACAGAAAAGGGTTTCGAGCTATGGTTCGTCTCTTTCCCAGGGATGGCAGCGAACCTATGGCTTCTTTACCCGAAGGTTCGTTCAACAAAAGAAAGACTCGGCTGCCAGGGCCGCGAACCTCTAAGGTTCGTTGTCTCATTCATGTTCCTAGGTTCGTTCCTAGCTTGACACTATAGGGTTCGGGGTAGAGATTCGTGAGACACTAGGGTTCGCCAACCATGGAGGTTCGCCCACTGCAAGAGGAAGGTTCGTTGCAGGGTGGTCCAGGGTTCGTAGCAGGCCTAAGGTTCGTCCATGCCAGGGTTCGGCCGAGACTACTCCATGGTTCGGCTTTTGATGACCAGCAGGGTTCGTCGACCTGCTGTGCGTCTCCTACCTCAACCGAACACAATCACCATCTCCATTACTCATCTCCCTTTCGTCCTAAGCTTTTACACATCAATTATAGTCTCATTCAATCATCACTAAGTTGATTAACAAGTTCTAAAACTCTAATCGTGATCAAAGTTAAGAATCATAAACACCTCACGTTTCTATCAAAAACCGAAAAGGAAAACAGCGGATTTACCTCGATTCAGCTACAGATCCCGAAATTTCTTTGTAGATTCTTGTTCCTCTCGATCTTGTGGTCGTTTTGGCGTCAAGATCTCCCGATTTCGTCAAGAAACGAGCCCGAAATGTTAGAGAGAAGTTAGAGAGAGAAAGGGTGTGCGTTTTTGTGAGTTAGTGAGAGAGAGATGGAGGTGGAAATGAGAAAGAAGAAGCTACATCTTCTTTCTTATATCGCGTGTAATCCCCGTGTGCTCGGTCCCATTTTTATCGCGATAAAACAGAATAAAAACTCGGTTTTTTTCTCGTTAAACATATTTAAATATAAAGTGTTTAAATAATAATATGGTTTCATTAATTATCATGATTTCTAAATACCCATTGTCTCGTAACAAATCTCGTTTAATACGCGTGAAATGTAACAACATGCTCGGTTTTTTCTAACGTAACCTCTTTAAAACAATAAATCGTCTTAAATAAATTAGTTTTGCTTAAATAAAATAAGTTTAAATAAATTGTTTCGTAAAATAAATTCCGTTTCGTTTTCGTTAAATAATTATTTAAATAAATTAATTTATTCGAAAACATTTTAGGTTGTGATTCCTAATAAACGTTTTTAGTTTCCATTTATTAGATTAATAACGTTTGATAATATTTAATTATCTCGTCGAAACGCGTTACTCGCGTACGTATTCGTAAAGATCGTCACCTTTGCGAATCCGATGCTCGTACCGTATTTCGATTTGATTTATGATTTATGGAATATCGTTTTAGAACATTATTCTTAATAATTATATTCGTATGAATCGTCACCCACGCGAATACATTATTAAGTTAATGTTTCTGAATCAATACTCGCGTTTAACTAATGTTTGTAACCTCACTTCGCGTAATTAATTCCCATTATTTAAAACATTAATATTATCATTTCCCCAAACCAAAACCCACTAAACCCTAGTCACTGACACATCCATGATAGACCGAAATATGCATATATATAGGGCATATGTAAGGGTCAGTCGCAACTGCCCTAGCCACCGTCCCACCGCTATTTCGATAAACCATGACCATGGGTCCTTGACCACGTTTAGCAACCAGACTCTAATAAACTCCCAGTTCTAACCCAAATCCAATCTCAGACCATTAATCCATCATCATCAATAATAAGTAACTGCGATAAACTCTACGGGTCTGTTTAGTTGTATTTAACTAAACTTCCCGTGGTTTACGCGTATGATAAATATGTTATAACATGCATACCAGTACAGTGATAATATCAATAATGTAAGTCAACAATTTCATAATCATTCATAATAATAAATCTCCAGTCGTAACAGTACAATCGTACGGATGTACGGACGTACGGACGTACGGACAACTGAAAGTACAGTGATGTTACATTCCTATATATACACACACGCGTGCGCGCACCTATAAACCACTTGCATTGTTATAAAATTTTTAATTCCTCATTGCAATGCAATTTAAATAAAGTTAATCATCTAATGAAATTCTTCATTTATTAATCTGAGGTGTAAAACAAGTATAGGATTTATTGTATTTCAAAGTATATCAAAATATGGGCCATTCACATTCACGCATAATATTATTAAATATTAAATATTTAATAATAAATAACTAGGAAATAAAATTAAAAATTAAATAAATATGATAATATAAAAAATAGTGGTTTCTAAGAACACATGTAATTTTACTTAGGTACCGCAACTTTGATTTTTCGTGTATCTCATTTTAAATTCATCTCATATTAAATATATTTTTAATTAAAAAAATTATTTTTTATTACATTAAAAATATATTAATATTAAAAACACTATTTTTAAAAAAAACCAAATTATTAAATCTTCAAAAACAACTTTTTAAAACCAAATGTTTAAACCATCAACCTTTGAAAATTTTGTATTTAAAAAATAATTTTGATATTTTTTATTTCAAATATTAAGTTATACAAAATATCAAACATATTTTATATCAAAAAATCTCTTATATCGTCCAAATTTTCGTTGTTTAATATTTATCAATTTTTTTATTTAACCCGTCTAATACATAAACTAATAAACTATTTTACAAATAAATTGATGTTTTAATATAGCATATTATTATAATTACGTATGGGTAATTAAGTATTTAAATATAATACTAATTTTTAAACTTTCATTTAAAAAGTTTTTTATAGTATTTTGCTCTAAATAATTAGTTTCAAATTTTTTAAGATTTTTTAAAAAATATTTTTTTCAAAATCATTTTCATACAACTTTTGTTTTCAAAAAATTATCTTTAAAATAATTCGTATTTTAAAATCTATTCATTGTTTTTGAAAAAGTTCGTAAATTATATAAATTTAATATTTTTGAATAGTTTTTTCATAAAAATATAATAATATATTAGGATGTCTCCATTTTATTCTTAGAAACATAAACAGTAAATTATCATTTATTAGAAGATATATATATTTTAATAAATAAAGATTTTTTTAGTGACACATGTCACCTTTAATTCTTAGAGCGTATCAACTTTAATTTTCTCGACTCTCTCTCTTATTAAATACATCTTATATTAAATCATAATATTAAATATTAAATATTAAATATACTTTTTATATATTTTAAAATTAAAAACATTTTTAAAGAACTCAAATTATTATAAAATATAAAATTTTAAAAATAGGTTTTTCTAAAATGACATGTTTAAAGAAACAAACTTTAAGAAACTTAACTTAAATAAAAAATATAATTATTTTATTACTTAAAGTATTAAATATATATATAAATTTGTAATCACATGTCATATTTAAATATCATGTTATAGTATTTAAATTTTTGTTGATAACTATTTCTCATACTTTTTTTATTCAACCCGTATAATACACTGGGTATAAATTTGTAATCACACTAGTTTTTTAATAAAAGAAGGAAGCGAGATAAATAACATCAAAAGCATTACAAAAGTGGAATTTATTGGGTTTATTTTTATTTTCTAGCATATATAATATAAATATTTTATTAACATATAACGTATTGTTAACTTATCACGCATTAAATGGCATTTAAGACATTTAATGAAGCAATGAATTTAAAATAATGTTGTATATTTAATCAAAAAACTATTTTGTAGAAAAAGTCGTTTATTATGTCACAATTTTGATAATTGAATAAAAAACAATTTAAAATTAACTAAGACTTAATAAATACTAATACTTTTAAATTATTTATTCAGGGTTATCAAAATTGGTGTCACATTAACTCACGACATACATATACGCATAATATATACACATATATGAGTCAGTTATCGTACAAAGTCACGTTTGCATGCAATGTGTACAAAATTATCACGCAAAAAAAATGATTTGAGTGAATATTATCACGAACAGAACAAATGAAATTATCATGGTGTGATAATTTCGCAGCAAGTGATAATTATATATGTGCATGATAACTGCCATGTAAGTATTAATCGTTCTTGCGAGATAATCTCATGGTAATTTCGTATATTTCACATGTAAAAATGGCTTTGTATTTTAATCATTTGCTTGTATACATATATATAGAATACGGTTAATGTACATATGAAATTAACGTGCTAAACGTAGGAAGCCACATAAATGCGCCATATGTCATCTAGGCAAGGGGCATTATTGTCCATATAAAATTACAGACCATGATTTATTAAATTACAGACTGACGTTTAACACCCATAATCAAAGACAACCGGGATAATCACGGACCAATAATTACGGATCACATTATATAACAATCACAGACCGTATTTTAACAAACATAATAAAGGACAAAATGTATAATCAGATATCAATAATCACAGACCATGTTATACGAAAATCATGAACCGTCATTTAACATGCATGATCAAAGGACCAAATGCATAATCACGCATCAATAATCACGTATCAAGCATAAAAATCACAGGCCACGTAAAAATTTAAAAAAAAAAACTATAACAATACTATAATCAAACTAAAGATAATAAAATTCTCAATTTTATGTTGTAATTTTTTTTAAAATAATAAAGCATGTAAAAGTTATTTAATTTTAAAAAAACGAGTAGAGTTTGTTGTAATATAGAATATATGTTTGTTTCCGTTTTTGTCCTTCCAGTTATATTGTACGCTTCTTTTGTGGAAAAAGTTGTATAAAGTGTGGACCACTAGATCTTACCCATTGATTAGTTTGATCAAAGGGTCCAGAATTCCTACGCTTTGTACGTTAAGAAGCACTTGTATTTGATCCGAAGGGGAATGATCAATTGTTAACATTTCCTTATTTCGATAAACGTATAGTTATATCTTATTACTTTGAGCCTCACATTAAAGTTATCTAAAGATGTATGTTTTTTCTTCATTTTTAAATAATGTAATTAATGTGGGTCCCACTTATATTAATTAAAAAAAACTACAACTTTAGATTTACTTTAATGTGGGTCCCAAAGTAATATAATGTATTTATTCGGTTATCGTAATAATAGATGGTTAACAATTGAACAATTCCCTATATATATATATACCATACACACGCCAATTTTTTTGTGCAAAGTGTAATTTTCATAAAAATTATTGGAACCAACATAATAACAAGATGTGTATATTAGTTTTAATATTCCTAAAGAGTTTCAAAGTGCAAATTTGCACCATTAGTTGATTTTTTTCACTGTTTTGAAAACCGGACCGGACCGGCCGGTCGGACCGGTCGGACCGGGAACCGGTGGGTGGACCGGTCCGGTTAAGGGTCTTGAACCGTTTTTGGGTGAACCGGCCGGTCGGACCGGTGAACCGGCGGTCGGACCGGAAAACCGGTGGTCGGACCGGTGGTTGAACCGGTTTTTTGATTTTTTTTATTTTTTTTTTATTATTTTTTTATTTTTTATATATATATATTTATAAAATGTATATAAAATCATCCGGTTCTTAAATCCGGTTCGACCGATCCGACCGGTCCGACCTCTGACCGGTAACGAGACCGGTTCGACGTCCGGTCCGGTTATGAAAACATTGATTTTTTTATTAAATACTTGTTCACAAATTGTTTAAAACTTGAATAAATTTTATATACTTTATTATTATTGTTTTTAATACCATGAAATTTATTCTTTTCAATACAAGTATAGTATATCTATATTTTTATTTTAAAATAACATTTTTAAAAAGTTGCAATAAATATATTATGTAAAACAAAATGTTACTATCGTGTATAAAGTGTTGAACACATTAATGCTAATATGTCTTATTCTCCATTGTTATTTCATTTACACTGTGTTAATATTAAAAGGTATGAAATCATATTATTACAATATATACATTTACATCTTAAATAAACAGTAATAATAATTTAATAATAAAATAATAATAAATATTTTATAATATATTATTATTATTATAATAAAATAATAAAATAATATTATAATAATATTATATAATATTATCTTTTAATTGTTCGCGTTTCTACATATAGGTCTCTTTTATCCGTAATATTTTAAAGAAAAACGCGAACAATTAAAAGATAAGATTATATAATATTATTATAATAATTATTATTATACTAATATTATAAAATATTTATTATTATAATAATATTATATTATTATTATTATTAAATTATTATTACTGTTCATTTAAGATGTAAATGTATATATAGTATATTACGGATAAAAGAGACTTATATATAATTATGTGATGCAAGTTTAGGCAATTTTTGTTTATCTACAATTAGTTTTAAAATGTTATGTGTTTTGAGATTTAAAGTTTTACAACGTATAGATAAATTTATGTTATATGAGTTTCAATTTTTAAGATAATGTTTTTATTTCAGTTAAATATGGGGTTACCGCCGCAACGCACGGAGTAACCCCTAGTTAATTTACATTGTGATGATAGTAAAAGTTGAAATAAAAATACACTATATCCACATTTTATTATCATGTTGCATATTATCACATTGTAAAACATGATAACAACACATAAAAAAACTATGTCATATAGTACAAAAGGCAATTACAACATTCCATCAATTTTTTTCTTTTACCATTTCTAACATCATAAATAAATTCGAAAATTAATAACATATTTTAAATCATAACTATTTAAATTATTTGTTAAATTGTTTAGATTGTATCTACACTTTTCTATATATACCCCATCATATCCTACTAGAGATCACATCCTACAACAATCTTTGCATAGATCTACTTCCTACATCAATCCCATTCCAGTTAAACTAGTTTCAATGGAGAAACAAATCACATAGTTTGTGTTGTTTTGCATGCTTTTTTTGAACATGATTAATGGCGAAACCCCTCATCAGTAGCTATAGAGGTATTTATTCAATAAAATTATTATTATAATTAAAATTGCCTTTTTTATCTTTAAGATAATTTTGAGTTGTTTTTGGTTCCCAAATAAAACAAAACAGCCAGAGATACAAGACCTTATGTTTATGATTTTACACCAGAGCGTTGTACACAGCTTGCTTGTGAAGAAAAATGTTTACAATACATTTCTTGTAAAACAAGTGTTGCGGCATCAAGATGTGTAAAAACCCTTTGCATTTGTTGTGTGGTGAACACGGTTATCTCTTAGTTAGTTAATGTAACATCATAATTACATCCAAATAATAATACATAGTGTCACCTTAATTACTATTTTATAACTAATTTAAACAAATGCAAAGGGTTTTTATACATCCAGATGCCACAATGGATATATAAAAGGGTGAGACAATTGATTAGTTTTATTTAAAGTAACAATCCTCACAACTCGTTCTTTACACTTGTCTTAAAATTTATATATATCGTTAAAAATTATTCATTTATTATATATGCTAGGTTAAAATCTCGTGTATTACACGGATTGAAAAAAATAATATGTTATATATAAAAATCTATTGACAAAAGGTTACGTAATTAAAAAGCATGTACATTGCAAAGTATTACTAAACTCATGTTAAAAAGGTTAATAAAATATGATATAATTTGTTAATATATAAACTCTTCAAAATATGTTTAAAATATTTGATGTAATAATTATAAATTATGTTTTAATTTTAATTTTTTTTTACAATGTGTTAATATTTTTATGTAATGTAATTCATAAATAATTTAATTAAAGTATATTTATTCTCCTTTTGACACATTAAATTAACTTTAACTAAAATTTATATTAATATATATAACTTGGATTTTTAAAAGTTACTTGCTTTTTATATTTCAATATAATATATTTTTATCATTCAAATAAACCAATCATATTAAATGTTTAATATTTTTTAAAAGCAATTATAAAAAATTAGTAACGTTATTGTTTTATTTATAAATATTTTAAGAAATATCATTTGAATTCGATTATATTTAAAGAACAAATGTTGTTAAATAAAAAAATGAGTTCACTTAAAAACATCATAATTGATTTCATTTTAAATATAAGTAATTCATAATATATTAATTATTATAATCCTTAATTCCTAATTCCTAACTAAATAATAAATATATATAATTAAATAGGAGAGAGAAGCGAGAAAACCAAAATATAGGTGGTCTAGAATTGTGACAAGTGTCCACAATTATTTTGATTTATTAGTATAGATAGATATGATAAGGATCGTTTGTTAACCAACTTTAATTTCGGTAATCGATAAAATTTGACAAAAGCAACCCAAAATCTTTGAAAAAATTTTCATGGCTTTTATTATACATAAATAGGAGTTTCTTTTTTGTGTTTTTACTAATTATTAAGCATTTAGAAAATCAAAACAAGTACAAGTTTTCGTTACACTGCAGATACTTATTTACTGTTACGGCACTTACGCTGACGTAAGATCCTAAACGATGATAAATTAGAAAAAAACACAAAAAAGAAACTCATCCTATTTATGTATAATAAAGGCCATGAAAAAAAATTCAAAGATGTTTGTTAACCAACCTTAATTTCGGTAATCGATAAAATTTGACAAAATCAACCCAAAATCTTTGAAAAAATTTTCATGACTTTCTATTATACATAATTAGGGGTTTCTTTTTTGTGTTTTTACTAATTATTAAGCATTTAGAAAATCAAAACAAGTACAAGTTTTCGCTACACTGCAGATACTTATTTACTGTTACGGCACTTACATTGACGTAAGATCCTAAACGATGATAAATTAGAAAAAAACACAAAAAAGAAACTCACCCTATTTATGTATAATAAAGGCCATGAAAAAAAATTCAAAGATTTGGATTGATTTTGTTAAAATTTATCGGTTACTGCAATTAAGGTGGGTTATTATATGTTGCCAATCATATATATATATATATATATATATATAGGGGATTATTTTGAAAACCTACTTGAGTTGAGAAAACTTTAAAAATAATGAAAAAAACCATCAAAAAAATTTCTTTTCATTTTTTTACAATTAGGTTATATCATTAGGGTCATTTTTATAAAAAAAATAAAAAAGTGCCGACTAGTTTTTTTTAAAAAATTAATAAAAAACCAATGTAACACAGACGTAACATCGCTATACAGGACTGAAAGAATTAGTCACGTCAGTGTTACATTTTGTTTTATTAATTTTTTAAAAAAAATTGGGTCGGCGCTTTTTTTATATATTTTTTTTATAAAAATGACCCTAATAATGTTACAAAACTATAAAAAAAATTCAAAAAAAAACTTTTGTTACATAGGGTTTTTTAAGGTTGTTTCAACTCAAGTGGGTTTTCATTTTATATATGTCTTATATATATATATATTATATATATAGGAAAGTATTCAAATAATAACTCACTCTTAAAGCAATAATCCATCAAGATGAAGCCAAATCTTGGATTTTGTTTTTTGAACATCATTGTAACATATTTAAAACACTATGTTCTTTTATAAGTTTGTGTAAATTTATCACCGTTTAAGAAATATCATCGTTGTAAGTTTTTGATTTACAACACTGTAACTGTTTTAGGCCCAAAAATTACAACGATGTAAACTTTCAAACGGTGATGAATTTTCGCAAACTCATAAAAGAACATAGTGTTCTAAATGTGTTACAATAATGTTAAAAAAAATACAAGATTTGCAATAAAGATGGGTTATTATTTGTTCACAATCACACACACACACACAGATATATATATATATATTATTATCACTTATTAGAAAGAAGAAAACAGTAGGTATATCATTAGTAATTTGTTTGTCTTATAGCATCCGATACTCGTTCATTTGTACCTGTCTCTAACCGTCGATTTGATGGTTAAAGTTAATTTTTTGAGCATTTTCAAGGGTATAACAACAACAATAATAATAATTCCATGTCCTTACTGAATAAACCTAAAAAACAAAGGCCGTACATAGATAGTTTAGCATTAGAATGAGTTATTTTTCTTATCTACTTATAACAATTATATGTCCTCTAAAGTTCCAAACTAACAGTTTTCAACCTGGGTTGATTTTAAGCCAAATCTAGAACTGCACTGATGCAGGTTAACCATAGAAAACGATCTCATGGAGGATCGATTCAGGTTCTGTATTTTGGTATCCTCTGACGCAAAGTGCAACACAGTTTTGGGTTTCTTTGATATCTGACCTGCACTGATAGTTGATAACTGGAAAGATGGGTTCTTGTACTTATGTGACAAAAGCGTAGAAGCTAGAAGATTTCTTCGCTTTCTGTTGAAGGCGTTATCTGGTTTTGCAATGTCGTTTATTGTTGATGTCGTTGAGCTCCACATGTTGGCTAAACACGTGAAGGATTTTGATTTTCCATTGTAGAATGTTGATATTCCTTTTCTGTAATGAAATTCATGCAAATATTTTAAATGTCTAAAAAAAACAAAGAAGAAGCACACTTGACAATAGGTTTTATATTCTTGAATTTTAAAACATTGAAATACTTTATAATTCATAAATAATGAGGTGTTACTAAGCTTATCACTATCTTTAGATCCACTTTCTCACTTCGGTTTTAAACATGAATGTTAACATGTGTACCATACTTGGGGTCTCCATTGTGCTATGTCCCTAAGTTTAATAAACGAAAGAAAATACGGGAAACAAAATTGATGATACAAAAGAAAGGAAAGAAAAATTATAATTATAATTTTATTTCGTCTTTTAAAGTTCAAACAAAAAAAAAATAAAGTAAGAATTTTTTGTGTTCCTAAATTAAAATAAAAAGAAAGAAATGTACAAATTTAGAGTTATACTTTTATTATGTTTTATTATTATAAGTTAAATGCAATGATAAAACAATAAATTTTAAAACTTTTTATTTGCCTTAATTTTCATTTCCTTTCACTGTTTTTCATTTTATTTTAAAAGGAAAGTTAAAAATGAAAATTATTAAAAATCTTTCTTTAACTTTCTTTAATTAAATCCATTTCGTTCCCCATTCCAAATGTTTCGAAACAAATCTTTTGGATTATAAATTGCTAATCAAGTTTTGATTTTTTATCTTTAGATTAGTGTTGTAAAAATCACTAGGCACTAGTTGAACGGTGGGATTAGATGATTAAGCTTATTAGAATTTTCCAACTATTTTTTCAAAATTACACACAAAATTTTATGTATAATTTTTCAAAATTAGTATAATTTTCAAATGGTTAAAGATTTTGGCCAATTTTGACTGAGCAAACAATAACAAAATTTTTGAAACTTGAAACAAAAAGAAAATCAGAGCCTTTGACCGATTAGAAGGATTTTTTTTTTTTTGAACGGCTTGGTACAACGACACCCAAGACGGGATTTCAACCGTCCCCTCGGATTTGACGCTCTGGGGCGTATGCCCGAGCCCACCCCAGGAGGAACCCCACAACTGGGTAAACCCCCTGACCTTGCTTCAGCAAATATGCCTTAGCCCGGATTCGAACCCAAGACCTCCCATAGGGAAGTCAAGGGGGTAACCATTAGGCTAGAAGCCCTTGGTTAGAAGGATTTAAGTGATTGGCCGAATACCAATTTTCTTCACCGATTGCTTGCCCAGTGACTCTTTGATTAATCAACGTCTAGAACCAATTTTTTACAAACACTGGTTGTGATTGCTAATGAAATGTGGTTCAAAATTGCAAGTTGCAGCAAGAAATTCATTAAATGGAATCAAAGGCCTGTAGCTAATAGTATTAGGTGTGCAAAGAGTGGTTGAGGTTAATAGTTCTCATCCCCTAGTAAAGTAAGCATATAAGATTGTTGGTGAAAGAAAAAAATTGACTTGATGGAAGGCATGTGCTGCCACGATCCTCTCAAGTATTTTAATCCTAAACCTAACAAAACAAGAAAATTCATTATATTAAACCACTCACAACTGGCCCAATCAGTGGCGTTTGGTCTCTACTTACCCCACTGGCCCACTCCTTATCTCCTCTTTATATCTTATCCTTACTTTACCCATAGTGGGTCCCCCTTATCTAGTCTTACTTTATTTATGATGGTATTGTTAATTTCCTGTAATCAAAATGACAGCACTTCGTTTAAATTATATGTCAAAAAAAGATTTGGATATGATTCCAAGAGGTTAGTTTTCAAACCAAGAACCATAATATATATAATTTATTCAAGATAGGGTATAAAGAAATAATTTCCAGGTTAGAAAATTCGATAAAAATTATGATACCAAAAAAACACACATGTACAAGGAATGGTATATCGAAAACCCACTTAAGTATCTCTTTCGTAAATGTTAGCATGTTACAAATTAGATTTTATTATTATACATTGTAAAAACACATTTTTGACATACATAGCACAATGATATTATTACATTATGTAACAAAATTTTATGGTTTTTTTTTTAATTTTTCTTACAAAAATATACATTATATGCAAAAAAAAAATCGGCTGTTAGCCTGTTACCTTGGGATTTTACTGGTTTCTCAATTCAAGTGGGTTCTCAGATATATATATCTCACATATATATAGAGGTCGGTTCTAACTCAAAACATAATCAAGCAAATGTTATGTATGATAATGATGCAAAATCTTATACACATGTGTAACTGATTATAATGTAAAATGTTATATAAACTTACCTTCGGATGCTTCGTACCACAAAAAGTTTTTCTATCTTTAACATTTGTCTCTATGTATAAAGCACACATGGTTGGAAAATAGTTAGGTTGTTTGCTATTGTTGACTTTTGACTATCCTCACTTTATCTTCTTCTATAAATTAAAGTCCAATTGAACCTTACTGTTAGACCAATCACAGTCGATGGCAATTTTACGGGCGTAATAATCATGGACTATTTTCACACGATTTCAGTGATAATTTTTGTTGAAATGATGAAATTGTATCTTAATTACAACCAGAATTAGGTGCATATCAAATACAAATCTATAATTATTATCAAAGTAAAAAATTACCTTAAAAAGTTAAAAGTAACCTTTATCAACTTGTCATTATACATTTTTTATTATAACAAATTGAATGAGTTTCCTTGAAGATCTGTCAAAAAAACTTGTCTGCAATCAGTTAAGATGACAGAGTAGTAATTTCCAGTAATTTCCAGAAGATAGCATATGTTTCATCAAACTTTTTGCCAAATTTCATTCGGACGTATTATAATCATCAATGAAATACTTGCCCTAAATTTTTAGAAAAAAGAAATGAAACTGTTTAAGACAGAACCGTGGCTGAAATGATGCAGATCATGAATCAATTGCCGTTAGCTAAACGTAACAGTTGAAATTCAATCAGAGAAACAAAATCAAGCACGAATTAATCCTAGAACAGATTCAAATCTAGCACTACTGTTAACG
This sequence comes from Mikania micrantha, assembly GCA_009363875.1. Lineage (NCBI taxonomy): Eukaryota > Viridiplantae > Streptophyta > Magnoliopsida > Asterales > Asteraceae > Mikania > Mikania micrantha. The sequence continues at coordinate 3,348,662 of CM018693.1, read as the reverse complement.
AAGGAGAAGAACGGAACTAACCTGATCGGAAGCGCTTCTTCTAGAGCTTGAATGGCGTCATCGAGTGATCCATTGGTGGTTTTTTGGTCCTCGTGATCATATCTGTACTCACTCTGAACATCCCCTTCGCGATCTTCGTCTTCGTCGCTATTGTTGCCGATCGACGAACTATTCGACGAATTGCATTCTTCTTCTTCAATAATCCTCGTGAATTTCGTCGCTCCAACTCCACGGTGATTAGTCATTACTGTCTCCGGCAATATCTGGTAATCAATACCAGCATCATCCGTTAGCTCTGAATTAAGCTTCATCTATCGATCTGATCATTCAAAGGTCACATATTATTGAATTTATAAAGGATGAACAAACAATGGGCGCCCTAATTTTCTATTCACGATTAGCGTGATATCTTTACGTTAATAAATAAAAAAATAAAATAAACATCATTACTTTTCGTGTTAGGGTAAATTACGGTTTTAGTCATTGTGATTTAATTGTTTTCAATATTTCGGTTTAAAATATAATTTTATATCAATTTAGCCCCTATAGTTTAGACAATTAATGTTTTTCACTCTCAACTATAGTTAGATTTTTGGCCAAAATCATTATAATAGTTAAGTTTGAGGGGCTAAAACCGATAGTTATTTAAACCACATGGGTTGAATTGATATAAGATTCTATTTTTGGTCGAAATACTTAAAACACTTAAACCATATGGCCCAAAACCGTAATTTACTCTTTTTTAATAGCAAGCTTCCGGTCACCCAGTATCATCTTGACAAATAGATCACACTTCCACCCAAATAACAGAGCGTGGTAACATGACCCATCTGCCTAGAAGAAAACATAAAACTATAAGCCCTTTGTTACATTTCTATCTCTTGGTATATGTGGGGATTAATAAAATGAAAACCTTGTTTTAGTGAGAAAACCTTGAAAACTTATGTAAAACAAACGTATTTTTTTTAAAAATTTTTTTACAGGTTTGTAACATTATTTGGCACATTTTTATAAAAAAATCAAAAAAACGCCGAAGAAATATTTTAAAAAAAAATATTTTATAACTTTTTTTTACGTTGTAAAACATACGTAACACTGACTCAGATCTGACGTAATTTTTGTATGTTTTTGCGTATGTTTTACAAATTTTCTCTTTTTTGTTGTGTTACGTATGTTTTACACAGCGGTTTGCTGGGTTTTCACAATAAAAAGTGGTTTTCAAATTATCCGTACCCTCTGTTAAATAACAAAGTCATTTACATATTTTCTTTTCTAACTTATAAAACTACATATTCCTCAAATCATGCTTTTAAAGTATTTTACATGTTGTATTGAAAATTTATACCTTTAGAAATATATAACTTTTGAAATTAGGAAGGAGAAATATGTATTTCTCCCTAAATAATAAAATTAAATATTAATTATATTATTTATACATTTTAAGAATAAAATATTAATATTATAAATTTTTACAAAACATATAAACTTTTAAAACAATAAATTATTTTGATAAAATTAAAATATTTTGAAACCGGTATTGACAAAAAATTGAAAACAAAATTTAGTTTTCAAAAAGAAGATAATTATGAAAAACGACATTCAAAACAGTTTTTTTTTAAATGTTAGGAACATAAACTTCTTAAAAGTTAAAAATATAAAATTATTGTTTTAATTTTGCTTACAGTAATTTTGATAGTATTTTATCTTAAATTTTTTGTTTTATATTTTTTGAATATTTTGTTAAAAACTATTTGATATTTTTCTTTATTTAACTTGTACTAACCTACATAGTAACTAATAGGTGCTTGCATACACACATATATACATGTATCGATTTGATTGTTTCCTTTCTCATCCGCTTAGAGTTGTACTCTAAGGTTGTTTACGGTTTGATATTGATGATTTTAAAGTTGCAAGTCAAACTATTACTAATGATTTTTAATACTAAATACCGCAACCAAAGTGTTGAAAGTTGAAAACCGAACCAAACCAGATAGTAACTATTAACTAACATTTTGGTTTCTTGGTTTGAAATTTTTTTAATAATATATTTTTTTAGTATATCCATATGTATACATATGAAACATGGTTTTGTGATGCTCTTTGAACCTCATAGGTTATCACCCCATTCTCACCGAATTACATTTTACCAAGTATAGCAACAGTGCAACACAACTTAGACCACCCGCAGTGCGCTTGTGGAGAGGCCGCCCGTCTCCGACATTGAGGAGGCAAGCCGGGCGGACGCACTTGAGCCAGTGGCGGAGCTTGAGAGCTAGAGAAGGGGGCAGAAATTTACAAGACTCAAAATACATGTTACATTTTTTAATCAAGGGGGGCAAAACCCGTATTTTTAACTAAAAATAATCTTTCGGCCAGAAAATTTACACTACTAGCGAAAAAAATAGGGGGGCCAGTCCCCCTCCCCCTCTTAACAGAGGTTAAGAAATTGTGATACGGTAGAGAGAGTATGCATGTGGAAAGGATAGGTTGGGGTTAATAAGAGGAGATATGATGCATGTAGGAAAGATGTGTAAAAACATGATGTGACAGTGGTGACTATGATGCATGTAGTAAATGAATGCCTATGTATTGCGGGTAATCTTAGAGCTGTTAAATATTAGCAAACGAGGAAATGGGCAATGTCATCATAATTCTATAATATAAACATTTAAGGGGCACTTGAGCACTTCTATTGGCATCTAGTTTCACTATTGAAGGTCATGAAGGCATGAACACTTGACCCAATTTCATTTCATATAAACCTGTTGCAAGTAAATAAATGTACATAAAATAATATATCTACAAAAAAAGTTGCATGCTATGGTTTGGTCTGATCCAGTATTATACAACCGGTTCTTGGTATATATGAAAACTAGAGCTGTAAACGAGCCGAACGCTTAACGAACAGTTCGTGAACCGTTCGACGGGAAGTTTGTTTATGTTTGTTCATTTGATAAATAAACGAACACCAACAAGAAATTTTTGTCCGTTTAGTTAAATGAACGAAAATGAACATATGTTGTGTTCTTTTATTTGTGTTCGTGAACGTTCGGTAAGTCGTTAGTTTACGTTCGTTTACGTTTATTTATTATATTTATTTATTAAATATGTTGTATATTTTTATTTTTTTATTTTTAGTTAAATACCATATTATCTAAGCTTGAATATCACTTGTATCTTGTTAAAACATATAAATATGAAACTAAAGTTTTTGAAACATTAGTTTCAAAGATTCATTTGTGTGTAGTTTCAAATGTTTTTGACTATATCCTTTTTATATTGCTTTGCTTTTTACATAATATAACATATTTGTGCAGATTAACAAGCCATAACGTGTATATTTTCTTCTTTTTTTTTTATTGTTTAACACACTGCAACGCACAATGGCCATTATGCGCCAAGTAGTTTGTTAGTTTGTACCCATTCCTCAATTATCATCGGTATGTAAGAGTACATGGAGAGCCTGTTAGGGAGGAGTCAAGGACTTTAAGGCAAATTAGAGCATCACCCTTCCAATTTGGGGTTTTATAAACCCGAATCTAGGTAACGACCAAACATCTTTATCTTTTTCTTCTCTAATAAAGATGTGAACCTTATAGCTTCTTGTACTACGTTATAGCCATAGGTTCTATTGATTTGTCACAAGAATGAGGATCATGATGTTTGCCTCATTTGCGGTATACACATATAATGTATATATACGTGAGTCTTTAAGAGACAAAAGTAAAGTTGCACTAATTTTAACGTTAGTTTGCTTATTTTTGTGAAAATAACAATAAAAGTGTTGAGATGATTACCTTCATGTCAAGCAGTGGCGAAGCTTGGTCATAACCTCAGGAGGACGAAATAAAGGTTTTTAAAAAATTTTAAACTACGTATCGGAAAATTTATACTACTACACGAAAAAATATGGGGGCGGTCCCCCGTCTGAACTAAGAACCGCCCCTGATGTCAAGTGTTTTTGGGAACTTACATGCCTTATTTAGTTATAACTCCCAATAATGATTTGTTGAAATTCTTTTTATTTTTATCTCCTTTTTTTTATAAATTTTTATATTTTATTGAATAATATATAACATATAACCTAGCATGGCATATGATCGATGAAAAAAAACACTAAGAAACTATATTACAAAGCCAGAGTCTTCTTCCATGAACCTTGGGTTAGGAAACTAAACACTCAAGTTTCATTGGGATAGACAAAATGTATCGACTTGATAATAAGATATTAGAGAGTATGCAATGAAATCCACAATTAATCTTGATGATGGATTCGCTTAAGCATGTTTTGAAGGATGAAGTATCGAAAGGATCTTGTGGTCTGACAACCGCTAGATCTTACCCAACCTGAGAACAACCAAATAGATGTGGCAATTTTCACTCAGATTAAAAGAAATGTTTTAGTTTAAACTATTGTCATCTAGTGGGTTGAAATAGGTACGTCATAATATGGAATGAATTGAAATGATTAACACTTTAACATAATACAGCTCAAGCTGGGTAATCTAAAAACTATATGAATGCAATGGATTCAAACGTTTAATAATGATTAATAACATATTTGATGAGAAAATCCTTAAAAATTATCTTAATATACTATTTGTTTAATTATAACATATTTTAACTTAAATCAAAAAATGTTTTTTAAGAACAATTTATTTAAACTCAAACTAATTTTACTTAAATATGAGACTTGCCTTATAATCCTAAAGATGATGTACCTGTTTCACATAGAAAACATGTTGTTTTAGAAATTCTCTTGTTGATATATCAAATAATGGTTGGTCACATTGGTTGATCATATGGTGACCAGGGTGACAGGTTAAAAAACTTACATAAATAATATGAATGTAAAACTAATAAATCTGGTAAAATAAACGGGTTGGAATGTGTCGGATATATAACATGTCAGGGTGGGTTTTAAGTAAAATCAGTTTGATTTTAAATGAGTCATTTATAATATAACATATATATCAATTTTGTTCAAATTAAAATAAGTTGTAAGTAAACAAATAGTTTTTTTGTATAATATTTAATAATTTTATCATCAAATGTATTATTGATACAATATCAATTTTTTTAATATATATCATGTTGGTTTAGTGTGAATGTTAAGTTGCCTAATTATTATGTTTTCAAGAATCGAATAATTTTTTTAATTATGAATTTTAATGTTTTACACATGTATTAAACATTTCATGTTTTCTTTTATTTTGTGATGTATCTAAATCTAATTGTCAGGTACGTGCATAAATTCCTCACGCCACATGAAAATATTATATAAACCTAAAATGCGTTAGAACTCACAAAGAAGTTGAGTTAAATGACAATTTACATAATGTTTAGTATGTATGAATGAAGAAATGAATTAAAATTACTTGTTACATTTTAGTTATAATTATAACATACATGTTTGGTAACTATATATGAATGTAATGAACTATTACATAAGAAATCTAATGATTTTCATTCATTATGAAAAGGTTTCTTTTAATTTGACTCAACAGGCATAACCTGAACCATAACCCAACCTATGACATGAACCATGTTATGACCTATAGACTGACACTGACTCATGACACAAATCATAACAAGTGATTTAAACTATTCCCTGCATCATGACCTAACCCATGACTCGAACATGACCCAAACCATGTTCGAACCGATAATCCGACCCGTGTTCAAACCATGACTTGACCCTCGATCTGAACCTTGACCCAACAACCCATGCCATGAATCATGAACTAACCTGCTTATAAATTATAATGATTTATTTCATTCCAACATAGTAACCAAACATGACAATAGAATGATAATAATCCATTTCATCCCCTCGTTCATTCCATTCCCTCATCAATTTCATTCATTCATTCATTTACTTTATCACCTCATATCAAATAGACCCTAACATATTCACATGTTTATGTCTCTTATTTTATGTTGTATATTAATATATATATATTAAAAATGAAAGTTTGGGTTGTGTGATGATGTTATTATTCATTTTTGTCCATATTTTACTACATAGTTTACAAGCTTGTAAGGCTTCTCCCACACTCACTCACACCAAACTGCTCACACAAAAAACTGACAAAAAATAAAGAAACCGCGTCAAAAGATCAAATTACACTACTTTTGAATTAATTTGAAAATTTTATTCATAACCCTGAACTTTAAACTCTTACTTGTAAAGCCTCCTCTCACTTTACTCACATATTTTTAATGTTCACATGGTTTTAACCCGTCATTAAGTTATCGGATAAAAGTCATTATTATATTAATTTGATCGCAATGGCCTCATGAACGTTTATATAAATTTCGAACCCAAATGGTCAAAGAAATTTTGCGCGTTGTTCACTTGCCTATAACGCGTCCGTACATTATCGAATATTTGTATCGTTTATATCATTTTGATCGTAATTAGTTCACAAACGATTTAGATTTAATAATTTTATAAACCATGAGTATTATATATACTACATATATATACGATTTAGATTTAATAATTTTATAATATTGTATCATTTATAAATTCTACATTTATGCAGGGGATTTTTTTTAAGTCTTCTGTAATCACATTCTTTACTATTAAATGAGTTTATAATCTTCAACCCTTAGTTTCAAAGCTTACATTATAAATGTATAGGGTTTTGTGTTTTTAGTGATTTCAATTTGTAATGGGAATATAACTTTCAGTTTACACAGAAATTTTAAGCGTTGTTCACATGCCTATAATGCATCCGTACATTATCGAATATTTGTATCGTTTATATCATTTTGATCATAATTAGTTCTCAAACGATTTATATTTAATAATTTTTTAAACCATGAGTATTATATATGCTACATATATATACGATTTAGATTTAATAATTTAATAATATTTGTATCGTTTATAAATTCTACATTTACGCGGGGTTTTTAACCTCATGTTCTGTTGGTTGTTTTTACATCAGTATATCAAATCCCGCCGCAACGCGTGGGTCCTATATACTAGTTATATGTCAAAACTTAAAAGTGAAAAAACAAAGGGACATCCTAAACACTTTTTTTAATAGAAATTTGTGCTTTTTAGTGTGTTAAAAATTTTATAGCAACATGTAAAACAAATACTAAAATTTTCACGCAATATATCTTTGTCAATCCGCAAATACTTAATTTGTGTTCAAGTTTATGCAATGGTATGATTGTTGGCTAAATTCATCAACCCGCAAATACGTGAGTTCTGTTCAGGTTTGTGCATTGACATGATCGTTGGCTACATTTGCATTTTTAGCTTAGTGACAGGTTTTCACTGTCAACTCATAAACATACCAACTTTTAACACCTCTAGTATAGACATGAATCATTTTTGTAGTTAAGATCATATTACTTCCTCCACAGTCATAGAATCTTGCATGAACACCATGTCACCAGCCAGAGCTAGGGGTGTTCATCGGTTCGGTTAACGGTTTGTTCGGTTTTCAAAATTTTCCCCCCTAACCGTTAACCGAACCAAACTGAGTTCGGGATATTCAATTCCGTTCAGTTTCAGTTACAACCGAAACAAACCGAATTCAACCGAACAAACCGATTAAAAACCAAATAAACCGGTTAAAAACCGAATAAACCGAATAAACCGAATTCAAACTTATATTATTAATAAAAATAATAAATTTAATTGTGAATTCGGTTTAATCGGTTAACCGAACAAACCGAGTTCAAAAAATATCCAAAACCGTTAACTGAACCGAAAACCGAATTTAGAATTCGGTTCGTTTTTTTCAGTTACGGATACGGTTTGGTTATCGGTTTTAAACGGTTTTCGGTTTTTCTGAACACCTTTAACCAGATCCGTCTCTGAGATATTAGATGACATATGAGAATGCTAAAAATAGATCGTTGTGTGTGTGTGGTAATTCGATCGTTTATAACTAAACTTGAAGCGAGTTAATTTGTTTTTTACCCAAATTTTAAATTGTGATGAGTTATTGGGTCAAATATTTAAGTAACAAGTTTTTGTTTTATCTTTTATAAAATTCGTAACTGGGTTTAATATATTTTAAAAATTGGATTGTAAAATTATATGTGTTTGTTTTAAAATAAATTAATGTGTGTTTAATATACAAGTTTTTTAAAAAATTTAGGCCCCCTTAAAAAATGGTCATGTGCGGTCGCACCTTCCACACTTGGTCTAATTAAAACCCTGTGTAACCAGCCAACATTAAATAAAAATTAATCTCTAGTCTACACTTCAAAAGAAGCTCATGTAACCTTTTAATTCAAACAAACATAAGAAAATTCAAGTAACCGTTATTGACTATAAATAAAAAAGTTGTTTGAAAACAAGTGTTCGTTCATGTGTGTGTGAATATCATGAGACACACAAGAAGTTGTAGAGAATCCTATTGAAGTTCTTGGCCTGTTCAAGCTGAGGTACATGTGATGCGTTCTTCATAACCTCCAATGAAGCATTGTTCCCCAAAATTCTAAATCAAAACAACAATATCACCCATTTGAAATCAACAACACATATATACATATAATGGTAACTAAGTAAGTACAATGATCGAGGGAGAGAGGAATAGTTTATAATGTTATTACTAAATAACATAGTTATAATAGCATGCACAAGTGTTTATTTGTTTTTTACACTTCTCAAAGTTGTTTATGTGATATGTGTGTGTATATCTAAATGTACAAGTAATATAAGAAAAAGATATAAAACCCATCTACAAGATAACCGTGAGATACATGTAATAATCATCTTATATCATAGTTAATAAAATGTATTTAGGTAGGAATCCTGGATATAAATATATAGAAGAATAACCAAATAGAAAAAAAAATTTACTTAAAAAAAGTTGGAATCAATAGGAATTTGATATGTTACTTGCAAAAAAAAGGAAAAGAAAAATAGTTTAAGTATATCTTATTTTTTGTACTAAATTTTTGTTTTTTTGTATTTGGTTTTTTTGTTCTGGATTTTTTTGTACTGGATTTTTGTTTTTCTGTATTAGATTTTTGTTTTTTATACTGAATTTTCGTTTTTTTGTACTGAATTTTCGTTTTTATGTTTTTAGCATGTCACATGTCAAACTCTTATTGGTTTCTACTCTTAAACAAAAATTTCTTCATGTTTGATCACTCCCCTATATATGAATATAATCCACTTTTCATTTGACTTTAATGTGAGACACATATCTATTTTCAAGATTTTAAATATCTATACTACTATATAATACATATAGGAGGGACAAAAGAGTAATTTACTCAAATCTCTTAAAATTAAGAGTTTTACAACTCTTATAGCATATGATACAACTTTTTAAATCTAATCTAAAGGTTTTTTTTCTACTTTCACTTTGTCCCACATTGGTAGCTTATAATAATTTATGTGAGATAGAGTGATTATAAAAGAAAACCCTCAAAACAAATTAATCACATCTTGACATTTTTGGCACATTTCGCCTTTTTATGTTAGAAGTTAAAGTCATTTTTAATTTACTAAGTTAAAAAAATTGTTTTTATTGTGGTTATGACTCAAAAACGAACCATGTAAACATTTAAAATCACCAACTTAAGTGTTATGTTTCCCGCCGCATCGCGCGGGCATCTGACTAGTATGATCTATATAGGGTTTAAGGTTTCGTTCTTAAAATATGGTTTTTACATAGACCTGTATATATGTGTGTATAACAACATAGACATTAAATCACGAAATAAAGAATCATGGTAAGGAAGACATACTCTTTTAGCTCTTTTGCCATATCCAACAAAAATATGTTATCCTGATCACCCCATATGATTAACACTTTCTACGTTCACAAGAATAAATATATAAATAAAAGAAATATAAGAAAGCAAATTAATGATTAAAGGGATAGCAAATTTAGGTACAAATTAAATTATTATAATGGACCACCTTGTGACTTTACCTTAATTAAATTTCATATTTTTAATAAATACAGTAGTTTATTTAATAACAATACATAAATTGCAATTAATGGGAACCTGTGGAAGAGGAGAAATGTTAGGGGGGTCATGTTTGCCAAGTGCAAGCCCTTTCAGTAATTCCATCTTCTCTTTCCTGTTTTCACAATACAATTTCTGCACCCAAAATTACATCATTACCCTTCAAAAATTACTCAATTACCTGTCATTAGAAAAACACAGGACCAAAAGAACCAAATTATACAAGACAAAAAATCAATCTAGACAAGAAGAGGCAGATTTTGACAAAATAAAGTCAAAGAAAATACTTCTTTAGGCATTATGAATTTATAAAATTGATATATAATTCATTCAAGAAGTAAATATTGTTTATAACATCCTAAAATTTCACATATTTATCATTAACATCACATTACATAAGATACAAAATTTTATATTCAAGTTAGGATGTCAATAAAAATGAGTTGAAGACATATGATAAACTATTTACATGGTTAAAATAAAAAAAAATAGGATGCTATCTATATCTGTTTAAAAACAAATTTTGTATACGACTAATGAAAAATATATCTTGGGGTGGCTCTTAGCATGTGTAAGAGGTGCGACCGTACAGGGCCCGTTTTCTTTAGGGAACGGAAATTTTGATTTTTTATTATATATAAAAATTTGATCAACAATTTTGCTTTAAAGAATGTTAAGAAAGCATCAAGATTTGTTTAGATACGTGAAAGACATCATTTTGTTACAACATAATTGTTTTTATATTGTTTATTATATTAATAATCATCAATTTATGAATTTTTTTCTATATATACGGGGCCCTATTTTATGTACTTGTACAAAACATCAAACTCTCGAAACGGCTCTAATTATACCAGACACCATTTTGCAAAAATAAATACAGAAACACGTTAGAAATTGCAACCTAATGAATGATTCTTGGGATTCAACATTCAGTGATAGAAACGAAGCAAATGTTAGCATAAAGCCATAAATGGCCAAATTCCAATTGGGCATGTTAGTAATATGTACAACTCTTCTAAATATTAAATTGTTATATTTAAAATAGCATATAACATTTTTTTAACAGCTAAGCGAGGGCTCAGCGACATGTCTCTTCATAACCCAAATGGATCATCGGACCCAACAACCCACGTGCTGCGACCACAGCCCGCTAACAACTCCCCGGTATCTAAAGCCTAGGTGTTGGCGAGCGCTGAATCGGGCAAATCCACCTGCTCCTCAGGAGGAAACTCACTATGTGGTAAGACTCTACTGACCACTTTGGCCAGAATTTAAACCCATGACCTCACAAATCCTAAGCTTTATGAGAATCATGAAGTGTCAGTTGAATTACTACAAGCTAATTGGCACAAACATATAATTTATATAGGGCATTATTGCATTCTTGCTGACCCGACCTACAACCAAACCCATGACTCAAACCATGACTCGAACCAAGACCCAAACCATGACTCAAACAATTACCTGACCCATGATTCAAACAATGACCCGATCTATGAACCAAACGATGACCACACTATGATCTGTCGCATGAAACAAACCATGACTCAAACCATGACCCAATCCATGAACTGCCCCATGACACGACCCGTGATTGAACCATGAGCTAAACAACCACCGACCGATGAATCGACTGGTCTGAACCACGACCCGACCCATGATTCAAACAATGATTAGAACCACAAGTCGACCCATTAGTTGTATTCTATTACTTCATCTTCTCATGTCTACCAAATAACATGAAGTAATGAATCATTTCATTACCAGAGGTAAACAATTACGAGAATAGAATGATATTAACCCATTTCTTTCCCTTGTTCATTTCATTCCTCCGCCCATTTCATTCCTCCTTCTATTTTATCCCTTCATACCAAACAGACCCTATATGTTAAAGGCTAATTCCTCCTTGCATTGACCAAAAACCCTTGTGTGCATTGCACGTGCTCTCTTTTAACAGAGAAACTCAGCAAATTTAGATGGAGGGATTGACTGAAAATTTTTATAAACTAGTAAATGTTACCCGCGCGTTGCGGCGGGTATTTCGTCACGATTCCGTATATTAAAATGCATATGTGTTTCTGCTGTAAAGTGTCCACTATGTCGATATGATCACGACAACAGTAACAACATCACGAATATTAAAATGCATACAAAAAAAATGCTGAAGTGATTGTCAATTTGTCCTAATACAATATATTATTATATATATTAAATGTTAAAGTCGGTGCCCCTCACAATAGGCACTATTCATTTTGTACCTAATTTATTGCATTACGTACAAGTTAAATTCATTACTATAAAGGCAGTGAATGAAATTTCATTATACAAAAGATGCTTTGTAATTTTTGCTTTTAATCTTTAAATTTTAACTCTTATTTTTAATTATCTTTTTTCTTTACTATTTTTAGGGCTGTCATAACGGGTCAGACACGACCCGTTAAGACACGAAACACGAATACGACACGAACATGACACGAATTCTTATCGTGTCTCTTTTTTCAAACACGAACACGACCCGTTAAAAACCCGTAAACACGAAAAGACCCGTTAAGGAACCTGTTAAGAATTAACACGATAAATGACCTGTTAAAAAACCTGTTAAAACCCGTTAAAGAACCTGTTAAGGAACCTGTTAAAGAACTAAGGTTAGACCATTAGAAATTTTTTGAAGCTAATCGGTTACACATATGGCCATATATTTTATTATATTATTTATTTTAAATTTTAAACAGGTAAATGTTAATTATAAAGAATACGAACCCAAGATAAGTGCATATTGTTAAATCATATAACCAAAACGTAAAAAATATTACATTTTCTAATTATTATTATTACTTAAATAATATTATTTAACTATTAATATTAATAAAATTTTAATGTTATTTAATTATTTAAATAAGAATATATAATGATTAATATTATTTAGTTATTACTTATTAGGTATCATTGATTCATGGGCTTGGAAGTTGTGCAACCAAGATTTGTACATTTTGGTACAACACTTGTACAAAGAGGAATAGTGAAAAATGTGAGACAAACCAACTTTAGTTTTTAATATATATATTAATTAAAGAACAATTGACAATAAATATTATTTAAGAACTAAACAATCAAATTTCATACAAACACATACACTATTTACATTTTACTCAAAAAAATATATGCCAAAACCTAATATTACTAAGAGAAGCCATATAACAAGATTAGATAGTAAAATAATTATATATATGTCAATATATTCTTTGACAAAAAAAATACTTTAGGACAAATAATTTTAAGTCAAGGTTTATTTTAAATGTGTTCCAAATATTTCTTAAAAGATATAAGTAGTAAAATGAAATACCATACTACGTATGGCCCAGCATTACCAAAGTGTAACAGGAGGTCGATCATCGATGATTCTTCTTACACCAACAATGTATGGTTTAATATCTGCTAATTGTTGGAATGTAAATTATGATGAGCAAGCAGTTATGTTTAGAGTATTATGATTATGGTTTAGAGATCATCATCATCATACTCAGTATATCTTATCATTAGCAAAGATAAGGTAGGGTCGGAGGAGGGTAACATGTAGACAACATTACCTCTACTCCGTAAGAATAGAGAGGTTGTTTCCAATGAGACCTCCGGCTCATGATGCCTAATTAACCGACCAATTTAACGCTTTTAATATTACATTTAGGGGTGTAAACGAACCAAGGCAGCTCGTGAAATGATCGAGATCGGATCGGTAAAAAGCTCGAACGAGCCGAGCCTTAACGAGCCCGAGCCCGAGCCCGAGCTCGAGCCCAAAAGTGTGGCTCGTTTAGTTATCGAGCCCGAGCCCGAGCTTTACTTAACGAGCTCGAGCCGGCTCGCGAGCCTTAACGAGCTTTTTGTTTATATAATTTTTATTTATTATATTAAGTGTTTATTTATTATATTAAGTGTTTATTTATAAAATTAATTATTTTTATATATAAAATTATGATAAATATATTTAAATTAAATATTTATGTTAAATTTATAAAATATAGTTATAAATATAATTAAATTAGTAATTAAAGTAAATAAATTAAATAAATAAAATCTAAACGAGCCGAGCCGAGCTCGAGCCTAAAAATTCTTTAACGAGCCGAGCTCGAGCCCTAATTTCTCTTAACGAGCCGAGCTCGAGCTCGAGCCTTAATTTTTCTAAACGAGCCGAGCTCGAGCCTTAACGAGCTCGGGATCGGCTCGGCTCGTTTACACCCCTAATTACATTCACAAAAATTAAGTAAAATAGTTAAAATTAATGCAATCTTGCTTTTGTCCCATGAGAGCTGACACATATATACATAATATACGCACATTACAAACGGGACCATTATTATGGTTTAGAAAGTCATAACTATTTATTTCTTGATTAATGGGTTAGTTTTGAGTTAGTTCATGTGTCTGTTCTCTAGTGCCTTTCATTTTATTCAAGATAACCAATTTAATGAAAATGTAATTTTTGTTCTAACAACGTAGTCTTCACGTGTGATCCTCTCTGATAACTCTAATAGAAAGTTTTCAAAGGTGAATGAGTTAATTGTTCTAAAATAAATAAAAAAAAAAGTAAAGATGAAATAATTATATATTATAAAGTTTCTACATTAGTTAGAAGATAATAAATGGAGTATATAATAAAATAAAATGATATTAGTCTCCGTAAAATAGGGTGAAAATTTGATGAAGTTATTTGTTTGCATAGACTATTTAGAAACCACTACTAGAAAGCGACTTATAACCCGGAGGCTTAAGTAAAATAAATTAATATCCGAAATATTAAATTCGGTAAAATCAACTAATATTTTGAACTTAAGTAAGACAAGTAATAATATATATTATAATATAAGTAAAATTAAATATTTTAAAAATATATAATAATATATTGTATACGTATATAAATAAGTTAATTTATATACATGTACAATGTAATTGTGTAATTAGCTTAGAGTAGATTAGAATAGGGGTGAGCATAATACAACCATAACCGAAAAATAACCGATAACCGCCCCGAACCATAACCGATTAAACCGAAACCGACTTTAACTGACGGTTACGGTTAAGCGAAGCCATTAACCGAACCATTAGGTTATGGTTATGGTTATGGTTATGGTTATGGTTATGGTTATGGTTATGGTTAAGGTTAGTCATTAATCGACTTTAACCGAACCAAAACGAACCGAATAATGTATATTTGTTTTTTTAATAGTTATATGTTTGTATGTTTTTTTAAAAAGTTATGGTGCAAGTCAAGTATAGAAGGTAAATCTTCACTTTAACTATATGAAAATATTATGGATCATATGTGATACTAAATATATTAGAAAATAAATCAGAGTTCACGTGGTTTTACTTTTTGTTCACACATTCTCAGTCACTATAAAGTTTTACAAGCTTAACTGAGATTTTCATAATTGATATATCTATAATTCACAAGCATATTTACAAGTTTTTCACTTTTTCTTAGTTTTTCAACAATTCCATTATTAACCGAATTTAACCGAAACCGAACCGTAACCGATTAGTGGTTAACCGATCAATTGGTTATGGTTATGGTTAAGGATTTAGATTTAACCAAAGTAGCGGTTTTGGTTATGGAAATGACCATAACCACATCGAACCGAACCATGCACACCCCTAGTTTAGAAGGAATGTGAGCTTAGTTGTTCGAAAAAAAATATATTAATAAGACTAGCAATAGGAAAAACGCAAAACTGATTTTAAATCAAATAAATAAAACCAAATTATGTATTTATCGTATAATTTTTTGTAATATAACGTATATTTAAAATACTGAATAGTAAAAAAAAAGAGTGCAATGAACGCAAAACGTTGATTTAATAAGAAAAGTTTTCAAAAAGAAACGTGTTAGTTTACAAGAACAGCCAATATAGAAAATATATAGTGTTAGCCTCTCTTTTTTTGTTTAGTTAACCGCCATCTTTTTGGACTAGGCCAAGTAGAGGTGGGCAAAAAAAGGGAACCGGCAACCCGAATCGGAACCGGACCCGGTCATACCCGAAAAGATGGGTATAAACGGGTCCGGTTTTTTAGACAAATTAAAACCGAAATCGGAACCGGGAAAACCGGAACTAGTTCCACCTGTACCCAGCCAAAACCCGAACCGGAACCGGTCAAAAACTGTTCAGAACCAGTAACCGAAACCGGTTCCGGACCAAAAAAAAAACGATTTGCGCACCTCTAGGGACAAGGGGCATAAATTTAGAAATAACTAAATTATTTACCTCAATTTATACAAAAACAAGTTAATTATCGTTAGACGGCCCACGACAAATTCGTCCTAGTGGGAGCAGTAAGAAGCAAGAAAATTTCACTAAGTTCCTCTTGTTAACCATCCGAGAGCCTTAAACGTTGTATAAGGACGTGTTGTAGCCTGTAGGAGTGATCTTCTATATCATAGGAGGGTCTGCTCAAGTTTTTTAGAGGTCCAAGACAAATACAAAACTTAAGGCACTTTTCATAAATGATTTTTTTCATGCGATAAAAATTATGTTCGCAAGTTTTGAAAAACATAAATACATGTATATTTGTCTTTATTTGCATAAGTTTACTCGTAATAATAGTCAATAATTGATAATCATAAATGATATAAACAAAAAATGTCATAAAGTGCAATACTTAATGATGATATTTTATAACTTTGTTCATATTTATTAATCAGTTTGATTACTCTATTTACCACTAGAAACTTGTCTAAATTTTTTACTCTTATCATTAATAGAAAATTTATTCTAACTAAAAGTAAAAGTGAAACAAGAACGTGGAAATTATAATTATTTGGTAAGAGAAAACATTAAAAAACTCTCTTTTGAAAATACGAGTGCACTATCTAATTTTTCAGATTTAAAACGACAAAATCAATAACTTAAACGATAACCCGAACAGTTGAGACCTAAAAAATTGGGGGCCCTAGGCCCTTACCTATAAATTTCAATGAAGCCGACTCTCTATCCTAGGAGTGATCCTCTACGCCAAGGACACCAGAATATCGAAACCCCTTTCGAAGCACAAATTTACCTAACGACAAGTATGGCTGGTTGTAGGTTCACCTTTTTTCCACCCATACTTCTTGTAACAGGTTTCCTCAAACCTACGGCTAGAACTATTGCCCAAACATGACACACTTATATGAGACACCCATGATTTTCCGGTGGTACCTTGGTGGGGTTCTCCACTATAGAACCCTATCGTATTTAGTTTACAAGAGGAAAAAAAAAAGGAAAAGATAAATATTTTCGCTCATTATGTCTTTAGTTTATTTTTCTAACGGCTTGAAATGATGACACATAAATGAGATTTCTTATTTCTTCGGATTTGGTGCTCTGGTACGTACACTTAAGCTCATCCTACGAGTAATCTCACAACTGAGTAAACTATCTGATTTACCTTAGCAAATAAGTTTCGGCCTAGATTAGAACACAACTAATAAATTTATTATGAAAGTCAAGAGGTAAATATTAGAGGCTTATATTTTTAAATGATGTATGTATTAAAGGAATAATAATAATGTAATTACTTCAATTATACACTCACAAATTAATTGATAATTAACTAATTGTCATTGTTAATTATAAGTATTAGTTTTTAATTATTATGATGGGACATAATGAAAAGGACACAAATAATAAACTGAAAAAAAAAAAAACAAGAATAGGTTAGAACAGAAACTTACGTCAATGAAATCGTTGAGAAAAAAATCCGGTACGTAAACACGAGTGGATACCGTCAAACGCATCAACGTCCGGAGCTGCACCGCCGTCTCCGGCAGCATCAGCTCCTCGATTTTCCCCACGTTCGCCCTCTTCAGCAGTTCTCCGTTATCCTTCGGTTTCATGTTCACCCCTGAACTCGCGATCACCACTTTTTCAACCCTCTCCGGCCACATCTCCGCCATTCGGTACGCCACAAAACCACCGTAGCTTGTCCCAACCACCGTGTACTTGTTCACGCCGATGTTCTCCATCAATTTTCCGATCGCCGTTGCCTGGAATATCTCTGATCGCTCGGAGGATTTGGTGGTGGATTCTCCGAAGAACACTAGATCGGGGATGTATAAGTCGAAATGAGGCGCCAGAAACGACACCTGATCAAAATATCAAATCAGTAAGCAAAAAGTAACACTACTGTGTATCACTGATGTAACGTAATATACCGTCTGAAATCACCGACTGATCACGGATCACCGAAAGAATATGGTATTCCGGTTTGAATTTTTTTAATTTTTTTTTGAATTTTGAATTTTGGTACTCAGCAACAAATGCTCAGCCCTAGTCGGTGATCCATCAGTAACTTTCGGTGTTCACAACAGAATATGGTACCAACACAGACAGGCTAATTCCGACAGTCTGTCCGTGAACGTTTACCTGTTGGCGCCACTGCCAGACGCCGTGAGGGCCGAATCCGTGGAGCAAAACCAGCGATGATTTACGTTGGTGGGTTGGGGACGATAATGGTTTAGGTTTCGGTTCAGGTTTGGGGCCCCAGAAGTGGATGGTGGTGTAGTCATCGACTTGGATGGACTGGGCGGAGAGGCCGGATGCGGTGAGGGAACGACGGAGGAAGGAGCCGTACAGGGAGACGAAGCTTAGGCAAGAGACCACCATTGATGAATTAATGGTGTAGTTAATGAATGTTGGTGTTTGATGAAAGAAGGGTTTAATTTGCTTGGTAAGCTACCTCTGACTCTAAAAATGGCATGGAAAGATGAGTGAAGAAATATTGGTACAACGGTATATCTTTTTTTGTAATATTCTTCTTATGGTGATTAGTTTTTTTTTTTTTTTTAATTGAGAATGTTTCAATCATGTGAGTCTATTGTTTCCCGTTTATGTTATCAAGGTATAGTTACCTTGGCCTCCCATGAGCCATTACAACCATCCTAGGAGGAAACTCCATTGGAAAAAATCCCAACCCCCTCAGACCCCTGTTTCGCTGCGGGATGGTTTTGAACTCAATACCTCCCATTTGAAAGAATCATGTGAGACTAACTCATTGGTATGAGGATTAGTTAAACATCTCATTTTATAATTCAACTTTTCTTCAAATATCTCGTAGTTTAAATCTAGGGAGGAACTCATTTAGCAAAGGGTGGTGTTATTTTATTACATGTTGTTTGACAAATTTTGCATGTTAGTCTAATATTTTAATTTTGTCATTTTGGTCATTATTGTTTCATTTTATTATCATTTTGGTTATTATGGTTTTTATTTTATTTCCATTTAAGTCTAGTTAAATTTTAAACTTTTGGACTAAAATAAAAAAATTAATCAAACCATAGAGACGAAAATGACAATAAAATATAAATCATAATGACCAAATGACAAAATTTAAACTATTAAAGTAAAATGACAAAAGTTGTTAAATTATAAAGACTAAAATTACATTTAAAGACTAAAATTACATTTTACTCTTATCATTTTTTTTGAGTGACAAAGGATGCTAATGTGTCAACACATATTAAATCATAAAACTACACTACATAACGAAAAAAACAGGGGCGGCCTTAACAATTTTTAGTCAATGTTGGTGATTTATAGTCAAAGTAAATTTAATATAGTAGAATAAGGTGTGATTGAAAAATATAATAGGATGTAATTGGAAAAACCCTTTAATAAAAGTTTGGAAAAAAATTCATCTTATGTCTAAACGAACTTTTTTTATATATTTTTTAATTAATTTTTTTTGAACAACAAATTTTTCCACGTTTGTCCACTACGGGACTAGAACCATAAACCTATTTTAGAGAGGAACACCTTGATACACCTTGGTACCATGGGGACAAATGCCCTTATGATATATATATTTTTTAATTAATTAAGTTATTTTTTTTTGAACTGCAAAAAAAAAAAAATTAGTTAGTAATTTTCATTAAAATTTCAAAACTCATCTTAATACGTAATTATATATTTCTATAAGGAGGGTACCGTAAATCATTGAGTCAAGTCGAGACTCTAATCTCAGCTCAATATTTGCTCTCTTTCTACGTTCGAGCTTGGTTGCTCCCACTCATTTATTATTTACTATCTTAGTACCCCGTGTATTACACGGGTTGAATAAAAAAGTATGATAAATAATTATCAATTAAAATTTAAATACTATAAGATGATATTTAAAATGACATGTGATTAATTTTATATATTTAATACTTTAAGTAATAAAATAATTATATTTTTTATTTAAATACTAAGTTTTTTAAAGTTTTTTTATTTAAACATGTCATTTTGAAAAATTGTTTTTAAAATCTTATATTTTATAATAATTTTATTTTTTTTAAATGTTTTTTTAATATTAATATATTTTTAATATATGAAAAAAACTTTTTTTTAATTTTAAAATATATAAAAGTATATTTAATATTTAATATTATGAATTACGGTTTAATATAAGATGTATTTAATAGGAAAGAGATGCTAGAAAATTAAAGTTGATGTGCTCTAATAGGTGACATGTGTCCATAAAAACTTTTATTTATTATAATAGATAGATTTGTTAAATCGTTAATTTTTTTCTCCTATTCTGTTGATAAAATAAATATAAGTTTTTGAGTTTCTAATTTTATATTTTAATATTATTTTACTTTCATTTAAATTTTTACAATTGATATTTTTATATTTTAACTTTACTTTTCATTTATTTATAGGTAGAAAATTTTATTATTTTAAACATAATTATTCATTTTCTATTATTTAATAATATTAAAACATTAATTGAAGAGAGAGAAGCGGGAAATTACAAGCTGACTTAACCAGAGCTTGACATGTGACATTATAAAACTTTTATTTATTATTATAGATAGATTAAATTATTGATTTATAAGCACGTTGTAACCTATGGGTTAGGTTAAACTAAATAAGTTTATATTATAAAGAATCTAAGGATGATTTTGAGACAATAGATCAATGTTTTAAAAGCCAGTTCTAACCGGTCGGTTCGATCGGTTCAACCGTCTGCCGCTTACTAATCTGGTACGAAACCCTTCGGTATTATGCAGGTTCCTACGATCTATCATGCCGGCGGTTTAATCCGGTTTTACCGGTATTTTTGGTTTCAACAAAACACAAAATTTCAGCTTTTAAGCGATTTTCGGTTTTTAAGGGATCGTGAACTTGATGTGTTTAACACGCCAATGTCATAATCCTATTATGCACTTTTATTTAAAAAAAATATTAGAATTTGAGTACTTTTAAATTGTTTTGGATGAATTTGAGTACCTTTTACATTGTTTTTGGTTGAATTTGTATACTTTTTAAAAACTTATTTGAGTATAAGTTGTATTTTTATAAAATTCTATGGTTAATTAGTATGTCCGGTTGAACCATCTGATACAACCCGGTTCAACCGGTTGAGCCATTTTTTAGCCAAATCCGGTACACTTAAAATACCGATTTTTAAAACATTGCAATAGATCATTAATCAACGATTATTATTATATCATGTTGTTAGAGGTTATTTTAGTAAAGTTTACTTTTTTTGACTTTTTATCAAGTCCATGCACATTCTTTAAACGTTCATAACTTTTACATACGACATTATTTTTTGAAAAAAAATATATATTATAAAAACGAATATTTTTTTATCTTCAAAGTTATTATAATGTTGCTATAAAAAAATTATTTCATTTTATCTTTTGTACAGGTCATTATGTCTTTTGTGCATATTATTGTGTCTTTTGTGTTTCATGTTTAATGTTGTGTTTTCCTAAACAATTTAAGACGCAATGATGTTGCAGAATACATAATGTCAAGCAAGAATGACACAATGACGAATATGAACGACACTGTAATCTTTAAAAAAAACACAATTACGTGTGAAAAACACAAAAAAGATAATTATGAACAAACGTTTAAAAAAGAAACAGCTATATCAATACTATTCTTATTTTAAAAATAAAAATTGCTTGCTTTTATGATATATTTTTAAAAATAATATCATATATCAAAGTTATAAACGTTTAAAAATGTGAGGAAAAAGTGGTTATGACTAAATTACCCTTAATAACTTTTTTCCTCTGAAATTTTGAATTTTCACTTTCAAATTTGATATTATGATATAATAGTTAATAAGTTTTCTTAAATATTTAAGGATAAAAAGGCTATTTAATTGAACACAACCATATAACCTATATAACTATAATTTAAAACCTTTTTTTTTTATCTTTTACTATAACTTCCTAAATTAATTAAAGAGTATATGAAATGACAAATGCCAGTTTTTTAGCATTTAATTTTTTTTATTTTCGTGTCTATTGCTTAACCTAAAACTAATCGTTATACAAATCTTTCTATACCCAAATAGCCATCACTTTTGTTCCTTATTTTGCGCTTTCAATGAACCAAACATAAACCATAATGCTCTTCGTAAAATTAGACCGTTATAAGAATTACATTAAATCAATAAGTATTAGTGCGTATGCAGCTTCCGCAGTTTCATATTGAATTTGTTACGTATTGATTACGTATGATCAATAATGTGTGTTAGCTAAATGTTAAATCAAACTAGCCTGGTTTGAAATACTTTAAACAAGTTGAAATAACCTATAATTTAGTGATAATAATAATAATAATAATAATAATAATAATAATAATAATAATAATAATAATAATAACAACAAAAATTTATAATTATATTATGAAGTTGACACAGACAACAAATTTCGAGATGTGCCTTCACGAAAAGAAAAAAAAAAAAAAGAAACAAATATATAAGAATGGGAAACTTAAAGTCAAAATCCCCAAAAATTGGTGAACCTAAAGGATCGTCGTGGTGCCATATTCGCCGGAGTCATAGCCATTCAACCTTCATTTTCAGCAACAAATTTACCTAAGGATGGGGATGTCATTCCTAAATTACGGTGCCACTCACCGATTTATAGCCTACACGTCTCGGTCGAACCTCACACAAAACCACGAATACCCAAGTTTCCGATTGATTCACATCCCTCGTGTCCTCACTGTTACAACATCGTTCAATCAGATCCGTGATAAACCGTTTCTGCATCATACTCTGTTTATTGGGTCATCTTCCAGTCGTGCGAGGAGTTAGAACCCTTCGAATTGTTGTTTCCAGGTACGTGAAATCAACCTTTTTGTCTTTGTTTGATTTCTTGCTCTTATGAACTGATTTGACTAAATCAGATGATATAGTGGGCAAGTACTAATCCTAAATAAACTCATGAGCAGGCAATTGAAATAGGTTTGCATTATACTCCCCAAATCTCTCAATAAATCACCTTCTTGCTTCTCTATTAAGGTACAATCGAATACACTATATTGATTCATTAGACAAAATAAAAATGTTTGATATTTGTTTTCTGCTAATGTCATGTTGATCGATTTATCATTCTGGTAACTAACATAATTGTAAGCCAAGTTGTTGTTTTGATTTGGCTAATGAGATGTTAGTAACTGAAATATTAACAATAACCAAATATACACACAATTATGGTCTAACAAATTCATGAGACCAGCATACTAAATCTTTGTTATTTTGGTTTTAAATAAATATACATACCGTGAATTGTTGGTTTTTCAAATGGGTATTCGAAAACTTTTCTAGTGGTATGTGGTTGACAAATGAACTCAAGCTAAGAGGATACAATGAAAAAGAAGAATAAGAACCTGAAGTGTTATTTATTAGCTTTGTGAATTTAGATTACATACCAATTATAAGCCACTGTAAAGGTGAAAAATTTCTAATATGGACAATTGAGATGCAGACTTTGTTAATGAAGTTATAATTACGACTTTTATAATATTAAAACTAATCAAAATGTGTTGCACAACTAATACTTTATTTTTCAACATGGAGATGTGAAACTTAGAAATCATTTACATTCTATCATGAATAATATTACTAAATAACATTACTGATCTTATTGTACAGTTAATAGATTTATACAATAATTATTAATAAGAATAAATACTAACAATTTTTTTTTAGGGCCAAAAAGTCTTGTTGTCAAAGAGTAGTTAGTAATGAGTCAAATCCAGTAATATTGGTTGTAAATCTAATTTGAATCATAACTAAAGTGTAGGTTCTAGAACCCGAGGACGTTAACGACATTATTTGTTTTGCTTTCGAATAAGGTACGGATTTCTGGTCCTTCGATCGTAGCTTTAATTTTTCATATTATTCGTTTGAGTACGTATTCCGACCCTTCTCCTATTGTTGTACTTTAGCTCTTGTGTCTCAAACGAATTACCATTGCTACTTGATCCTATTATGTTAATGTTATATGATTGATTATTATATACATGAGATAGATTTAGATACTTGAACTCATTATCGCATGTTCCTGATTATTGATTAAGTTGCTTACTGAGACTTAGTTACTTATATTGCATTGTTATTGATATATCGTTTCTTTGACCTCAATACCCGAGCACATCCACCTATGGGTTCATAGGGCGTCAATTGAGGCACCCTTGACGTGCTCTATCTGTGGCGGAGCGATTAGTCCACGGCGTCTCTCACTGTTTGTTGATGTGCTAAGTTGCTGCACTTATTGTTTATTTAGAGGCGTATGGATCGATCCTAGGATAATTATTGTTACTGTTTATTGGTGAATGGTTAAGTATGTGTGCCCATGCTTCCATTGCACATTACTGGTACATTAGGGCTGCAGCCAATGTACATACTGATCATTGAGTTACCGAGACTGGCTCGTATGGGTATTTCCTATTGATATGACTTGTTTATTTTTCTTAAGTCATATTCTCATTTTATTGTTATGACTATGTATTGTTTGCTATTGTTCTATCCGTTACTGAGCAATTTTGGCTCAGCCGTATTTCTTTTCTGTTGTTTTCTTTGTATACGGCAGGTACTCAAGGGGCTACCGGGAATGTGTGAAGAGAGTAAAATTAATGGAGTTAGGCTAATGAAGCGAAGAATTATTAGTATTTGATTTAAGACTTTTGTTTATTTTCTAGTTTGAACTAATTTAAGGACTTTGTCCATTTAAGGATTTCATTTGAATTAATACTCAGTTATTATGTTTAATTGTTTCTGATTACTGTATCGAGTGACACGTCAGCTCTAAACAGAGTTGGGATGTTACAGTTATGGTATCAGAGCTTTAGGCTCTTTCCTGTAGAAAACAATAATCTAATTGACTAAGACATGTGAGGATTGGGTAGACGTTGGGCTAAGTTTCTTAAATTCTCATAAGTTTCTTTCAATTCGTGACCAATCTGAATCTTATGGTTTTATTATAGATGCCTCCACGTAGACAGGGACGTCGTAACGCTAGTGGGGCAGGTGATGCCGATGCAGAACTCTTGGCCAGGATAAATCAGACTGTTAATAACCTGCTACCGACCATAATTGATGATGTGCGTAACCCAAATCCGAACCCTAATGCTAACGCGAACCCTAATGCTAATGCGAACCCTATTCCTGAGGCTGGAAACAATGTTGGGGCTAATCAAAATGTGGGCATACATGTATGGTTGGAACGATTTCAGAAGCAAAAGCCTAGATCTTTCATTAAGGCAGCCACTCCAGTTGAAGCTAAAGATTGGATTTCTCACATTGAGAAAATCTTTAGAGTTCTCGGGGTTGAAAATCAGTATAAGTCGAGGTTAGCTGCTTACAAATTAGAAGAGGATGCTCAGAATTGGTGGGAGTCGATTTTGCTTGAAAAAGGCGGGGAACAGTTTGCTGAGACCTTACCATGGGATGAGTTTTGTGCTCTTTTCTTCGAGAAGTATTTCTCTAATGTGGATATAAGTGCATATAAGCGTGAGTATCATAACATTCGCCAAAGAAATGACGAGCCACTTGATGATTTTATTGACCGATTCTATAGACTTATCGGATTTCTTGGGTCTACTGTTGGATCACCTTTGGAGCATGCAGAGAAATTTCAATGGGCTGTTTGTGACAGGATTCGCCGAGCTATCATACACTCAAACTTTAATACAGTTGCTGAAGCTGTTAAAGCTGCTAAAAAGATAGAGATGGAAAGAAAAGAGTTTCTTAGTGGTTCAGACGATAGTAGAAAAAGGAACAGGGATGGAAATCGCATTCAGTCATCAGGACAATCATCTCAGGGTTATGCTTCAGATAATAATCGGGCTCCAGGAAATCAAGTTAAGCCATGGAAGGGTAAGAATCAAAATCAGGTCCAGACTAAACAGTACAAGCAACCAGTCCAAGCTCAACCTGGAAACCAGTTTGCTCAACACCCTCTGTGTAACCATTGCAACAAACACCATCCGGGTGCTTGTCGACGACTAACAGGAGCTTGCCTTCGTTGTGGAGAAATGGGGCATATGATTAGACAATGCTCTAAAATGAAAAATAAGCCAAATGACAATGCCAATGGAGCTAATGCGAAGCCTAACACAGGAGGAAGAGTATTTGCTCTAACTGCTGGGGACGCCGCAAATGCTACAGGTATCGTTTCTGGAATTGTTTATTGTTCAGATCGTGATTTGTATGTGCTATTTGATACTGGGGCAACACACTCTGTAGTTTCACAATTAGTTAGCAGACATCTTAAGATCACACCTTCTCCATTAGAGCATGCCTTAGTTATTTCCACACCAATGGGTAACACCTCGGTTATTACTCATATATATAGAGATTGTCCGTTAATGGTTGGGAACACCGTTCGTAATGCAAGTCTACTTCCAATGCAAATTGGAGACTTTGATATTATACTTGGGATGGATTGGTTGACTATGCATCGTGCAACCATTGATTGTCATTCTAAACGAGTCATTTTTGGAGATATCTTGCATCCTGAGTATATTTATCAAGGAACACATCCTCGAAAATCTCTTAAGATCATCTCCGCTCTCAAAGCCCAAAAACTTATATCGCAAGGATGTGAAGGATTTCTGGCTTCTATTAAAGATGTATCGAAAGAAGCACATCGTCTTGAAGACATTCCTATTGTTCGAGATTACTCTGATGTCTTTCCTGAAGAATTACCTGGATTACCACCAGAACGTGAGGTGGAATTCACCATTGATCTGATTCCCGGTTCTGAACCTATTTCTAAGGCACCATACCGTATGGCTCCATTGGAGTTGAAGGAGCTGAAAGAGCAGTTGCAGGAATTGTTGGAACTCGGATTTATTAGACCGAGTGTTTCACCATGGGGAGCACCTGTGCTTTTTGTGAAAAAGAAAGATGGTAGCATGCGGTTATGTATCGATTATCGAGAGCTTAACAAGATAACCATAAGAAATCGTTATCCACTACCGCGCATTGATGATCTCTTCGATCAGCTTCAAGGAGCAAAGTTTTTCTCTAAAATTGACCTCAGATCAGGTTATCACCAGTTGAAGATTAGAGATCAAGATGTTTCAAAGACGGCTTTTCGTACACGTTACGGACATTATGAGTTTTTGGTCATGCCTTTTGGTTTGACTAATGCTCCAGCTGTCTTTATGGATCTTATGAACCGTGTCTTCCATGATTATCTAGACCGATTCGTGATCGTTTTTATTGACGATATCCTGGTATTCTCTAAAAGTAAAGATGAACATGAAGATCACCTTCGGACTGTTCTGGAGACCTTACGCAAGAAAAAGTTATACGCGAAATTTTCTAAATGTGAGTTTTGGCTTGAACAAGTCGCGTTTCTTGGTCACGTTGTATCAGCTGATGGTATCACCATGGATCCAGCCAAAGTGGAAGCTATCACCAAATGGCCTAGACCGACCTCAGTCACCGAGGTTCGAAGTTTCCTAGGTTTGGCGGGTTACTACCGTCGTTTTGTGGAGGGATTCTCTATTTTAGCATTGCCTCTGACTCAACTTATGAGGAAAGGGGTAAAATTTACTTGGAATGATGAACGGGAGAAATGCTTTGAAGAACTAAAGACGAGACTTGTGTCCGCCCCTATACTTACTCTTCCCTCTGGTTCAGGCGGATATCAAATTTATAGTGATGCCTCAAAGAAAGGGCTTGGTTGTGTTCTCATGCAGCATGGCAAAGTCATTGCCTATGCTTCACGACAACTTAAGCCGTATGAGGTGAACTACCCGACACATGACTTGGAATTAGCAGCTGTAGTATTCGCTCTCAAGATATGGAGACATTATTTATACGGAGAAACTTGTGACATTT
The DNA here is from genome assembly GCA_009363875.1 of Mikania micrantha. Classification (NCBI taxonomy): domain Eukaryota; kingdom Viridiplantae; phylum Streptophyta; class Magnoliopsida; order Asterales; family Asteraceae; genus Mikania; species Mikania micrantha. Next base: position 3,320,588 of record CM018693.1, on the reverse strand, counting down.
TCACCGATCATAAAAGTCTCAAGTACATTTTTACTCAGAAAGAACTTAATATGAGACAGAGGAGGTGGTTGGAACTACTCAAGGATTATGATGCTAACATTCAATACCATCCTGGTAAGGCGAATGTGGTAGCTGATGCATTGAGCCGAAAGAGTTCAGGTGGTTTGGCTTGTCTTAGCTTTCATCCTCAAATTATATCAGATTTAGACAAAATGGAAGTGGGATTACAGTTCGGCCAGTCAGACGGTTATCTTGCTAGACTAAAGATAGAATCAGATCTGATCACACGGATTAAAGAAGCTCAACAACATGATGCAGAACTTTGGGTGATATTACAAAACTTGGAAGTGGGAAAGCAATCAGAATTTCGAGTCGATGAACAAGGAGTCGTCTGGTGCGGAAAGAGACTATGTGTACCAAATGATGCTAACCTTCGTGAGTCCTTATTATCCGAAGCACACAGTTCTCCTTTTTCTATTCATCCTGGATCCACTAAGATGTATAGAGATTTAAGGCAAAACTTCTGGTGGAGTGGTATGAAGGAAGATGTAGCAAAGTATGTGGCTCATTGTTTAACTTGTCAACAAGTAAAGATCGAGCATCAAAGAGCCAGTGGGATGTTACAGCCGTTAGATATTCCCGTTTGGAAATGGGATGATGTTTCTATGGATTTTGTTACCGGACTTCCTAAAACATTTAAGAAGAACGATGCGATATGGGTTGTGGTAGATAGACTCACAAAGTCAGCTCACTTCTTGCCTATTCAACAAGGGTTTTCTGTTAGCAGATTGGCTGATATATTTACCCAAAACATTATTCGTTTGCATGGCACTCCTTCTTCTATAGTATCTGATAGAGATCCACGTTTCACATCACATTTTTGGAAGGGTTTACAAAAGGCTTACGGTACAAAGTTGAGATTTAGCACTGCTTTTCATCCACAGACAGATGGACAGTCTGAACGTACAATTCAGACATTAGAGGACATGCTTAGGGCGTGTGCACTTGAATGGTCAGGCAATTGGGATGAGTACTTGTGCTTAGTTGAGTTTGCTTATAATAACAGTTGGCAGGCTAGCATCGATATGGCTCCTTTTGAACTTCTATACGGTCGGAAATGTAGAGCGCCAATATGTTGGAATGAAGTCGGTGAAAAAGTAATCGAGGGTCCAGAGTTAGTCAGAATCACTAATGAAAAAGTAGCCATTGCACGAGAAAAATTGAAAGAGGCTCAGACGCGACAAAAGAGCTACGCCGATCAGCACAGACGAGTTTTAGAGTTCAAAGTTGGCGAACATGTATTTCTTAAAGTGTCACCATGTCGGGGTGTACGTCGATTTGGAATTAAAGGAAAGTTAAGTCCACGTTTTATCGGTCCGTTTGAAATTCTTGAAAGAGTTGGAGAAGTCTCTTATCGTTTGGCATTACCACCTCAGCTATCTCACGTTCATAACGTTTTTCATGTGTCTTTATTGAGGGGGTACAATTATCATCCTTTACACGTAGTCAGTTATCCATTACACATGATTCAGGAAGATCTTTCTTATGAAGAAGAACCTGAAGCAATTATTGATTGTCAAGAACGAGTCATGAGACGAAAGTCAATTCCATTTGTAAAAGTTCTATGGAAAAATCACACTGAGCGTGAAGCGACATGGGAAACGGAAGAGATGATTCGTTCTCAGTACCCAAATCTATTTGCAAACTAAAAGTACGTTCTCTAATTTCTTTGTTGATTTTATTCGATTTGGAAATGTTACGTGGTTATGCAAATTATTCGGTCAACATAACGTGTCATTAGGATTCTAAATAACTTGATTTAAAATTTCGAGGACGAAATTAAATTAAGTGGGATAGAGTTGAAATAACCTATAATTTAGTGATAATAATAATAATAATAATAATAATAATAATAATAATAATAATAATAATAATAATAACAACAAAAATTTATAATTATATTATGAAGTTGACACAGACAACAAATTTCGAGATGTGCCTTCACGAAAAGAAAAAAAAAAAAAGAAACAAATATATAAGAATGGGAAACTTAAAGTCAAAATCCCCAAAAATTGGTGAACCTAAAGGATCGTCGTGGTGCCATATTCGCCGGAGTCATAGCCATTCAACCTTCATTTTCAGCAACAAATTTACCTAAGGATGGGGATGTCATTCCTAAATTACGGTGCCACTCACCGATTTATAGCCTACACGTCTCGGTCGAACCTCACACAAAACCACGAATACCCAAGTTTCCGATTGATTCACATCCCTCGTGTCCTCACTGTTACAACATCGTTCAATCAGATCCGTGATAAACCGTTTCTGCATCATACTCTGTTTATTGGGTCATCTTCCAGTCGTGCGAGGAGTTAGAACCCTTCGAATTGTTGTTTCCAGGTACGTGAAATCAACCTTTTTGTCTTTGTTTGATTTCTTGCTCTTATGAACTGATTTGACTAAATCAGATGATATAGTGGGCAAGTACTAATCCTAAATAAACTCATGAGCAGGCAATTGAAATAGGTTTGCATTATACTCCCCAAATCTCTCAATAAATCACCTTCTTGCTTCTCTATTAAGGTACAATCGAATACACTATATTGATTCATTAGACAAAATAAAAATGTTTGATATTTGTTTTCTGCTAATGTCATGTTGATCGATTTATCATTCTGGTAACTAACATAATTGTAAGCCAAGTTGTTGTTTTGATTTGGCTAATGAGATGTTAGTAACTGAAATATTAACAATAACCAAATATACACACAATTATGGTCTAACAAATTCATGAGACCAGCATACTAAATCTTTGTTATTTTGGTTTTAAATAAATATACATACCGTGAATTGTTGGTTTTTCAAATGGGTATTCGAAAACTTTTCTAGTGGTATGTGGTTGACAAATGAACTCAAGCTAAGAGGATACAATGAAAAAGAAGAATAAGAACCTGAAGTGTTATTTATTAGCTTTGTGAATTTAGATTACATACCAATTATAAGCCACTGTAAAGGTGAAAAATTTCTAATATGGACAATTGAGATGCAGACTTTGTTAATGAAGTTATAATTACGACTTTTATAATATTAAAACTAATCAAAATGTGTTGCACAACTAATACTTTATTTTTCAACATGGAGATGTGAAACTTAGAAATCATTTACATTCTATCATGAATAATATTACTAAATAACATTACTGATCTTATTGTACAGTTAATAGATTTATACAATAATTATTAATAAGAATAAATACTAACAATTTTTTTTTAGGGCCAAAAAGTCTTGTTGTCAAAGAGTAGTTAGTAATGAGTCAAATCCAGTAATATTGGTTGTAAATCTAATTTGAATCATAACTAAAGTGTAGGTTCTAGAACCCGAGGACGTTAACGACATTATTTGTTTTGCTTTCGAATAAGGTACGGATTTCTGGTCCTTCGATCGTAGCTTTAATTTTTCATATTATTCGTTTGAGTACGTATTCCGACCCTTCTCCTATTGTTGTACTTTAGCTCTTGTGTCTCAAACGAATTACCATTGCTACTTGATCCTATTATGTTAATGTTATATGATTGATTATTATATACATGAGATAGATTTAGATACTTGAACTCATTATCGCATGTTCCTGATTATTGATTAAGTTGCTTACTGAGACTTAGTTACTTATATTGCATTGTTATTGATATATCGTTTCTTTGACCTCAATACCCGAGCACATCCACCTATGGGTTCATAGGGCGTCAATTGAGGCACCCTTGACGTGCTCTATCTGTGGCGGAGCGATTAGTCCACGGCGTCTCTCACTGTTTGTTGATGTGCTAAGTTGCTGCACTTATTGTTTATTTAGAGGCGTATGGATCGATCCTAGGATAATTATTGTTACTGTTTATTGGTGAATGGTTAAGTATGTGTGCCCATGCTTCCATTGCACATTACTGGTACATTAGGGCTGCAGCCAATGTACATACTGATCATTGAGTTACCGAGACTGGCTCGTATGGGTATTTCCTATTGATATGACTTGTTTATTTTTCTTAAGTCATATTCTCATTTTATTGTTATGACTATGTATTGTTTGCTATTGTTCTATCCGTTACTGAGCAATTTTGGCTCAGCCGTATTTCTTTTCTGTTGTTTTCTTTGTATACGGCAGGTACTCAAGGGGCTACCGGGAATGTGTGAAGAGAGTAAAATTAATGGAGTTAGGCTAATGAAGCGAAGAATTATTAGTATTTGATTTAAGACTTTTGTTTATTTTCTAGTTTGAACTAATTTAAGGACTTTGTCCATTTAAGGATTTCATTTGAATTAATACTCAGTTATTATGTTTAATTGTTTCTGATTACTGTATCGAGTGACACGTCAGCTCTAAACAGAGTTGGGATGTTACACAAGTCGTTTGAAAAATCTCTAAAGACGCACCAACCACTGAACCAAACAACATGAACAACTTTTAAGATGTGCCTGTATATATTAAGTATGCATACCGATTCTAATGCTACGCCCCATGTGCGATGCACACATATAATGTATATATGTGTTGGTCCTCAAGGGACCAAAGTAAAATTACACTAATTTTAACGTTATTTTACTTGTTTTGTGAAAATAACGTTAAAAATGTTGGGATGATCAACTTCAAACGATAACTTTGAGCCGGATATTCCTTTGGAGCAGCCTCTCTATCCCAACTGGGATAGGGGTAAGGTTTGTGTCCATCCTTCCTCCTCAGACCCTACTGAAAAGTGAGAATATACTGGGTAAGTTTGTTTGTTTAGTGATTCTAATGCCTAAACAAAGGTTCAAAGTCACTTCAGCCACAATCAAATCAAATCAACATGGTAGGTGAAGAGTAAGTGCCCGCCCATCGCCCACAATAGAAAAGGTTTAAAACCAATCTACAAATTAAAAGCGGAAAAACCGAATGCTTTTTGGGTTTGTTAGATGGTTACCTATGTGACAAATCTATTCTTTACCAAAGCTTGTTAGAGCATTATGATTATGTGACATCTTAACAGAGTTTTGTTTTACAGGTTAGCCAGATTATAGATTTTACTGAGTTGAAGTCAATTGGAGATTCAATTGTTGTCAATAAAAACCTATTCGATTGATGTGAGATTAGATCCTTAGAGGTAGTGCGGTCCAAATTATTCATCACTCAAAAAATACTTGGAAATATGCTCCTTCGATTTATGCTCAATTGAAAAGTGCTCTATTCGATCTGATTTGGTTTGTAAACAAACCAATGTGTGTGTAAGCAGTGACGGATTTAGAAATTATTTTTCCCTGGAAGAGGGGGGGGGGGGGCAAAAATAGGCTTAGGTAAAAAACGGGTTGAGTTAGCTGAACCACAAAACAAACATATCAGTTCGGGTAAAAAACAGTTCGATTTAGTTAAAAGCACAAAACAAATGTATCAAAAGTATTTACAGAAACAATTGCTTAAATAATCATTTTAAAAGTTATATCATAAGTTAATATTTGTATTTAATATATAAAAAAAACAAATTTTTATTACTCATTTCCAATTATGCCATTTTATAATCGAATTTGTGCCCACTGTAATCAAATTTATGTCCCTTATAATCAGATTTGTGCTCCTTTTTGTTTCAAAATTAAGCAGAATTATTTAAAAACAATATGTTTTAACATTCAATTGTGAGGTCCTACACCCCCCCTCCCCTCCCCTCCCCTCAATTAGCTTTGTATCCGCTACTGTATATAAGGGATATATATTTTAAAAACCCTCCTTTAAGTTAAGAAAAGTTTGAAAACCAAATATAAAACAGTTTTTTTCTACATGTATGCAACATTATGTGGGTTATTTCTATAAAAAAATGAAAAAAAACACTTAGAGATATTTTAAAACAATAATTTGTAAGCCATATAACACATACTTAAACAACTCAGTCAAGTTTGGTTGAAGCAATTATATTTGTGTTACATTTGTCAACATTCTTTTCATTTTTTTAAAAATGACCCTAACAATGTTACAAAAATGTATAAAAGAAAATAAAAAATACAAACTTTTTTACATGTTTTTTTTCAAAGAAATCTCAACCCAAGAAGGTTTCCAAATACACAAGGGGGAAATGTAAATTAAATATATATAATAAGAATAAAAATGGGAAAAAAGATTTTCAATTTTAACATCTCCTTTATCATGGATGAATTGAAAGTATTTCTATATAAATTTATGTGATTAATATAAAAATATAAACAGATGTGAAGGTTACATGCTGATATGTAATATCATCATAGAAAACATTCAGATAATTTTGTAAAAAAGTTAAAAACATTACTTTTGTCATATATTGAAGTATTGAGCCAAAAGTTTGAAAAAAAAACTAACTTCATCACCACTACTTTTGTCATATATTGAACCAAAAGTTTAAAAAAAAAACTAACTTCATCACCACTTTCTTTTTTGTTTTGGAGCGCTTGAAATTTCATGACACTCCCTCGATAAATGCTCATTTTTGTCAAGAATTGAAGCAAAAGTTTGAAAAAAACCCAACACCTTCAACACTTTCCATTTTGGTTTGCAGCTTGAAATTTGCACAACACTCGCTCGAGAAATGCTCATATTGGAAACACATTCGTTTGATTTCGACTCGGTTGAAAAAAGCTCAATTGGGTTCGATTTCATTTCGTGAATGCGCCGAGCACGAGCAAAGGCATGCTTGGTTCGTCATATGTGAACAGCCCTCTCCTTAGAAGTTTACTAGTTTTGCATCAATAGAAGTTTTGATTTGTAATGATAAAATCAAAAATCAAACCAAAACACATTGACAATTTTGTAAATTAAAACAATAAAACCAAACATCATCTAGGGTAATCCTAATTACCAAATCAAAAGATTTACAATCCCATTTATAATAGAAGAACAACTCATGAATCATATCTTATATGGTCTAGCAAGAATCAGGGACAATGAACAAGTTCTACCCAATTTGGAGCCAAATTCATATCCTGATGGACAGAATCTTGAATTCCAACACCACTAAATTACATGGACAGATCACAAAATCTATGGATTAGCAATCACAATCAATGCAATTGGAAGAACAGTAACTGAAATTAGATGTTGAAGTTCATCATAGATTTCATATATTGTAGTTTCCAAAACCACAAATTGAATTCAAAATCCAATGCCCGAATCAATAACCTTTCGATCAGTATATCGCATTAGAAATCCAAATCCCAAATACATAATCATTGTTACGTTTTTAGCAGTTTCAAACCAGAGATAGTTTATAATGATACAGTAAACAAAGTAAATTCAAACTTACGTATATTTAGGGTTTTAATCAGATCGATCTAACCGGATCGAGATCAAGCATCAAGCACACGCGCAAGGATTATCAACCACCACCACCTGCTCATCATCCCCACTCCTGAACAACAAGTATCCAACCGCGAGTCCGACGATGATCGCGACGAAAACGCCGCCGTTGAACGACATGATCGCAAGCATGAGAAAGTAACCAATCGCAGAGTTAATCCCAAACAGAACTGCGCCAGCAAACCTTCCGACACTCCACCGGCTACCGGTGAAAACCTTGGTGTTGAGCAACGGAGTCACGTCAACGGTTCCGTTGGTGTTGTTTGCGACGGTGGAGGTAGATAACAGCTTCAATCGGAGGCGGCGATCTTCCATGTACTGGTAGAAGACGGAGAAAATGAGGCAGGCTATTAGGGTGAGGGTGTAGGAGAGCCATGAGTCGGTCTTCCATGAATCGAAGAGCAGTGTGACGCTCCGGCCCCAGTAGAAGGTCATGTGCATCATGGTTGTGGTGTCGCCGGTGCCGGAGATAGGGGATCGGAAAGGGTGGTTGGTGGTGGTTGCGTGTGTGTGAGATGAAGACAAGAAGTGGGAGGAATAAGAATGGTCCGAAGGAAAGATGGGTTTGATTGGTATGTACTGCATTGGGTACTACCATGCTTTTATATTGTACTACTCGTCACTTCATCTAACAATAGTAAAAGAATAATGAAATAATAATAAAAGTTTTTTTATTTATATTTATATATTAAATATTAGATTAAAAACACATGTATTACATGTGTTGAACAAATTTAATATGTTATAAATAAATTTTTTTATGAAAATTTGTATGTTTAATAACAATAACTGTTAATAAAATAATAAATTACAAATAATAAAAATTTAAGAATTATAAAATTATATTTTAAAATATTATATAATTTAAATTATATTATAAGAAGATTTATATATTTGATATTTAATTGTATAATTTAATTATTCAAAATCGTTAATATTTAATTCAATGTAAAAGTCAATTATTATTTAATAAAAGAGATAAGAGGGAAATAATTTTTATAGTTTATGTGGAGGTGACATGTGTCTACTTTTGCTATTCTTTTATTAGAATACTAGGTTAGTATATCCCGTGTATTACACGGGTTGAATAAAAAAAGTATGATAAATAATTATCAATTAAAATTTAAATACTATAATATGATATTTAAAATTATATGTGATTAATTTTATATATTTAATATTTAAGTAATAAAATAATTATATTTTTTATTTAAATACTAAGTTTTTTAAAGTTTGTTTCTTTAAACATGTTATTTTGAAAAACTGTTTTTTTGAAATTTTATATTTTATAATAATTTGATTTTTTTTTAAAAAATGTTTTTTTAATATCAATATATTTTTAATATATGAAAAAAAAAATTAATTTAAAATATATAAAAGTATATTTAATATTATGAATTATGGATTTATGGTTTAATATAAGATGTATTTAATAAGAGAGAGAGAGACAGAAAAATAAAGTTGATGTGCTTTAAGAATGTGACATGTGTCCATAAAAACTTTCATTTATTATGATAGATAGATTTGTTAAATCGTTAATTTTTTCTCCTATTATATTGATTGAATAAATATAAGTTTTTGAGTTTCTAATTTTATATTTTATTATTATTTTACTTTCGTTTAATTTTGTGACAACCCGTAATTTCCAGGTCAGCATCTTATTTATTTAAATGTTTATTTAAATGCATTATGTACACATGGCACTAAAATTAGATTAATTTAGTGTGACACGTGGCACGATAGTACGAACACCGGCACACGACAAGATAATTCGTGGAATTATCGACAAACAACACACACGTGTCAAAACACACGAACGTTGGTGAACGCCTAACACATTGTGTAGCACAACACTCGAAACTTCACGAAACACTGTCACAAGTCAATTATGGCTAATAATTGACCAATAGAGTCTAAACGACGCTCGAATGATGTTTTACAGTCGAGAAACGGGCAAGAATGGGCCAGAACAACAAAACAAGCTTATTGGGCTTGAAATTTAGGCCAGGCGGTACGCCTGACCCGAGACGCCCACGTCAGGCGATGCGCGCGGATGGGAAATTGAGCGTCCCATCCGTTCCAATCCGCGCGTAACGACAGGCGATGTCCGCCCACGCCAGGCGTTACGCCTGGGGCGCCAGAGTCGCCAAACATCTTTTTAAACCCCCAAGATCATCATAACACCTACTATCATCATTTTTCTCGACCACACACGCCACCATTCGACCATAACCGATCCAGGAGCTCTGCTACACCCTTCTTCAACCTTTAGAAAGCCATTGGAAGCCATTGAAGCCACCTTGAAGCTTGAAGAGCTTGAGGAGAGGAGTTGGAGGCCACACCACCACCATCGTTTTTCTGCTCGAACCTGCTGTCCAGGAGCTCGAGTGACTGCTCTCATCATCATCTCAGGGTCTTTGAGGCTTTGGAAGGTAGATTGATGTTCCTTGTAGCTTAAAATGCATTATTTTCACTTCTACACACACATGCAATACATGAATCACACATGCAAGTACCTATAGTGCACATGCACGAGATTATGATCTGGGTTTGTTGATTTTAAAGTGTTTAATGATGATCTAGAGTGATTAGAATGTATTTCATGACGATCCATGATGATGTGAGTCATTAAAGTGTGTTATTTGGTCTTGGATTGATGAAATAATGCCATGCATGTATGATCCATGATGGTAGGAATGATTTTGAGTATATGGATATGCTTATTGATGGTATTAGAATGATTACTCATGGTTAGATTTGGTTGAAAGGGTTAAAACTATGATTTTTATGAATCTTTCCATTTATAGTAGCTTTTTAATTGCAAGTTGATGATTTAGTGGAAATGATGAACATGCATGTATGTGGAATTGTTGTTAGGATGATAATGTGATGATTTGACTTGTTGGAAAGTGGTTTTGATGTTGTTTGTAGCCATACTTGTCATTATTACTATATTTAGAAACTTTTCTAGTTGAAATATTAATAGACGATGAAATCGGTTACGTTGACATGATTAAATGTTGATAGATGATATAGTACGATGATTTGTGACATAAACAATGGATTAGAAATGTTAAATGGTCATTTTTATGCAAAAACCACAAAGTTACTATTTATAGTAACTTTATTTTTAGAAAAACCGACTTGTCAACGTGTTGTGTTATTTGAGCATGCTAAATGACTTATTATGTTATAATATGCGTATTAGATGCTAAGTTAGATGGTTTCCGATGTCACGTATGCTAAAAATGGAAACTTTCCATTTTAGGAAACTTTTATGTGCAAACATGTTATAAACGATTTATGTGACCTTGTATGATAATGTGCTATGTGTTAACATGATCACGTAGGGCTATTGAACATGCTAGAACTGTAAAACCGATATGCTTTGTGAACTTTCTAAAAATGGAAACTTACTATAAATAGTAAGTTGTCCATAAACGCGACCTACGCGTTTTGCACACGACAAACACTTACACGATTGCTACACGATACACAAAACGTCACACGGTTCACCAACGGGTCGTTGACTTGACACGGTCAACTTTGGTCAAACACGGTCATAGTGGACCGACACGGACAAACATGAACAACCAAGGGTTGTCGGACACGAACACGAACACTAACACAAACACTATCACGGTCACTTACACGAACTCACGAACGGTATACGATATAGGTTGCCGGTGACCGACGTGCCTACTACATCAGGAGCTTACGCTTACGTACGTACAAATCACTAAGGTGAGTTTACGGCCCCTCTTTACTCTTTTCAAACGCTTTTAAATAGGGGGAGAATACTAGTTGCATCGAGTCAAACATTATTACTGTACAAACATTTTTGGTGTATGCTGGTTTATTGGACAAACATTAAGTGTTGAACTCGTAACAAGCCCTCACAAAGTCTTACCGTTAATGATCAAACAACGTGGTAGATTTGGATGGATCCATTAGGGAATGACTAACCCCACGGGGCACAATGTTGACTGGATGTCATAACCCGTGCAAATTCTGACCTAACTTGCTATGGATACGAGACATAGCGGAGGCAAGTACAAACAAGTCTAGTTCGGTAGTGACGCACTGACACTTTGGGCCAAGGGCTCGGTACTAACATTTGATAAACAGCATGACACACTTTCTTACTATATGTATATCAAAACCTGTGAACTCACCAACCATTGTGTTGACACTTGTTTTCAAACTTGTATTCTCAGGTAATTAGCAAGCTACGGATAGCAGGAATGTACACGTTAAGAGACGAGCATTAGGAACCGCATGCATTCCTGTCATATTATTTGAAAACAATTTCATTTATGTTATTGTATTGATACAATGTTTTGAGCTGACAATTTACTTTTCCGCTGCATGTATTCAAACATATTATTCCGCTGCTATGACATATTTTTCCGCTGCAAATTATTTTGTTATGTGTATGTGTCAAACTTGGATTTGTAAACGCATATAGAGTCGTTCTATATGACCTTGAGCTGTGATTCTGGACACGTCACATCCACGTGGACATTGGCCACAAGTGGGAATTTGAGGGTGTGACAGACTGGTATCAGAGCCTTGGTTATAGGGAACTAGGTTTGCATGTAGTAAGCTTAGACTATAGCCATCGCTCAACTTTAGACACTACACGTAGAACTTGTACATTGATGATGTTCTTGCTTATATTGAACTATTGTGTACTAACATGAAAACTTACAGGATGGCTGACAACAACGAAGATGCTAACAGGAACCCGGGCAAACGCCCGGCGATCGACGACCTGACTGAGGAGAGTCGACGCAGGATCGACAGCATCGTGGCTCAGGTGGACGCGGAGATGGAGAGACGAGCCCAGATGCTGGCACGGGATCGATACTGGGGATGGTTGCCTAACCTCGTACGAGACTGGGTAGTAGCAGAGCGGGTGCCTACTCCACGGTACAAGGGCGATACCTCTGAGGGTCCACGACTACCGGCACTTGGGATGCCAATGGAGAGAGCCTTCGCGGCTCATGTTGCCGTGACCCGGCGGGAGCTTAGGAGAAACGCCGAGCTGTCCGACGAGGTTCGTGTTCTTCGCGAGAAGAACGATCGCCTGGAAAGGCGAAGCGACCGATTGGAGGAGCAGAACGGCCGCTTGGAGGAACTGGTGGAGACCTTACGTCTCCAGGTGTCCCAGCTCATGTCACAGCACGGACAGATAGTTGACGTAGTGCAGGAGCATGATGTGCGTATCACTGAGAATCGGACCGACATAACCGAGACTCAGGCGATGGTGCAGGCCAACGATGCCATGCTTTAACGCATGGGCTGCACAGTTTATTGAGGAACCACCACAGGAGGATGGTCCTGAATTCGAGGCCGAGGGCCTCGAAGAAGAGGGCTTTGATGAGGATCCTAATGAGGATCCGGAGGAGGATGATGATGACGGAGACGCTGCTAGCGACATTTCACACATCTCTATGGATTCGGACTAGAGTACTGTTGTATTTTGTATTTTCTTTATTTTGGTCTATACGAGCGGGATGTGCTCGAAGAACTTATTATGTATTTCCTTTTGAAATTATTGTACTTCAAGCTTATTATTAATGAGAACTATGCTTTGTTTTACTTATTGTATCTATGACTGAAAACTGCTTGATAACATAACATCTGACTTGACTACTATCCTGACATCTGACATGACATCTGACCTAACATCTGACATGACGTTGGACTAACTCTCTAACCTGTGCTAACTAATACTCTATCCCTTATGTAAGAACCATACATGGCGGGGAGAGGACCATACGCGCGAGAGACGAGCATTAGGAATGTACACGTTAAGAGACGAGCATTAGGAACCGCATGCATTCCTGTCATATTATTTGAAAACAATTTCATTTATGTTATTGTATTGATACAATGTTTTGAGCTGACAATTTACTTTTCCGCTGCATGTATTCAAACATATTATTCCGCTGCTATGACATATTTTTCCGCTGCAAATTATTTTGTTATGTGTATGTGTCAAACTTGGATTTGTAAACGCATATAGAGTCGTTTTATATGACCTTGAGCTGTGATTCTGGACACGTCACATCCACGTGGACATTGGCCACAAGTGGGAATTTGAGGGTGTGACAAATTTTTTACCATTGATACTTTTATATTTTAACTTTAATTTTCATTTATTTATAGGTAGACAACTTTATTATTTTTAACATAATTTTCATTTTCCATTATTTAATAAGATGAAACATTAATTGAAGAGAGAGAGGCGGGAAATTTAGAAATTGACTTAACCAGATATTGACATGTGGCATAAGAAAATTTTATTTATTATAATAGATAGATAGATGTATATAACCCTAAAAATAAATTACATATTTTTTATGAAAGAGAAATATTAATTTAATGCATTAATAATTTATTAATGTTTATTAAATTAAAGTTGTTGAAAAGTCTACCAAAAAGTGTTGTTTAAATGCATGGATTTGTATTTGATAAATTTTGAGATTTCGGTACCGTTCGACGATGTTTGAACGAACGTTGGTGACTACTCAGTGAACGAATTTAGTGAATATGTTTGGATTAGCATAAAATGATAAATCATAAATGAATAAATTGAGTTAACGAAAAAACCGTAAATTTTAATGTTAACTGTTAATTTTTTTCAAACAATCGACTTTATCCATGTTTTATCTAGGTAAAATAGATTTAATTATCCAATGACATTTTTTTGAACGACAATTTGGATCACTGACGGGTCATAGATCCACCCGATCATATCCACACCCAATAGGCCAATAGGAGGAAACACATCATATGTGAGAAAAAACCCCTTAGTCCTGTATGGAACCCCTATTTTGTCCATGTCAGGACTTGAACCAGTGATCTCTCAATATTAAAGCCACATGATACCTCCCTCAACAATTTGAGCTGATTATCATTTAATGTCATTATTTTTAACTAAAATTTGATTAATTTAGTTAAATTAAATATACTACTAATTTTAAATAAAAATTGCGTTCAAATAAATTTTTCGGTGTAAGATTTACATACTAAGAACCCAAATTATATTAGTTTGACCTGTTTTAACTTAAACAATCTTAGAAATAGACAAGTGTCTAGGACACATGGAAGACACAATCTTGAAAAAAAAAATTTAAAAACCCCAAGCTCATCATTAGAACTACCAAAACACTCCAACCCTTGCAATTCCTTGCAATCTTGTAGATTTATTTTTACTTATCACCATTTTTTTATATTTTTTAAGATAATTGTTGTATATAGACTTTTTAAAATTGTTTATTATATTTTTTGTTGATATATTAAATTTGTTAATTGATTAGATAATAATACATTATACATTTTTTAGTTGCATTTTTATATACACATTCAATACGATTTTGTTGTCTCTATTTGTAATTAGGTTATTAGATAGTTACTATGCTATTAGACTATCCACAGCGGTCACCCCACTGAAAATCCTTTCCCACTGAAATTTCATGCCACGTCATCACCCCACTGAAAACCTTAATCACCCACAATGGTCACCCTACTGAAAACTCTTTCCCACTATTCCACGTCATCAACATTTTTTAAATTTAATTGATTTATTTAATTTTTTTTTTTTGCAAACAAAAAATAATAAACTTAGAATTTAATTAAACAATTCAAATAAAGATACAAATAAAATAAAAATTACATTGCAAATTTAAATAAAAAAAACCATACAAAAAAAACTAACAATTCAAATAAAATTTAACGATAATTATCCAAGAGTTTCTTTTTATTTTTTGCATTATTTCACGATCTTCGTCGTCGAGCATGTCGGGAGGCAAAAACTCAAGTGCTCTGAGGTCGGATCGGAGAATTTTCTCTTCGTGCATTTTTTTCCTTTCTTCGTGTTTTAGTTTTTGAAAAGTTGTGAAAGCTTGGAGTTGATCAGCGAGTTCGGTTGTTGACGTGTTAGAGGATACGGTTTGACGACTCGAAGAGGACGCCCGTTTTGTTGTATCTCGACCCGTCGGTCTAACCGGTTCCGGTGGGGTGTCGAACTCGGCTTCTTCTTCGTCATCCTCTAGGTTAACCGCGTAATTTGTATGTGCGGTCGAACCCCCCGGCGAATACTCGTTCGATTCGAAATTTTTGGTTCTTTTTGAAGAACCTTGGACCTCGTTACCTTCTTGGCAAAGAACACAGAATTTTGGCGAGTCTTTTATCGCCACCCAAACGTGGTAGTGGTTAAACGTTTGGCCGTTACTCTTTAGTTGGTATTCCTTTTCAGCCCATTTCAAAACGTTCTCGTCGCTCATCCCGCTTTTTCGGTTGTTTGCGCAGTTGCTATAGATCCCACTAAACTTTGTTAACTTGGTGCACATATCCTTCCACTTTGAATTTAGTTGATGATATGTGCGGTATTCGGCATCGAATCCCATCACATTGTGCCAACTAACGGTTACTTTTTTCCAAAAATTTTCCCGTTTTTGCGAGTTACCTACAAAAAATTTTTTCAAAAGTAAGTTAAAAAATTAAACCCTTTAAAATAATATATAACAAAACTAAGTAATAAACTTTTTACCTTTGGTTTTATTCTCGGATTCGTCCATGTAACATCTTCCGAGAGCGATTTCTTCATCGTGAGTCCATTGCTTCGGTGCCATTGGACCACTACTCGGCCCTGTTCCAGCCGGCTGTTTGTTTTTCTTACCTTTTTTGCGTTTCAGAGTGTCTTGTGTCTCCGACACGACCTCGTTATCATGTTGGCTCGGTGACACAAAATCAGATTCGAACCTAGGTTGAGAGTAGGGAGCAAAACCGGGTTGAAAGTTTGAAGGAGATTGGAAGTTTGGTGGATGTTGAAAGTGTTGGATGTTTGGGTTTTGTTGTAGTTGAACCAATAAATTTCTAAGCGATTCGGGATCGTATGAGAACGGGTTGAATTCGGGATTGGGATTGTTAGGCCTTGGATTCATGTTTGTGATTTTTTTTTAAAAAATATAGAGAGAAAGATGAAAGATGAAGAGATTTGGGTGGTTTTTTGGATAAAAAAGGTTGGGTATTTATTTAGTTTAAAAAAGTTGTTTTTTTTTTTTGTTTTGTTTTGTTTTATTACCGTTCAATAACGGTCAAATATGGCAACCAATCAGAATGCATGAAACACCACGGGGAGCGGGAGCCGTTGGGGCCGTTTGAGCGGGGCACCGCTGGCCGAGGGGCGGTGTTCCCGTGCAACCCCACGGCGGGGAAGAGGCCCGCGGGGCTTCCATTGCGCAAGGTCTTATCATAAGAATAATAAGGTGGTGTTTGTTTTTTCAGTGGTAAAACGTCTGCGGTCTGCGGACCACATCTGCAGACATCTTTTGCAGAAGAGGTGGACCAAACCTCTGCAAGCAGGTCTTTTTGAGATGTTTGTTTTCTAACCTCTGCAGACCACATCAAGCTCTTCCCAACCCACCAACTTGCCCCAACCCACCGTCTGCCCCAACCCACCCCCCTCCCGTCGACAACCTCTTCCCCACCGGAACCCTAGATCTAAACGCGCGTGAGAAGGAGACCAGGGGATCGTGGATCGTGGGTAGGAAAGAAGGGAAGGACGAAGGAGGCCGACTGTGGTTGTCACCATCACGAGCTAGGGTTTTGGAGGACGAAGGAGAAGGGCTTACATCGTCGATCGTGGGTAGGAAAGAAGGGAAGGAGAAGATGCGGCGGTAGGTGCGACGGTGGAGGCGATCCTAGGGTTTTGGAGGACGAAGGAGAAGGAAGACGGAGGCAACGGCGGTGGAGGCAGCGGCCGTAGGTGCGACAGTGGAGGACGAAGGAGAAGGAAGACAGAGGCGGTGGCGGTGGAGGCAGCTGCGGTGGAGGCAGCGGCCGTAGGTGCGACGGTGGAGGCGGCGGTGGTAGGTGCGGCGGCGGAGGCAGAGGCGGTGGAGGCCGACGGAGATGGGAGGTGGGAGGCGTGGCTTTGGCGGTGGGA
Source organism: Mikania micrantha (assembly GCA_009363875.1). Taxonomy (NCBI): domain Eukaryota; kingdom Viridiplantae; phylum Streptophyta; class Magnoliopsida; order Asterales; family Asteraceae; genus Mikania; species Mikania micrantha. The sequence continues at coordinate 3,303,285 of CM018693.1, read as the reverse complement.
TTTGGTTCATCAGATGTCTGTGGAAGGAAGAAGAGGTTGGAAGACCTCAAAAAGAGGTTGGTCCACGTCTGCGCCAAGAAGAGGCCGCGCAGACGTTTTTTAATGAAATGTCTGCGAGAAAACAAACGGTCTGCGAACCTCTAACCTCTTCCCGCGTCTGCGTGGCGCAGACATAAGAGGTTAGAAGAGGTTAGAAAAGGTTTTTAAAAAAAAACAAACACCCCCTAAGTTAAGTGTTTTGTTAACATTTATTAGAATTAAAAGCAAATATTCTTTTACTAAATTACTCTAACTAAGTATGCTTTAGCCTCAGAAGACTTGAGTCAAACATGATGTTATTATAGATCTAGCAAGTACACTCTTCACTTTTCGTTAGACAATTCAAATTCATGCATTAAAAATTTTTGAAATTCAAATATTAAAACAGTTGCTCGTGTTAATTTTGACCAAATTTTTTCATCTACCGACGCATTTAATAACATCAACAAGTCTCCTATTAAATTTTAAACATACAACATGCTTGCTTTCATAAAATTCAGGGGAAAAAAGAATCATTCAGCTAAATGTCATGAATTTTAAAGATAAATGTCATGAATGCTAAGAAGAAACCATGCAGGAAAAAACATAAAATTTAAATAACATTGCCCATCGCTTAGTAGCATATTCAAAACACAAACCACAAGGCTTGGAAATCTAGGTGTGTAAATTACTGACACGACACAAATATGACTTGAAATTAACATGTTTGAGTTTGATATGAATTGGCTCGGGTCAACTTCGGATTGAACATGCAAGCCCGTTTAGTTTCTCATGTCAATTCGAGCAAGTTCGCTGGTTCTCCTGTATAACCCATTTATATGTTTTTAATTATTTTTAGTCGTGTTTTATGTGTATTTGGTTGGGTATTTAATATTAAAAATTTAAACTAAAAAAATTAACACAAATATTTTATAAACAAACATCATATGTTTTTGTATATTTGTTATTTTTTATAAAATTGTGTTTTAAAAAGTACTCATATTATAAAAATAATAATAATAATAATTTTCGTGTCAAACAAGTCGTGTTCGTCTCAACCCATGAATATTCGTATTGTGTTTGGATTTTTGCGCATGACACGTTTTTGGGTTCCGGTCATGTTTGGGTTCATACTAAACTTTGAGGTTCATATATGAGTATTGGGTCATATACGGTTTTTTTTTCAAAATTAGCTATTTTGATGTCTCAAAACACCTATGTGTGTATTATAGTTATTTACGATACATATAAGTTTTTTTATTTATTTATAAAAAATTATAAACACTTTAAACAATATAATTTGTTATATAATATCCATAAAATTTAACAGTTTTTTTAAAATTTAAATAAATTTATTTTATAAAAGTAATATTTTTTAAAATTAACAACTTTTTCAAAAATACAAAGTTGTTAATTAAAGTAAAATTTTGTATACTACATAACGAAGTAAAGAATCAAACATTCTGCACATGCAATACAAAAGATCAACAGAATCACATATTTGATTGTAAATAACTAAAATAACATACGAAAAATAATGTGATTTTGGATTGAAATGCATTTGTCTCGTATCTAGTGGCGGAGCTTGGAAAAAAAATGTTTAGAGGGCCGAAAGTTATAGGTTGATTTTTTTTTCTTATTGCTATGTTTCAGACTAAAAATTTGGGTCGACAAATGGTAATTCGGATCGGGTCTAACAATTTAAAATTTAAAATATCAAATATTTGTTCTACTATAAAAATAAATATGTTTGTATCAAACAAGATATAAAATGTTTAAGACGAAAGATGAGTACCCGAAAGAATAATCACAATTCAGCGAGACGACCTTAATAAATAATCAACAAACAACAATCAATAAATAAACTCAATAACTTAATAACTCATAAATTTCTAACCTGGGTATTGAAACTTGGAAGGAAGAAGAATAAGCAAAATCTGGTTCAGTGGGTCGTGGCTGCTTCACGAAGAAAAATCGAATCTGGGTCGTGGCTGTTGAAGAAGAAGAAGCAGAACCTGGCCACCTGGGTCGTGGCTGTTGAAGAAGCAGAACCTGGCCTTGAATCGCGATAGCTGGAGCGCTCAGGACAGGAGAAAAAAATGGTAATGGAAGTATGGAATGGAACCCTATTTGCCTAATTCTCTGCTATTCGACTGAATTGAAAATGGGGTTTTCTTCTTTTGTTTTGATTTTGAACTTTTAAAGATTGAAAATAGTTAAGGGTCATTTTAAATTTTCAGGCCCACCACCCAAAACAAGTTTTAAAGTTTAAACGTAAGATCGGGAAAAAAATGAGATAACAACCAACACTGTGAACCATTAAAAGTTTCAACTTTATTATTTTTTAAAATCCAAGGGGGGTCCTAAGAATTTCAGGAAGAAAAACCGAAGAGGCCGGGCTCAATACCTATAAAATTTTCCGACCGAAAACTATTATATTGGGGCTTCTGACCAGAAAAACGGGAGGGGTCGGGGCACCCCCGGTCCCCTATTATCCTCCGCCCTTGCCCGTATCAACCTATATGTAGCGTATAGTTCTTAATTTTCTAAGAATTATAAGCTACGTAAATATATTACACACTAGGTTAGTTCCTGTGTATTACACGAATTAAATAAAAAAATATTACGAATAATTATTAATGAAAATTTAGAAAATATAAGATGATTTTTAATATAAAATAGGATTACAATTTCATATTATTTAATATTATAATTATTATAATAATATTATTATTTTTAAACTACTTTTTTTTTATAGTTCGTTCTTTCTTAATCATTGTGTTCAAATAATTGGTTTTAAAAATTTTATAATTCATAATAATTTTTTTAAAAAACAGTGTGTTTTAAATATTAATATATTTTAATGTATTAAAAAATCTTTTTTTATTTTAAAACTGCATAAAAAATATATTTAATGTTAGATGTATTTAATAGGAGAGAGAAACGAGAAATGAATGTGGAAATGCTCTAAAATCATGTCATGTTGCATTAAAAACTTTTATTTATTAGTATAGATATGTTTTAAATAAAAATAAATATTAATTTCATTTTCATTTTAACATATTTGATAATAGTTTTAGTTTTAATTCATCTTTCTCATGATGTAGAAGATTGTGTTTGCTGAGAACTATGAGAAACATGTAAGATTGTGTTTGGGAGTGTTTGTTTTATTCAAAAAGGTTATCCTGCCCTCTTTTGTCTTCGCCACGCAGATCATGGGCAGATGTTGAGAGATGCAGATTGTGGACAGACCTCTTCCTCTCATCTTCTTACCTCTTCTTGTGTTTATTCTTTAAACAGTAGTCACAATTTTTAGATTTTGAATCCACGACAGCAATTCCTCCACCAGCCGGCGCCACCACCACCACCGCTCCTCAACCGCCGTCGCCCCACACGCCACTCCACCACCGCTGCCCCTCCATCACTGCCGCCCCTCCACCGTCGCATCCTCCTGACAAAGAACAAGAACAGCGACAGAACTAGCAGAAACCCGAATTCCAATTCCAAAACAGTGTTTGGGGAGTCGATAGTTTCCCTGAGATCGATGTCCGGCGTAGATCTTAGCGGTAGCTGTCCAGATGAAGTGGTGTGGCTTGAGGATCGGTGGTGGTGGAGTGCGCAACCGTGAGATCGAGACCGCTGCATCCGCTCCCATCGCTTGTTGTTCTCTCTCTCCTTCCACGACGGTAGCCGTTTGGATGAACCAATGCTGGTGGGACTGGGGAAGTGTAACATCACTGTATTTCAGGTGATCCGTACATGCTTGTTTGCACTGTTACGACCTGACATGATAATTATTAATGATAATGGATTATTGGATAATAAATTTGATAATTGATATACATATTGAGAACATATTATTATATTACGCGTAAGCCATGGGAAGTTTAGTTGAAACATAACTAAACAGAACCAGAGAGTTTATCGCAGTTGAAATTACAGATTATGGATTATTGGGTTGGAATAAAAAGGAATTAGGAGTTGGTTGTTGTTTGATTGCTAAACACAGTCAAGGACACATGATCATGGTTTATAGAAATAGCGGTTGGACAGTGGCTGGGGCAGTTGCGGTTGACCCCTACATATGCCCTATACATATGCATATTTCGGTCTACCACGGATGTGTCATTGATATGGTTTAGTGGGTCTGGATTGGGAGATTATAATATTCAAGATAATAAAATAATGGAAGTATTATCGGAAATAAACACGCGATGGTGAGGTTTCGATTATTAATTAAACACGAATATTAATTCAGAAATATTAACTTAATAATGTATTCGCGTGGGTTACGATTCACACGAATATAATTATTAAGAATAATGTTCTGAAACGATATTCCGTAAATATTAAATCAAATCGAAATACGATACGAGCGTTGGATTCGAAAATGTGACGATCTTTACGAATACGTACGCAAGTAATGCGTTTCGACGAGATAACGGAACAATATTAAACGATATAAAATAAATAAACTTAAATTTAAAATATTCATTAAAAATCACTACTTGCGACATATACGAACGAATTATTTTGAATTAATAAATGATTAAATGAGATTAAACGAATGTTTTACGAAACCATTTTAATTTAAAATCCTTTTATTTAAAAATGGAACATAATTATTTAAATACTTTATGTGTTACAACGCGATTAAGATAAAGACAGAACGTATAATTATTTTAACGGATATGAACGAGGCCGAGCACCCGGGATTATACGAGTAATTAAAGAAGAAGGTTCCCACCTTCTTCTTCATTCTCACACAAACCCTTTCTCTCTCTAACTCAAAATTTCACCATTCTCACACAAACCCTTTCTCTCTCTAACTCAAAATTTCACCATCTCCTCTCCATCTTCTCTCTACCATAACTCCTTCAATTCTTGTCGGAATTACGAGATCTTGGTGGCTACGCGACCGCACAATCAAGAAGAACAAAAACCTACGAAGAAACTTGTCGTTTGGTCAACATTCGAGGTAAGACCGAGGCTATTACTTTTCGGTTTGGTTAAAAACCCTATTAGAACATAGTTACCAACTTTTTACATGATTTTTGGGTTTTATATGTGTTAATTAGGGTTAGTAGTGAACCTAGTGAGGCTGTGGATGAATCTGTGAGTTTAAGGACATGATGATGGGGATGGTGAACGCGTTTCAGCTCGTGAGACCATATACAGGCCGACGAACCTGTATGGTTTGGCCGAACCTTCACCAACCACATCTTAGGGATACCCGACGAACCTGTTTCATCAGCCGAACCCATCTGGGGCTGGCCGAACCTCTAGGCGGCAAAACCCTAGATGAGCCACGACCCTTGACTGAACTAAGAAGGGACGAACCCTGCATGGCGAACCTGCATGGCAAACCCGTGGGATAGAGCCGAACCTTAGGGCTGACGATCCTATGGCCGAACCTACTAATGTCAACCCTAAACCTTTGGGCGAACCTATCCTAATCATAAACCTAATGGGCCGCGAACCCTACTTGTTGGCCGAGCCTTTCCTTGGCGAGCGAACCTTAACTTGAGCCGAACCTATGCTCATTTGTTGGCCGAACCCTAGAAGCTGCACACCTCATGGGATAGCGAACCTAAAGGTTCGCTGGTCTGATGGGTTTCCGAACATAAATCTTCATGTGAACTAAGGGAGGGACTACATGAACTAGTATAAATGATGATAAACAAGGTGTAATGAGACTCCCATATACATGCATGAATATAAAATAGTGACCACCTTTGTATTAATAAAATAAGATTTATATTATGGGATTTTAAATAATGTGGAACTTTTATAGTAAAGGACTTGGATATGATCTCTTGGGAACTTGAATTGAATTTTAAAAACCAACTTAAGTGGTCAAATAAGTTAAGCATGCATGTGGGTTTACGCAACAGGGTACACAAGTGTATAAGATTATTACCCTTACAACTTGTAAACCCTAGCTATATTAAATAAAACCATCATATGATAGATGATTAAATCTGACGAATTTAAACTAAACGGGTATGATGATCATTGATAAGAATCTTAGGAGTCACAATTTAGCTTAGATTAAACAGACTAAGTTAACGAGACGCTTAATGATTAAAAATAAACAAATATGGTCATATAATTAAATCAAGACACGTGTACTTATGAGCACGAATATATGTTAATTCCAGATTGTTGAATTTCTTTTGAGTTTACATACGCGAGCGCGCATACTACAAGAATATTGATTCTAAGGACTCAGGTGAGTACTCATAACCTCCTTTTAAAACCATTTTGTTTTTAAACTCGGAAGTGGAACATGTATACCAATATTTAAGATATTATATTGATAACACATGGGTGACACCTAGATTATCAATATGATATTCATATTAATGGATTATTATTGATTATTGATTGAGATGGATTATTACTTATCCGTGAGTCATGGTTGGTTGAGTTGACTTAGGTCCTCCGCGATGATTGAATTACTGTTGGTGAGTTGACTAACGTCCTTCTCAATGATTCCACTGTTGGTTGAGTTGACTGAGGTCCTCCGCAGTGCACGAAGGCACTTATAGGAATAACGTTGGTTGAGTTGACTGCGGTCCTCCGCGATGATTCCGTCGTTGATTGAGTTGATTGAGGTCCTTCGCGGTAACTTATATTGATATGATTATGTTGATTGATACTGATTGAATTGATGTGATTGGATGAACATATATGGATAATTATTTGTGCTTATTGTGTATGTGATTACTTGGATTGTTTGAATGTGGTGTTTGTTGGATTTGGTTGTGTTGAATTATTTCGCAGGTGCACATGTGGATTCTCTTGGGGAAATTATAAACTTTTATAAACCTATTTATAAATTCTCTTAAACATTTTATAAACATTTTTATTACATAAAAACTTATGATTTCTCACCAACTACTTTGTAGTTGACATTTGATTTTCAACATGTTACAGGGAACGAGGAAAAGTAGGTAGAGCAGGATAGCTCTACATCTTTTGAACTTCATCACTTAGGGTCTTGGACTTAGCTGAAATAACTGAAATTATGAAGATTAGAATTTAGTTAGCTAAATCTTTTGTGTATTTGATGTAACTAATTCATGATGAACATGATTTTTGTGAAATTAATTTGGTGGATTAATTGATATGTGATGATTTAAATTAGATGCCCACGAGCTTATGAACAATCTACACATCCCTTGTGGCATCCCGACGTTTCTGCCATCGGACGGGGTGTTACAGGAAGAGTGACGATGGGGACTGAGGAAGATTGACGTGGGAAAGACATTTTGAAAAGGAAAAAACAAACCCTCTTAAACCCTCTTTTTGCAGGGGTTTGGTCTACCTATTATGCAAAAGATGTCTGTAGACGTGGTTCGCAAACTGCAGATGTTTTGCCTCTGAAAAAACAAAAACCACCTTTGTAAGGATTATGAGTAACATATTTTTTTTTCCTACTTTCTAATTCAATTGAATATTGTGTTTGTTGAAGATTCTTCCTTTTTGAGAAATACAATATTTTCGATAATTTGGATATCCAAATTTATGTAAAACAATTATCTGAATCTGGATAAGAAATTTTGTGTATATGATTTTTTTGGATATATATCCAAGTTTTCGGATCTTTTGTGTTTGAAATTTCGGATAATTTGGATTTACTTTTGGGTTTTTTTGCACACCGTTTAGATAATATTTGTTTAGTATTTCAAGACCTAAATAAATCGACTAATACTTCTGGATTAGTCTTAAACGCATCATAAATATTAATAATACTAATAAAATTATATCAAGTGTGACAAACTGTTTTGGTTTGGAGAATGTTTGGGAACAAATTTGAATTCTTTTATTAGAATTGAAGTTCATTTTTTTTTTCTAATGAAAAAATATAACTTGATGGTAAATTTAAATAGGGAATTTGAATATATATTGAAATATCCGATAATTTAAAAATAGTCAATTTAAATCATATAACATTTGAAAATGAATTAATAATGAAAGAAAGAAAAAATATATATATGTAGACATATTTTCGGTAGTTGAAAAAAAATATAATAATAATTAATGCTATTCATCAAAATAATATAGAATTAATGTATGTATATATGTGAGACTTCCTTCACTGTGCAGCAAAAAATAAATAAATAAATAAATAAAATGAATGGAAAATGGATGCATATCTATACGTACAGAAAAAAAATAAAGAAACAACAATCAAAACAAAAAAAAAAAGAAAAAAAAAAAAAGAAAAAAAAAAAAGAAAAAAAAAAAGAAGAAAACGTAATTAATGCTCGCAGACTTGTTGTACCACCAAAACAAAAGGGAACGAAGGAATAGCCGTCTAACCCGACTGACAATGTTGCCGGCCGGCAACCGGTCGACCTGCACATCCGACATCGTGCCTCCAACCCCGACAGTCCTGGCGCGAGCTCGGTTATAAATAGAAAGCTTCACCAACATATTTTACAAACCCACTCTCCCTCACCTTCGGTAGTATTTCTCATCTCCGGAGCAAACACGAACGCTCCGGCGAGAAGGAAACACTTGTCAAGTTTATATGAACACCATCACACATTATCTCCACCACTTTACTGCACTCAACTGTCGAACATAAGCAACACAACCATATAAAACGACCGGTTCTCGTGTTTTCCGGCAACAGACGACCTCTCCGACGACTCCTCTTTGCTGTGTTACACGCCAAGCTGCTACCAACGCTCGTTATCTCCACCGTGTTCCGTCCTATTCAGGCGACTAGAAGTCTAGGAGCATCAAGGAGCCACAACCACCACCGACGCCATCTCTCGTTCTCCGGTTCTAGTCCAAAACGAGTCTACAACGAGGTAATAAAATCAAAGCTCTAACCTTTATTTGAGGTCCATACATACACTGATGTGTTTAAAAGTTGGTTAAAGTTCGATTAAAACCAGACGGGTAAAGCTTACTGGTTAGACAAAGTTGAAGAAGATGACATATTAAGAGAGCCCAAAATGTTTTAGAAACAACCTTAACTAACATTAAGTTGGTTTGTGATGTGTCTTAATTTATACATTTATTGGAACCCGTTAACCCTCGTTTAAACTTGGTTTTGGCAGATTTTTCATGATAATAGGTATTGATTTGGTTATATTTGACATTTGTAGGTCGGATCGTTGAATCGGTTGAAAAAAGAGAAAATTGAAGATTCTGCCAGGAAGGTCATACGGGCCATATGATATCCATATGGGTCGTATGCTAGGGTGTATGAAGATCAGAGGCCATATGCGGGTCCATATGAGTTATTAGGCCTTTAAAAAGCAAATATGGGCCTCGATACGGGCCATATGAGATTCATATGGTCCGTATGAAATCCGAAAACCCTAATTTTAATATATTTAAGCACGTATACGGCTAGGGTTTAGGGGATCGACTTCCAGAGAGCGTTTTTGGAGATTTTGAAGCAGAAAGTCGAGATCTTGACAGATTTGGAGCTGCGGTTGATCGGGATTGGATTAAAGCGGGTCGACTAGTCTTCCGGTTTAGTTTTTCTTCGTTTGATTTCGTTTTTCTTCTGAACCATGACTAGTTTTATGTCTTTTGTTCATTTTTTCACAGCCATGCTCGGCTAATTCGTTTATTACTTGGGTTTTGATGAATCTTAAATGTGTTTGACTTTTTAGTTTGACTTTTCCAATGAAATTGTGTTAACTTTAATAATCCTTGTTCAATTCTGTTATGATGATCATGTGTTGCTGATTTATGTTGAGTTTATTATCTGATTATGTGGGTATATTGATCATGGCATGTAGGACTACCCCCATGTGTTAGTATACTTATTGTTGGATTGCTTATTGGTTGATTTTCAATCTAATGCATGAGACTAGGACTAGTAAATGATAATTGTTGATGGTAATCTTGGCTGATCAGTAGTGCATCCATGGGTGTTAGGTTTGGACAAATCAACATCTTTGCTTAAAATCAATTTATTCATTGTTTGGTTAATTTGCATGCTTGCGGACGTAAGGTGTAGTTTGCTTTTTCGTGAATTAGATGTTTTGGGATTATAATAAGAATTGAATTGGGATTGCTTAACAACTTTAGGGCTGTTTAGATTAGCCATATCTTTATAGTTCTATTGTATGTTGGTTTGAATTACCTTTGACTGAGATTTTGAACCTTTATAGCTTTTGACACAATTGTATATGTTTGTACTTCATTCATATTGATTTTCATAATATATTGGATGTGTCTATAGTCCTTTAGGTTTTGAGTATCTAATTTGGAGACAGTTTCATTGGTTTAGTCATTATACAATTGTCTTTGCATGTTTAGGAGGATTCAAGACCTAAGTAATAGTTTTTTCATTTATTGATTCAATTTGTTTATTGCTTTCTGGAATTTCTTTCTTTTCCTTCATTGCTTCGCTTGAAATCAAATTCCTTCATAAAACAATTTAATTTACATCGGTTGGATACTGAAGACGGTTCATTATTGGTATTCACTGTGTCCCACGGATTGACATCCGGTTCTTGCCGATACTATATTGCATAACGATAGGTACACTTGCCTAACGTGTGTAGTTTGGTCACTTGGTAAAAAACCCATTTTTAACTTAATTGTGTAAGTAAATTTTCTTATTAAAATAATATAGTCTTTACACACATCAGTTTGTCTTGGTGGTAATTGTCTTTGTAATTTATATAATGGTCTTGGGTTCTAAACCCGTTTCCAACTCTTTCTTTTAATTATTTTCCATCTTTATTTATTCATTATTTATAAACATCCCACCAAGAATTTGTTTATTTTGATAACCACCCCATCAGGAACTTCTTTATAAATACTACTACTATTATTATTATTATTATTATTATTATTATTTATAAACATTAGGTAATGTATCCTCATGTTAAATAAAGTGAAAATTTATCAAACAAAGAATTCTAGTAATCCTACTCTTTAAACAAACATAGTAGATATTTAAACTTGGTTAGTGTCAATACTAATATTAAGAAAAATGATAGTTATAAAGTTGTAGTAGTTACGTGATCAATATTCGTGTCATATATATAAGGTTAAAATAATAATTTGAACAAGTTAACTATATGAAAAAAAAATGAATGATACTTGCAAAGTTACTTTATAATCTTAAACATTTGTAAAATTTCTAAAACATAAACAAAGTCAAACTGTAACATTTTGTAACAAAATACAAGTCCATGTTCGGACTAAAAATAGAAAATCTCATAACAATTTACTACAATGTAGGTTGTTGCAAATATTGATAAACGAGTATCGTACGTAAATCATTTTAACTCGCAAAAAGGTACGGATTCTTACCCCCTCCTTTTTCGTTTCAGTATATGATTTGATTGTTGGAACCCATTTGATTCTTACATACCTTTGGAATTCCTGAACGTCTTTGATATATCGATTTGTTTCATTTGCATTGTCGTTATTAATTTTGAATCATTATTTATTATTGAATATAGTTTGCTTGCATGTGATATAATTGTTGAATTGAAATCATTATCACATGTTCTGATGTTAAATTATGATTTGATTGAACGCTTAGTGAGAAGCGTATTTAATATACATTTTTGAGTTACCACTTCCGTTCTTGTAATATGTTACCCGAGCATGTCCCTACTTGCGGAGGTGACCGCAAGCATGTCATTGCGGCATCAATGACGTGGCACCAACCGTGGCGGTGAGCTGAGATCACGGCGTCTTCTTCGTACTTGTGAGGTACATGAGGCCATAAGAAGGCGTATGGACTGGTCCTAGGATATATTTGTATATGATTTCTGGTGGATGGATCTGTGTATGCCCACACTCCATTGCACGTTCGGTACATAGGGTCTGCAGCTCTATGTGCATGTCAGTAGTAATTTAAGATTCGGCTCAGGGTACATCCGTGTGATATGATTTATTTTATTGTCTTGCTTTACTTTATATCATATCATTTTGTCTTTTGTTATTATCGCATTCAGTTATTGATTCTGTTACTTAAGCCTTTATCTGTACTGGGCATTCGGCTCATTCCGTTAATGTTTGTTCATAACAGGTTCACAGGTTACTCAGGGCGGGACGTGAGGAGAGAAAATCTAAGCTCTAGGATTTTTGGACCATGAAAGTATGTTAGTGGATTTTTGTAGCTTAGGCTAGTTCATCTAATACGGTCAATTGATCAATATGTAATTAATAATTTAACCTAGGTCTCTTAAACAGTCTTTTGGGGATCTGTAATCATATCATTTGCTTAATAGAAATCATGTCTTCTGCTTTGATTGATGCAAGAATGACACGTCACCCCTATTTCGGGGTGGGGTGTTACATATATAGTGATAGAGATGAAGAGGAGAGATAATTTAAAAACCTAATTGAGATGTTGAAACTTTAAAAACTCATTTTTTAATCATTGTTGAGAGTTGATAAATGATATATATTAATTGGTAACTTTTAAAAACAAAATAAAAAGAAGATTAAAATTTGGTACCTTTTAGACTTAATTGTATAATAAGGGTAAAATGGTAATAATATCCATTGTACTTCGATTCTTATATAGATTTGTTTTTGTTATACCTCCATCATCAACATTCCATCTCAATTGTCATTTCTAGTCCTATAATGTTATGCCTACCATCATTCCAATAGTTTGAAAGCTTAAAATTTTGCTTTTACTCTTTTCTTCCATTTGATTTTGGTATTTCTATATAAGGTTTGATCGATTGTTGTCAAAGCTTGGAAACGATAACCTGGTGAATTCCTGGTTTTGTAAATAGAATGAAAGCCCATCGATTGGTGTAGCGCACTATTTTTTGGTAAGGTTGAGCCTACGAACTCTTCTTGTTCATTTAATCAAAAACCCGTTGTTCTTAATGAACTTTCTTAAGGTCATCATGTTTGTTGGGGGCAAGATTACACAAAGAAAAAGCTTCGTCATCGTTGTTTTGGGGTTTGGATTATTTATTTTCATGAGAATGAACTCTAACCCAATTCTTAAAAAAATCTAACAAGTATGTTTAATCGTTGAAGCAAGCGTGTATAGGATTAAAAAAAATTGTTAGATGATGCATAAACTAATGTTGTTTTATAGAATAATGTAATATTAATGTAATAAAACAAGAAGTGTATCATCAACCAGAAAAAGTAGAAAATACTCATGTTACTTAAGAGTTACATAATTTAGTATTGAGAATGCGTTGGTTATTTGGATCTCATCGGAAAGTTTGTTTTTGCTATTGAAAATGTTTACAACATGAAGCAGGTAGTAAAGTGGTCTATGAGAAATAGAACTCCAAGAGGGCTCGATAAGGCAAAAAAGAGGTTCACAAAAAAAATAAATTATCCAGGTATGTATAAAATTTTAAAAATTGATGGTGTTATTTAAATGAATATATGAATTTGAAACTTGACAATCGCTTTTGAATATAGCAATCGTATCCTTTAAATTTACATAATCAGACTTGTTATGAAAATGTAAGTGATAATTATACTTGCTTTTTTAAGAAATAATACTTAAAAGTCTCAATAAATGTTGTTTTGGATACATTTTATAGAATTAAACCTCTTTGAGAGCAATTTTGGACGTATTGTATTTTTATTGCGCGTCATATATAAAATTTAGTTTGATTGTCTTTTTTTAACATAACCTGATCCGATTCAATCTAGCCCGACCTTAACAGAAGAGAAAAACTTATTATATTACGATGTTCAAACGACCATAAAAGATTTTCGCTCACATGAAAAAAGTTTCTGAGTCCGTCACTATCCCTAAGCCCTCCACCCACCTAAACACACACTTAGTTTCACCGCAATCAAGGACCAAATTGATCCAAAGCAAACAAAAAAAATGTTTAGAAACACAAAACTGGCCCTCATGACACCAATGAAAAAAAAAATCCTACGTTGAACTGAGCACTCTTAACTTGCCCCGAAGCTTCTTCCTAAAACTCAATTGGATCCCATACTTAGAAGTCTTTCTTGAAACCTAACCAAAATGCTCAAAAAAATGAACCTTTACAAATACCACTCCTCAACCTAGTAGTGGTCCTGTAACACAAAGGCGTACACACCATCACAAGAATTGGCTCTGGACCAAGCCTTCATTGATGTTTCCAAGTACAAGACAAAGAAAATAAATTGCATGTGTTGGATGGATCAAAGAGGGTAGGGTTCCTCTCGAAGTCAGAAATCATGACATATATGTTTGGAATAAATTATATTTTGAAAAAGTTAAATAAACACTATCTAGTTGAAAAGTATTTTATAAGCAATGTTTATTTTAAAATTTATATACAATTATTTTTTATTTCTATACAATGCGTTTTTTTAATTTTATACAACGTTTTTATATGAAATGTTTTTTTTTAATTTTATAAGATATTTTTTTATACAATGTTTATAATAACTTTTCGGTAATTGTCATGTCAAACACGACCTATCTAATGTCAATTACCAAAAAATGGCACAAATGAATGGATAATGTTGGCGAATACGACTACTTGCATCATCGCCTTAACTCGAAATAAAGGGATTTGAATCACAAAATTATCAAGTTTTGTGGTATCTACAACAACATTCTCATTCGAAGAAGTAACATAATGAGTTACCACTATATTTTGAATGCAACATAAAATGAATATCATTTGAAGAATCACAGTCAAACATTTAACAATGTAGATGCTTAGGATATTGTTAGACATTCTTATAACTAGGCATCGATTCCCAGTGGAGGAAGTCAATACTTCAAACGAACAAAAACATCTGACTCATACGACTATAGCCCTAAGGGTTTAGATGCCTGAACATCTCATCTTGGCCTTGACGAATATTAGGATGAAGATGAAAGCCATCTGAAACTACGACGACTGTGCAAGAGGAACAAAGGAAAGTGCTTGACATCGTAGAGTCAAACCCCAAATCAAAATGATCCCTTACAAAAAACAATACGTATTTAACAACATTGAAAAGACTCAAGACAACATATGTTTGTGCGAGATGATCTCAAAGCAAGGTTTTACCTAACAAAAGATCCTTCGTCTAGCCATCCAAAAGATGATGAATGAAATTGAGGAAGAATATGTTTAATGATTTATTAGTTGTAGTTAACTTTAGTTAATTTAGTTGTTTTTAATTATTGTAATTTTAATTGATTTATTATTATTATTATCTAATGTTACGTTGAATTTTTATTATTTACATTGTTTATATTTTAAAAATAACTGATGCGTAACTTATTTGAAAAATTATAAAAAAGAAATTAAAATACAAGCAAATAGACGAGAAAAAAAATAGTATAATATAGGTCAAGATTAATGAATTTGACTAACTAGAGAGAAGAACGTTGTTTAAAAATTTAAATCAATAGATAAATTTAAATTGCAGATACTAGATGTGAGGAAAAACACAAAATTTAATTTTGTATGGCTTTTATTTAATACAGCAAAAGTGTTTGATGTAATATTTTGTGTGTTTAATGCAATATTTTTGTGTGGAAGGTGTTCACACATTTAAAAAATCCTAAAATATACTTGATGTGAGAGAATTACAGAAAACTTAAAATATATGTCAACTAGTACTTTTATGCCTAAATTTTATTCGGGTTAACAATATTGTAGTAATGAGTTTCATTTTTGCTATAAAGCTTGTAGTTAAATACAAAATTTTGTTTTCTTAAATAGACTTTCAAACACATTAAACTTTTCTGCAATTTAAAATATAAAATTTGTATTTGTTTTCAACATATCTCTCCCAAGATGTAGGTTTATTGATAGAATATATAATTAACATGTGATTTAACTATGTCAATATGAACACAATAATATGTTTAAAGTCTGTATATCAGATAGTAGATCAGGCCTGACACAACTCACGTCCTAAATTCTACTATATATTAATACGAGTAATTTATGATTTTACCACTATGGTTCAAGTGCTTTAACTATTTCAACCTAAAATAGAATATGCTATCAATATAGACACCGTGTTTTAAACAACTAATGGTTTTCGCCCATAACCTTAACTATTCTAATGGTTTTGGCCTGTAATCCTCTCTTGTGATTCCATCAGAAAAGTTATGGTTGGAGGTCAAAACCGTTAGTTGTTTAAACCATATAAGCTGCATTGATAAAATATTCCATTTTAAGTTTAAATAGCTAAAACACTTAAAACATGAGGATAAAACCGTAATTTATTCTCTTAATAATTATAATAACAAAAATAGATTTATATTTTTTTTAAAGAAAATTATTAATGCACCTCCAAATAGCCTCCAAGGGTCATAATTCATGATTCATGAACATGAACCGAGTGCAAGTGGTTCCGTGTCAACGTGTATGTTTATGTGGAAGGGTACATGGATAGATGCTGAGGTTCCCTTCTCTCTTTATTTGTGGTTGGTGCTCATGACCCACGAGGGTTTCTTCTCAAAAACAAAATCACTCGTCAACGAACAACAATCTCAAACCCTTAGATTCATACACGCAAATCTTCTCTTTTGATTTCATCTCACATACTGCATCCTGTTATTATCAT
Organism: Mikania micrantha; assembly: GCA_009363875.1. Classification (NCBI taxonomy): domain Eukaryota; kingdom Viridiplantae; phylum Streptophyta; class Magnoliopsida; order Asterales; family Asteraceae; genus Mikania; species Mikania micrantha. Next base: position 3,286,770 of record CM018693.1, on the reverse strand, counting down.
CTCTTATCCAGTTATATCTGTATATCATCGCCAATGGATCGATTTTGTGTGGTTTCTATCATCACAGAGCTACGAAAAGGTAACAATTCACCACATACTGATTCCACTCATCAGATCTTATGAAATTTTGTTAATTGTGTTGTATCTTTCACTACTGATGATTCGACAATGTGTAAAGTTCTGGATTTGGGTTGTAATTGTATGCTTAAAGTTGTATTTTGTGGTTGATTTCGCATTTTTTTTATTGTTTGGGGTTTCTCTAATTTAAGGATTTGTGCAATTTGGTAGGTTATGGTTGTGATTTATTAACTACATGATATATTGGTTAAATAGAATTGGGGAAAATTAGATTTTGTTGGATTTGGTCTACATTTAATTCCATTTTTGGGTAGTATTGTGTTGGGTACTAATGATACAAGTTTTTCATCTTGAATTGTTGGTTGATTGTTAAAAAAAAACTTTTTTTTTTATCTCTTTTACTTTTATAAACTAATGAAATGGAACAATATGTTTAGCGAAAAATTTGAATTTTTTTTGTGTTATTTGGACAATTCAGAATAGTAAAATGCTCAACCTTTTGTTTTTGTGTGTTATCCTTAAACTACATGAACCATCATATATTACTTTCTTGAACCTTACTAATAATGCATCTACTACAATGCTAATAAGGTATAATATTCTTTTTTTTTGTGTGTGCAGGATATGGTTGATGCCAGCTAAAATTGGCTGGTTTTATTTTAGAGTTCTAACATACTTTATTAATTCATTTTAATTTTTTACCGTGAAGAAGAATGAGTCTGCTCAATAGAGGGACTTCTGCGATTGACAAAACACTTAGCACAACCGGAAAGGCCAAAAGTTTAAATCCAGAGGCTGCGGAATTCGTCCCATTTGCTCTAAGATCACCATCTGGAAACAAAGATGCTGCAGACACAACTTCAAGTTTTAGCAATTTGGGTGGTTCAAATCAAGGGATATCAATACTAAACAGATCAGAATCGTCTGTGTCAAATAATTCAGATGATGTGGCCCACCAGTTCTGGCGGGACCAGCTACCTGATGACATTACTCCTGACTTCAATGTTGTGGGAGTAGAAGAAGCTCAAGGAGTCAACAACATTCCGTTTTCAAATCTATCACTAACAGATGTCAATGGGAACTCGATGTTATCTTCTTATCAAATCAATGGTAGCAGTTATACTGAAAAGATACGGTATCTTCCATCACATGGAGAAAATACAACAAATTTTCAACAAAAGCCAATGAAACCATGGGTTGTGAACGGTGATCAGTTGATTACTGGTATTGTGGATGAGCTTTATTACAACAGTGATGTTGGGAAAGGATACATAGATGGCATGCTTAATGAACAGCAGGTGGAGGGTATAGAAGTAAATTCACTAGAATTTTTGGCTTCTCGATTTCCTGGTTTTGCAGCTGAAAGTCTTGCTGAAGTTTATTATGCTAATGGATGTGACTTGAATTTGACAATAGAGATGCTTACTCAGCTTGAGGTATATAAAAAGTATTAAAAAAATGCGTGGTTAACATGATTTTTCGCAGTTCTGAAAATATTTATATATATAGGAGGATGTTCTATTGAAAACCATTATTAGTTGAGAATCAAATGAACCATTTATAGCCACAAATTTTTTACATTAAAATTAAGGTAAAGAGATTCTACTTTTTTATGCCCCTTAAACATGTGGCTTTAAATGGTTCTTTTTGGTTCTCAACAACTTATTATTTTTCATTTGAATGTATCCTTATATATATAAATACACACATGTGGGTCTAGTTGATTGAACCTTTTTGTATTTAGACATAAATATTCCCTTCTGTTTGTATTTGATTGCAGCTTCAGGTAGATAACGGTCTAAACCAGAATCTGAATCCTAAGGCCTTATCAGCTCCAAATCTCAGTGCTCTGGATTTCCCTGCACTTTCTCCTGCTGATAATCATAATAATGTGTCAGCATTTTCTGGACATGATCAGCAGCAGAATATTAATAATTATCGTTCTTTGGATAAAGAATTACTCATGTTCAAATCTTCCTCAACTGCTCCATCTTTAGGTGCTACAGATTTTGCTTCTGCTGTTAGAAAAACGGTATCACATGACTCGAGCATATGGAAGTATGATAAAAGCCATTCTCCAAATTCTACCACTGGATCAAGTAGAAGTTCTCATCATGTAGCTGGTGGGTATGGTGGTGGGCATGGAAGAAGCAATTTTGGGGATCGGTTGGCTAACAGGAGTTCAACCCGTTCAGCTCCTGTCTGGCTTGAAACTGGTGAAGCAGTTGGTAATGTTTTTGATGAAATATATAAATTTAATTATGCAATATTCTTTTGGTTTTATGAGTCATGTGTATCTGCTTTAACTTTGTGAGATCACAGCAAATATGTATTCGGAGATGCGGGGGGAAGCTCGTGATCATGCACGTCTACGCAACGTGTATTTTGAACAGGTATGGCTTCTTATATTTGATGCATTACTCTTTTTATTAAATGATTAAGTTATAAAAAAATGAGTTGTAGGAATGGACACAGAAGTATCATGTGTTACAGTGTTATCATGCAATCTAATTTTTTAAGATGTTTTGTGAAATGTTTTAGAAGCTTAAAGGATTTCATGCAGCATTGTATGCTAGTGTTGACTTCTTGTTTCAAACTATAATACATGGACAAGGTAATTCCTTGTATGATTAGTATGTGGAAACATGATCATGTTCATCAACAGTAGCTTTAAACTTTAGATCAACCTAAGAAGGTCATTTGGCTATGCAATAAGATGGAAAAAGGTGATTGCTCTGAAGAGACTTTTCAATATGAAAACAGTTTTAAAGGTATTCTTTTTAGACTAAAATGAAAGAGTAGAGCAATTTAAGTTGAAATTAGGTTATATTCTTAAGAAATCCAATATTTGGTATCTGATATTGAACTTGATTTTAAAAAGCGTGAGGCGCTTCTAGGTGTTTAGGCCTCAAAAACCAACGCATGAGGAGAGCTTCACGTACGTGAGATGTTGCTCTATATACAACAAAGTAAGCTTCATCAATGTTTCTAGGAATGCAGGAGTTTAGAAAATATGCAAATTTGAGTGTTTCATAGGAAAGAACTAAGATTAAATGTTGGTGAATAAATTTCTATGTGTAAAGCTTTGCTGTTAGCATGCACGTTGAGTGCTAGCTATGGAAAATTTTATTATATATTTATATGTATTTATAATAAAAATTAGCCGTATCAAATAAGAGTTATTATTTATATAAATAATATGATACATAGGCTAGCGAACCTAGTCAACTTCAATATATAAAGCACTAGCTCGAGCTTGTTTGCTAAAGTCTAAAGGAGCTCCGGTTTATGCTAAAGCTTAGACTTGAGCTCGTTTAAGCGTGACTTTATTCAAGCTAGTGTTGTAGTTATCGCTAGGCTCTAGTCTATCTGTGGGGTAGGGACTAGGGGTTAATCAAGATTAATCAAATTAGAGTTTCTATGTGTAATTCTTGGTTTTAAATTGCGCGATGCGATGCAATGCGATTGTTTCAAAAATCCGTTGCGCGATGCGTGTTGCGTAATGCGAGCGCATCACGTAAGGAGTTCGCAATAGCTTCTTAATTTTTATTAATTATTAGTTATTAGTTCCAGCTTTATTATTATACTTACAGTTATGCATACACTAGTTCACACTCCACAGCGTTACCTAACACTAATGTCCTCAAAACACAATTCGAACTTTGTATTGTCAATTTCAAGATACTATATACACATTTTGTCAATTTCAAGATACAATAGACTCTAAACAGTAATCCAAAACATGATAATAAATAAGCCAATATAAATTAAGCACGATTAGAATATGAAGTCTAAAGGTCAAATTACGAATATAAATTAAGAATCTCCGGCAATCAAATTAAGCAAAAATGAGAATTTCATGCTGGCGATCAAACTAAAAATTGAAAGTAGTAATTTTACAGAACCTGGATCGATATTTGTCAAATACATGGCTGGCGATTGAAGCTTGAAATCAATTGCAGTACTTTTGATGAATTGTGGAAGTTGTTGCAAAATTGAAGATGAAATAGATGAAATTGCTAATAATTTAAGAAATTAGAAGAAATCAGCCAATTTAAGAAATTAGAAGATGAAATTGCTACTTCCGACCTATATTCGCATCAATTCCAGCCATACCAATCAACCGAACAAAAAAAAACCGCAATTTGCGAATTTTGGCGCAATATTTCTGCATTATGTAACCTAATCACATCTTATCTTGCATTGCGATCATCCTAGCGCAACCTCGCATCATCGCAATTTGCGCGCAATTTAAAACCCAGGTGTAATTTTTCAAAATATATATATTATGATCATTGTACTTAGTATATCCCACCATTAGCAAAGCTAAGATAGGGTCTGAGGAGGATAAGATATAGACAACCTTGCTCTATTTTGTAGGAATAGTGAGACTGCTTCCAATGAGACCCCCGGCACATGATCCTTGATTAACTGACCAACCCAATACTTTTAACGTTATTTTACAAAAAATAAGTAAAAAAACCGTTGAAATCAGTGCAATTCTACTTTTGCCCCTTGAGGGCCGACAAAATATACATTATATGCGCGCACCGCAAACGGGCCAGTTAATCATTGGAGCATCCTTTCTAATCCTACAGGGTAGAGGTAAGGATGTCTGCATCAAACTCTCCACAAAAACCTTCATTTTTGGAGAAAACTAATCACAATCGTTACCTTTCAATTTTGTTTTTCGTTTTTTTATTTCTTTTTATTACAAGGTTAGAAATGTAAACAAAAGTAAAAAAAATATATGTAGCTCATGTTATCACATATATGTAACTTGTATGCTACATATGTATGTGTACATTGTATGAGTTACATATGAAACTTTGTGAGTTATGTATACACAACTATGTATTTTCAAACCTTAATTAATTTTTTTTTGATCATAGCATTTCTAACCTTATAATAAAAAATCATGATTTTTTTTTAAAATTGATTGGTTAGAAGTTTTCTCTAAAATGAGGAGTTTTCTTTTGAACCCTCCTATATATATGTATGTACTTGATACTTGCAATAATATAAATTTCGAAAGTGAAAATTATAATTTGAAATGTGTAAGTTCTAAGAACTAATTACTAAAGAACAATTTCACATAACATAGATCATATTAACAACATTGGCATTGCAATTGCAAGATTAGTCAATTAAGTGCATAAAAGAGGCTTTTGTATATATGATAAGCAATTTTACTAGACTTGAATATAATCTAATTTTTTTTAACACCACCAAACCTTGAACACGTGACGTTTACAATTTCAAATTTAATCTTGAAAAAACTTAGACCACAAAGAAGTTGGTGAATCTAATCTAGTGGTGTGTAAGTGGTTGAGATTTAAAAAAATTATGAGTGCTACATTTATCTTAACTAGCAGATTACTAGTTGGCAACCTGCAGGATCTTGATTATCTATATGCAATAAAAAACCGTCGTAACGCCTGCTAGTATGCTGTAAAATTCCAAAGTGTGCTCCGTCTTAAAATTGCACTACACTTTAAAATCAAAAACTGTACCCAGTCGTATAACAAACGTATAGAAACCTGAATGCAAATGCAAATGCAAGAAAAAAAATAATAAATAATAATAATAATAATAATAAATTGCTTAGACTAAAAAAAACCAGAAATCGTACCCAGTCGTACAAGGAAACGTATAGAAACCCAAATGTAAATGCAAAAACAAAAAAAAAAAAAAAACTATAATATAAAAAAATACTTTGACCAAAAAGATACCATTCACCTCCCCTTTTATATATATAATAATAAGTTTACTATAAATTTTGTTTTTATATACAACGATCATTTGCATTTTTGCCATTATATAGGCAAAGCAGGCTTACCTTGTTGGCCATAAGGCTTTAGCTAAGGAACTGAGTGTAAAAGGGCAATTACACAACATCCAGATGAAGGCTGCCCACGGAAAGGCTCAAGATTCTATTTACTATCAGAGGTTAGTATTATTTCTGCCATAGAAATTTCAACCCTTTTACTTACAAATAGGGGCCAAAGTAAAATTGCACTAATTTTAATGTTATTTTACTTATTTTGTGAAAATAACGTTAAAAGTGTTGGGATGATCAACTTCAAACGATAAATTTGAGCCGGGGACTCTTTCGGAGCAGCCTCTCTATCCCAACTGGGCTAGGGGTAAGGTTTGTGCCCATCTTCCCCCCTCCCAGACCCTACTGAAAAGTGGGAATATTCCGGGTAAGTTTGTTTCTTTTACTCACAAATAGGTCGATCTAGGATGTATTCTATCTTAAAATGGGTCAAATGCATCAATATTTGACAAATTTAGGTAAGAGGCATGGGCGCATCTTATTGAAGGGTCGTCCCTCCTGTTTTTTCGTGTAGTAGTGTATATTTCTCGATACGTAGTGTAAAATTTTTAAAAACCTTTATTTCGCCCCCCCTGAAGTTTTGGTCAAGCTCCGCCACTGGTAAGAGGGGAACATATCTCATAAACTGTTTTTTAAAAATTCTAATTTGTTTATTCAAAGATATATATAATCTATCTATACTATATAATAAAAGAGTAAAAATTTTGCCCCTTGTCAACATCTTATTATTCCACTTAATTCTCTTTCCTATTAAATAATTATATTCTCTCTCTTGTTAAATAAATGATTTCTCTTATTGAATAATTATAATACTAATAAGTAATATATTATTTATTTTTTTTATTATAAAGCACACTTAAATTTTTTTTATAAAATATGAAATTTTCTAAAATCAAAAGTTTTTAAGTAAGAAATATTTTATTTTCAAAATACAAAATTCATGTAAAAAACAAGTTATCTTAAAAAGGATTTTTTTAAAATTAAAATATATTATAAAAGGAGTTTTTAAACAATGAGATTTTTATCATCTAATGTCGCCCCATTTGTGGTGCACGCATATCATATATATATGTGTGGGCTCTTAAGGGGCAAAAGTAAAAGTGCACTAATTGTAACGTTATTTCAATTATTTTGTGAAACTAACGTTAAAATCATTGGGATGATCAACTTCAAACGATAACTTTGAGCCGGGGAGTCTTTCGGAGCAGCCTCTCTATCCCAATTGGGATAGGGGTAAGGTTTGTATCTATCCTTCCCCCCCAGACCCTACTGAAAGTGGGAATATACTGGGTATGGTTGTTGTTGGTTGTTGTATTTTTATCATCTAATGACGTTTTTTAATTTATTTAAACTCTGCAGTAATAAAAATGATAGTGAAAATTACATTTTTAATCCGTTATCTTTAACGTTAATTTAAATTGGGTCGTTAACTTTAATAATTACAAAAATTATATTTTATATTATTGATTTATAAAAGTTAGTTTTTAATATAAATAAACTGAAGTTTTTGACGTTATTTATTCCAAAGATATCAATTATTACACATTAAAAGGTCATACATCATTTGTATAGTGATTAAAGTTTTTAATTATTTTTTATTACTTAAAACATTTATTAATATGTAAATTAATAATTTTATATCAAAATATTGTTTTATAATTGCTAAATTTCATTACTAACTATTTAATATTTTATATTAAATCCGTGTAATACACGGGTTAATAACCTAGGTAATTATAAAAGAGTATTTTTGTAATAATAGTCAACGTATTAGTTATTTATAACTTATTCTATCGATATGCAAAGTGATGTTTGCAGGTGAAAGTTTACATTCAGGGCATTTTGTAAAATATCATTTTACAATTCTGGATGTAACATCTTCAAATATAAGGGGTTATTAACTTATTATCATTTTGCAGTGTTTCTACAAGTTTATTTTGTTAGCTAGAACTAGAGGTGGCCAACGTACCCGGAACCGGAACTGGTGGGTACGGGGCGGTTACGTGTTTTTAGAGAAATTGGAACCGGAACCGGAAAAAGCAGAACCGGTTCCACCCTTAAACCGGTCAAACCTGAACCGGAACCGGCCAAAACCGGAACCTTTACCAGCAAAAACCGGTTGGAACCGATCAAAAACCGGAACCGGAACCGGTTCCAAAAAAAAACCCAGTTTGGCCACCTCTAGCTAGAACCAATATAACTAAAACCAAATTGATACTCAGGTGGGCCTTGCCATCTGTAATTTTCTTTTGGGTTTCTATTATTTCAACCGAAGCCCGTTTTAAACTCTTATCGACACGCCTGGCCCACTATCCTGCAATCTTGGGCCCGTTTTAATCTATGCAGGAACCCGGTAAGTCTAGATATGCAAGGAAACGGAAGAGGACAAGAAAAGATAATTGATCTTCATGGATTGCATGTGAATGAAGCGATTCATGTCCTAAAACGAGATCTCATGACACTAAGAAACATCGCTAGGTCAGCAGAGCAGCGGATGCAAGTCTACATATGTGTTGGAACGGGCCACCACACAAAAGGGTCCCGCACACCAGCCAGACTCCCTGTTGCGGTCCAGAGATACCTCCTGGAGGAAGAAGGCCTTGACTATTCTGAACCCCAGCCCGGTCTTCTCCGAGTTGTTATATATTAATAAAAATCAGGGGTATACGCGATTTTGACACCACAAAAAAACCGTTTAAAAAAAAAAGAATCTTACATTATGAAAAAAGAGCGGAAAAAAAAGAAGGATTTCTTGTAGGTGTACATGGTGGAAGGGCAGAGAGATTAGTGTTACTGTGTGTATTATAAAGGTGTAATCATCCAACAACAGAATTACCTTTTAGCAGGGAAGTTTTTGATTGGTCACAAACATCAGTGACTTGTAATTTTTTGGTTGCAGGTTTAGTTATGTAAAAGATTGTTTGATCTGATAATGTGAAATGCTATGCATATCACATATCTTGCAAGTTGCACGCCCCCGTTTGCGGTGCGCTCATATAATGTAATACATGTGTCAACCCTTGAGGGGTAAAAGTAAAATTGCACTAATTTTAACGTTATTTTACTTAATTTTTGTAAAAATAACGTTAAAAGCTTTGAGTTAGTTGGTTAATCAGGCATCATGAGCCGGGGGTCTCATTAGAAATAGGCAAGCAACATCTGTATTTCTATAGGGTAGAGGTGAGGCTGTCTATATCTTGCCTTCCTTAGACCTTACTTTAGCTTTGCTAATGGTGGATATACCGAGTACGATGATGATGATATCTTGCAGGGTGCAGATGGTGATCGTCGCTTTGAAGTGCAAGCAATGTTCTTCATAAACTAATTGAATAAGATGTAAAATTCTGGCAAGATGTGCGAGAAAATGGGTTCATAACCTTGACCCTGACCCTAACGCCCTAACGGACTATCCAAACTGAAACCAGTTTGGTTTAAAAGTTCAAACTGTGATCATCCAAACTGATCTAAACATGATACAAGCTGCTGGTTTGAAACCAGTTAATGAATACCACGCCTGAACTGATTTAAACTGAACTCAACCAGTCATAAATACTTCAAAATTGGCTAACAGCGGAATCACATCAAACTCAATCGGAGTCGAACATATAACATCCCTCTCTAAAAACAGTTTCCAACTGAAACAGGTTTCACACAACCAGTTTTACACGATGCAAATCATGAAGCTACAGGAAATTTATGGATCTGAGTTAAATTGATACAGATTTGGATCACTTTTTGGTTAAATTATATTGCATTTCTATTATGAATATGTATATGTTTTGTGTTGTGTTGCCATAACTATCATATGCTATGAATGAAATGATACAACAGACGACACTGGACCCAAAAATTGGATGACACACGTGCACATTAACGGCAAACAAGATTAAAGAAAGATAAAGAATTGAACAGGAAACAAAAAGTCAGAACTCTTTGATTTGATGATCTATCCTATGATTTGATGCTGAGTGACGTGCCTGGTATCACCTGCAACCACGACCATAGATGTGGTAGCAGTGCATCTGTCACGTTCAAACAGGAGAATACAACAATTGATACATGGAGTGGTTATTTATTTATACACCTCACTTTTTTAATTTAATACCCAACCTTTTTCTGGTCATATAGCTCTTTACGACACGTACAACACACACTGCAACAATGTTTTCTGCGTGGCGTACGACATCTGACACCTACAACCTTAAATTTCCGTATGTGATTGGTTAAATTCTGTGTTGTACGCCACGTAAAGTACCCTACGTGGCATATAGGTATTTCAGATTAAAATGACTGATACGTACAGTATAGATCTATACGCCACGTATAAATTTTAAAAATTAAAATATTTTTACAAACTTAAAATTAAAAAAAAAATAATAATGTTAAAAAGTTACTTTTATAAATTTAAACTTTTTATAACGTTTAATAATTTAAATATTAATAACATTTATTTTTAACGTTTTTCGTTTTTATCATTCATTTCATTAATTTAATATTATTTTGTTTTAACAAATACACGTATGATACAAACACAATGTACATATAAATTAAACAAATAAACAACCAATCAAAACAAATCACATAATGTATACATAAACAATGTCTGTAAAGTACAAGAAAAAGAAATAAAACTACGAATCATATCGGAGAGGTGATGGCGGAAGAGTAGGAAGCTCAATGCCAGCTTGCCTGGACCGCTCGATCTCATGATTGGTCAGCCAGCACAACATCTCGTTTTGCCGAGCCAGGATATGATCGTGCTCCTTGGATCGGGCAGAAAGATCATGCAGTATCACCTTAAGGCGTGCCGGAAGCCTCATTGTCTGATACCTCAGCTGCGGATGTTGCGGGACATAGGGAGCACCTCCGGCCTCCCCTCCACCTTTTTCATCACCCCGCCCCCTTGCCCTCGCCACCCTCACCACCACCAGCCTCACCATCGTGGTCACCCTCACCAGCATGTCCTACTCCCAACCCCCTGTCTACGTCCATCATCTGTAGCGGGGGAGGGACCTATATCTCTCCTCGTCTAAGGGAAAACCACAGACCTACACCAAGAAAATCCTGGACGATATTCATACCGCAAAGCATCCGGCGATCGAGTGTAACTGGATCCACAGGATCAGACAACTCCTCGACCGTGTCCTCGTGCAGATGACCCTACGCATCCCTGACCTTTCCCGTGACAATCTAACTCATTCTAACGGTTAAAATGTAAAGAAAACATACCTATAGTGTGTCAAAAGAAAATCCAAACACTCTCGGCTCGAATCCGGACGTGTATGGCTCGATATGAGGGAGAGAGGGTTGAGAGGGTTAAGAGGCGTATATGGTGGTGGTCTGGGAGGCGTATGCCCGAGTTTGTGTATATATATGGATCTATACATGGCGTATGGATCCCCACTTGGCGTACAGGTGGAGCATGGCTATACTCCACTGTCATACTCCACCCTGTACGCCACGTAGGATACTGTATGACACGTACTGGTCCTTCTTTGAATAAAAAACTAATACTCCACCATGTACGCCACCTACAATTCCCTACGTGGCGTACATGGTGGAGTATGACTATACTACAGGCCATACTCCACCTTATACGCCACATAGGATACTATATGTGCCGTACATGGTCCTTTTTTGAACAAACAGTTGATACTCCACTCTGTACGTGATGTAGAGCTCCCTAGCTCTACGTGGTGTACATGGTGGAGTACGGCCTGTAGTATAGTTATACTCCACCCTGTAAGCCACGTAAGTAATTGTACGACACGTACATGCCCTTTTTTAAACAACCAACTGATACTCCACCTGTACACCGCGTACAGTTCCCTACGTGGTGTACAGGATGCAGTATAGCTATACTACAGGACATACTCCACTCTATACGCCACGTAGGGTACTCTATGTGGCGCGTACACGTTTTTTTTATATTTTTTGAATATTTCAAATATTACGAAATTTTATTAAAAAAATTGTTATCGATGTTTAAATACATTTACATTTAAAATAAATCAATATAATCACTTTTGTAATCCCTAGGGTTATTTTAAAAATCGAATAATTCTAATCATGTCCAAATTTAAATAAAACAAAGTTTAGGGTAGCTATTTTGAAACATCCTTATGTATTCAATTTATACATATAGATTAAACTTAATTAACATATATTCATAAAAACAAATTAGATGAAAATTTTAAAAACTAATATAAATATTTATATTTTATACATTTAATAGTTAAACTATTGAATGATTTTATAAATAGAATCATAACAATGGTTTATATATATATATATATATATATATATGAAATATACATACACATTTCAAACATTTTTTTTATGTTTAATAATAATAATAATAGTAATAATAATAATAATAATAAATATATAAATAAAACAAATAATATTCGGTTTTTAAATTATAAAGCATTTTATAATTTTAACGAGCTAAATATTTAAAACAAAACATTAGGAGACAAATCATAGGTTTTAAACACATAATGGTTTATAAATAAACAATTAAATAGATAGTTTTACATAGAATAAGAAATTGAGGGTTAGTTCTGCAATTTATAAAACTAATATTCAGTCATAAGAAAGTTAAAGCAGGAATGAGCAAAACCCCAAACCTGGAAGGACTAAAACTGTAATAAGCCCAATCTTTCCTTCCTCTCTCACCCGGTTCTCTTAACCGGGTACCCGTCCGACCCGTTCCGACCCAACGATCAGATTCGAATGAATCCAGCTCTAATCCAGCTCATATCTCGTCAATTAGGAAGTTATACACACGCATTAACAACATCAATCACCAATTAATGAGAATAATTCAAAATCACGCGTTAAATCGTTCCCAAAAATACCCACTCGACCGGAAATTCAAACTCAAATGAAACTAGTATAAAACCCAAATCAAAGGGTACCATTCGAACCCTTTACATATCACGAACTTGTCTGGGCGAAAAACAGGAACACACAACAACATCTGAACACGATTTGAACCCAAGACCGGCCGAACTCCTACTCGAACTCGAACTCCTTCAAATCCTAACGTTACCTAGGTAATTCTCACATCTACAGACTTGGAATTATGTGGGGAACAAAAGTCCTATGCTTTTGATCTCTCACATACAATGAATCGAACGAATTGGACTGAAACCTAGAATTAGGGTTCTTAGGAATTAGGAACTGATTTTCAGAACATGATAACACTCAATAGAATCCATTTGTTTCCAAAAATAGAGCTCATAGCCCACTGGTTTGGGTGGTGTCACACCCCGAGCCGGCGGGGTTGGATCGGATTCCCCGTCGGGCGGAAGGATCCTGGGGCGCGATATCGTGAGTGATAATCGGGATGATCAGATTGTTTACATTGCACATGATATAAATGAGAAATGCTAAATAGAATAGAATACAAAGTTAAATTACATCAGTATCGTTTATAATTTAACAATGTAAATCTACCATCAACATCATAAATTTCCTATCTTGTATCTGCACAAGATATACAAAATATATTGTATAATGATGTTCCAAAAGTATGCAGGTCCAAAAATACTAGTCTTCTATCTGAAGTCCTAGTATAAAAGCAATAACTTTTTAATTGACATGTTCGTCACCTGAGAAGTCATGCAAAAATAAAGTCAACACATGGTTGGTGAGTTCATATAGTTAAGAATTGAAAATAGCTTGTAAACCCTTTTTCAGTAAAAACCCTAACCTCATTAACTTCACCTGTAATATTTGATTCAGTATGCTTATATATAGGGCATACGAAAGAGTTGAGCCTACAACCCGCCTAGACGCCATCCCACCACATACTAAACCACATATGACATTGTTGTTAATGATACTTAAGCATTTTTACCCACAATTCACTTCCTTTCCACCATAGTTCTAACATACACACAAACATTTGATAACCCTATGGTAACAACCTTAATCTCATTAACATCACATGTATCATCCAGATCGGTATGCTTATATATAGGGCATACGAAAGGGTCGAGCCTACAACCAGCCCAGACGTCATCCCACCACATACTAACCCACATAGGACATTGTTGTTAATGATAATTAAGCATTTTACCCCTACCATTAACCTCTTAGTTCTTTAGTTCTTTGTTCCTGTAAATACACCTTGAAATCCCTATGGATTCCTTAAGTTCATCACGCAATCATGATCAGCATAACATTTGTAGAAACAATTCAATAAATGCTTAGTTAAATAAATAAATAAACATTTAATAAAATCTAAGACCTAATGATTGGGCCTTGGTCAACTCGAGTAGACTAGTATAGCAATCAGGGTTTTTTAGTAGTAAAGGAGATCTGTAAACCTCATCAAACATGTGACCTATAATCAATCAGTCTAGCTACGACATCTTTTGATATATAGGCTTTTATAGTTCTTTAGACCGTCCATAATTTCGTATAGTTCTTTAGTTCTTTGGCACATGTTATCTTTGAGCATTTCACAGATGTTCCTCAAAACAGTTAGGGAATACTGTAAATATCATCAAACATGCGTCTCATATTCGATCAGTCTAGCTAGGACATCTTTCAAACCTGAGAATGGCACATGCTATCTTTGATATTTCCCAGTTAGACCCTTGAAATAGTTCTTTGTACTTAGTTCTTTGAAATAGATCGTTAGTTCTTTGACAACACACCCTTGAAATAGTTCGTTGAAATAGATCGTTAGTTCTTTAAAATAAACCTTTCAAATTAGTTCTTTGTTTTAGATCTTTAGTTCTTTGAAAGTAGTTCTTTGAAAATAGTTCTTTGATTTGAAACAGTTATCTATTCATAATGAATAAACAACTTACTTTGAATTCCAGTATATTGTATACCTAAACATAATCTAGGATACAATTTTACATATAAAACATATGTTAATTAAAAGCATTTAAGTAAATGTAATCTAAGGAAAATAATTTACGCATGCTTCTCAGCTCCGCGTTTGTAAAACCAAAAATGTTTAGAAAAGGGGCAATGAACTCACCTGTGTTGCTGTGCAATAGAAATATCACAAAATGCGTGCTCTTTGTTTGTAGGTTATGTTTATTCAGTTCCTGAGTTGTTTTAAGAGAATTCGAATACGATAAGTATGTATAATAGACGTCATATTTGGGGTTCGGTCTCGGTGTGCAGCTAAGTGTCCTAGATTACTATTGTGCTTCTATAACTCCTTCTATCTAGTCTAAGACATTCCCCATAATTGATCCTCAATCCCACATTCTTAATTATAAGTATTTAGTCAATTATTTTAAGTTAACTCATTTTAAGATGAACATTTAATTATAAAAATCCTTTATTTTAATTTGAAAGAGCTTACCATTTAATTTCTTTTATTAAAACATAAGTACTTTAAGAAATGTGAACTTACACATGTTGGGCTTTGGTTTAGCCCATTGGGCGAACTTCGGGCCCATTACTAGATTTTGAGCTTCAAACGATTTCTTGTTTGCTCTTTAATTAACTAATCCTTGATGATTTAAATAAACCATTTAGGTTAGTCACATGTCTTTATAGATTTCTGATGATTTAGGTGTTAACATTTAAGTCAACCCCATAACCCTTAGGTTCTTGTTTTGATTCCCATTTCAGAGTTGACAAACCCTCGTTTCGATTATAGCCTAAGTCGGTAGATTTCTTGTTCTAGAATCCTACTAATACCTTTATTGACTTGATTTCCCTTTTTGATAAGTAAATTCATGTTACATCATTAAGAATGGGTGTTGATTTCATGCAAAGGAACCCTAGTATCCCATGCATGCATCCACGTGAAAATCCCATGCATACATACACTATTGTATGTACACTCGTACGAATTTCATGCATGCACATGCATTCCACTAAACTCCCATGCATAGTTTCCATAGTCATCCCATGTACCTATGTATCACACACTCCATGCCTACCCCGTAGCCTCTCCTGCATGCTAACATAGTCCGCATTCGGCTTGCCCGAACCACCTTGAGGCCGTATGATGTGTTGGGTCGACCGAACAATCTTGGCCGAATAACAGACTGCAAGAAACCTTAGCCGAAAAGGGTTGGGCCGACAGAATGAGACAACCGATCGAATGAGGACAACACCGAAAGGGTTTGGGGCGAATGACTAGGCCGAAAGAGGTGGGCCGACCGAATAGCTAGACCGGCGAAGGAGGCTGCTTCGGCAGTGGCCTATTCGGGCGAATCAACTGTGCTTTGGCCAAGGAGGCCATTCGACCAACTTATGGGAGCTCATTCGGCCGCAGCGGCCTGGTGGGTGGCTGCCATGATTTTCGAGCTAATCGACGAGGGAATGAAGGGAGGTTTGTTCCTACATTATCCTAAAGTGATTGTGAGGTGATTTCCTATGGTTTTGAGGCGTGAAACCAGCTCAAAAGAGGGGCGGCCAAAAGGATTTTGAAACCCTAAAAACCGAACTAAAACATGATCTTTACCTCAAATCCGTCGGGTGGAAGCTTAGATCGGTTGTACTTTCGAGTTCTACGAGTGATGGTGGTCGTTTTGACACAAAGAAGGGTCGATTTCGTTGAGAAATGAGGAAGAAATAACTATGGCTTTTAGAGAGAGAAAGTAGAGAGAGCCGAAAATGAGGGTTTGAATCTTGTAGATGGGGTTGGGTGGGGGAGTAAATGCCATCTTAAATGATGGTAACATACCCGGGTTCGTTCGGGTTCGTTCGGTTTTGCTCGGTTTCGCGTAAAAACGTCGTTTCTCTTTCGTTTTCGAAACGAAACGTCACGATAGTAAAAATGGAGTTTAGAAATTTATTTTAGGTGGTTATTCCTAGTAAATTAACTAAATATCTTCCATTTATTTTAAATTTACGAAAGTATTTAATTTACTGTTTAAAATCGAATCGTATGGTCATCACGCGTATTCGTTCGAATCGTCACCCGTACGAACACGACGATAACTATACTTTTCAATATTGTTTTCTAATTATTGGATATCGTTCAGAACGTTAAACTTCCAGATTTATTCGTACAGATTGTCACCTATACGAATAATCCGTCGATTTAGCATTCACATAACGACATCTGTGTTGTTTTGTTCTGTAAAGCCTCACATACGTTTATACGTAATAGAATCCTAATACATAATCACATGATGGGTCTAGAATGCCAGATAATTATCTGACTAATGAACCATAGTTCTGAACTTGTTTTCTGAATTGATTCTGGTTTTGACCTTTGATAACACACAATGATAATGATACTTTTTTATAAATCTAACAAACAATGAAATACATATAGTTCGTACCTGATTACTGTTCAGATTACTGTTGAGATCACTGTTCCGGTGACGTTTCCGGCACTGATGTTACAGGTGGCTTCATGGTTTGTTAAAGGTCGGGGGTTCGAACCTTGCCCGTAACCTTTTAACTGGTTTTTAATCCTTTTAACCCATTAAAAGTTATTTTTTTTGTAAACAAATTCCCAGAAAAATGTTGTAAATTCAAATCATTATTAAACAACTATTTTTAATCCAGAAACCATTTTAATTATTAGAAAAAAAAAATATAATAAATAAAACATTTTAAAAACAATGTTTATTTTTACAAAACATAAACTTTTGAAAAACCATTTTTAAACAATATAACCTTTAATTATTTATTTATTTCTTTACAAACTTTTTTTTTTTGAAAATAAAAACTTTTTACTTTGTATATGTATACTTTGTAAATGCTAAGTAATGATATATTTTTTTTACAAAGTAATTATTATAAAACTCCATAATAAATAATAAGTTTTATAAAACAATTTTTCTAAAAATCATTAAACTTATTATTTGTAATTTTATAAAATGATTTGAAAAGTTTTATAAATTATTAAACATTCACAATGAATATTGTTTTGTTAAAAACTTTTAAGATCAAAACCTTTTTAAACAATAAGTATTACATAGAATAATTTAATTATTCTATAAATAAAACGGGCACAAATTTATATTCTTTGACACACATAATAAATAAATAGAATATTAAAATATTCCAATATATTTATTTTTTACAAGTAAGAGTATTTAATTTTAATAAAACATTCCCAAAACAATTACTCTTAGACTTTTATAATAAATAAATGGAATATTAAATGTATTCTAATTTATTTATTATTTATACATTGGAGGATATTTAATTATAATAGATAATTAAATACTCCTAAATCAATGATTCTAAGTACACATTATCAATGTAGCACATTAGGTATTCCATAGAAGCTATATATTTAATACAAAACACTTGAACTGTAGGCAGACACTTGAACATAGACTAAGACGTGTGTTTTACATAAACATTAGAGAAAGGTTGCTAGCTTCTCCTCATTCAAACACAAGAAACATTAGGCCAAGGATTAGACTTAATACAAATGAGTTAATTCTTACTCCATCTTACAGTTTGTAAACTTTTTGGGATGTTACATATGCTCTATACACAAACATATTCTTTGAGGCAAAACATATACATGATGCAAACTTTTAAACTTAGTAGACATGATTTAGATGCTATGTGAACTTATGTGCTAATTTCTATGTGGGATTTAGATTAGAAGACGTTTCATACAAAAACAAAAAAAAAAGTATCTAGTAGCCTAAGACTGTAGCGACGTTCTTCACATTGACTTATGTCTTGTGTGAAAAAGGTGAAAAATACACATACATAAAATTATGATTTACATTATTTAAGTTAAGACCTAGCTAGTCCTAACTTAAACTTTGTAAGATCATTTGTTTGGATTCTTGCTTTGTGCTACTTGCAAATTTACATATGTTTTAAATCTATTCTATTTAGTTTAATAGCTTTGCATCCTTTTTATACGTATTATATTAAACTGTTTTGAATTGCTCACTAACTATGCAAATAGTTGACCCTTTATTTTACAGATGTAACAGGTTAAGTTGAAGACACATGATGAAGACATAGATTAGGTTTAGAGGACCTAGTTAATTAAAACAATGTTTAGAATATCATTTGTAAATTGTTTGAACACTTGTATGTTATTTAATGACATTGAATGTTTTTGTTTGATTAAATTAATATGGATGTTTTAAATATTGAAACTTTAACATAGCACTATGAGCTTTTGAACAGTCAAACTCGCTCCCCGACGTATTCCGCTGTCGGTCGGGGTGTGACAACTTTCTCCTTTTTCGTGACGTAGTTCTATGAATTGTTGTTTACGTTGTCTATACATATATTCCCAAGAAGACGCGTTTGGCGTGTGATACTTTTTCCAAATCCCACTTATTGACGGCATCGGATAATCACCTTCCAACTTGATGGTGACGAAATGATTGTTGTTAACAAATACGAACGAAAAACATGATGATGGTTGACGACTGCACTTTTCGGGCTTATCCTGAGAGCTTTGTATATTTATTAGGTGAACAATCACACCAAATCTTTGAGCAATCAGAATCCCGGTGTAAGGCATTTGCATCAAATGTCGGAGTGGCGTCGATTGAACTTGCTGCCATTTTATGATGTTATAAATGAATTTATACATGCCCTCTTGTATATTTTCAAATATCGACTGGTACGCATCTCTATGTGTATCCATCTCGTTTAGTAGTTGTTGTCGAATGCAAAGCCACATATTTTCATCAAAACCTAAACCCACGGCAACAACTCGGAAACCGCAGTTTCCGTCGGGCATTACATCTTGTAGGCATGAAACGTGACAGTGAAATTTCGTTTTGTATGTGGCGTCAATCATCAGCACATGCGGGAACGCTCGCCAGTATGTGTACGACTTCGTATGACAGAAGAAAACTTCCTCAACAACATTTGTTGCAGGATCTTCTCTGGTATAATATACATAGCCCTTAGAATGCAGTAGGTTTTCCGAAAACCTGCATCGGAGTAGTACCTACTTTATTTTCATTTTTTTATTTTCTATTGGGCGTTGTATATATCCCTGATTACAGAAACAGTATTAGGGTTTTGCTTATTGATAGTTGAAAGTATATTGTGCGGGTCCATATGTTATTATGTAAGTTGTCCCACCATCTTATATTCGTCTTGAGACAACCTTCTTACAAATGGATGCCCCTTTAGATGTTGAGCAGCCTCATGGTTATGCTCGTAATTTCGGACCTCTAACTGCCAAACAAGACGCTATTTATTGTAAATGCCAACCAGTTTAAATGGACAGCCAATTTTCTTGCTACTCGAGTGTGACAACCGGTATGCAAGCAACAATTAGTTTGAAATCCAAGGCGTACATGACAAAAGCGGAGAAAACTGTAGTATGAGAGTGACGATAATGATAACAAACACCAAATCAAACTACACGGATAATTCCTAAGACAGTTGGGGAAAATCCATTGAATCACATAAACATGAATAAGAAGAAAACACAAACACATTGTGAGGGAAAACAATGAATCAAAAACATGAATGGATAACATTTAGCGTATCGATCTAACGAGATATCCGCATGGGTGACGATCCATTAATCCCCTTTTAAAGTCATTTACCATTAGTTGACGCGGGTCAACCGACGGTAACGTAGATGGTACCATAGGTCTAACCAACCTCCAGCATTGAGGCTGGTATGTTACGCACATATATACAAAAGTCAACACTCGGATCAGATCCATGGGATCTGATCAACAAGGGCATATCAGTTAGGTTTGGTAAATGATCACATATGTGATATTACAGACATAACACACTAATAAACTAACTCAACCATCGTGTGTTTTAATGCAAACAATTTCCAAAACCATGCTTGAACGATTTTCAAACGATTACAAAACAAACAATGAAATAACTAATAGGAAAGGAGTGTAAACTTTGTGATTTTCAAATAAACAAAAATACAAGTTCTCTTATACCAAGAGACAAAGCATTTACTCTTTTCTTCAAGACATTTCTTTTTCCAAAGCGTTTGCGGGTCGAATAGAGTACAAAAGTGGAGGTATCTGATTGCCATTAAGGACATCCTTGTGGGTTATCGAAGAAGTGGTGGGCTGCCGGCTGAGCTTCGGCTCTACGTATGCCCTATATACAAACTACCTTCAGTGATTTGGGATGGTGTCAGTAACGAGGTTCAGATTGAACACGTATGTAATTCATTCGCATTTTCAACACCATTTACACACCATTTTCAAAACCGTTACGAACGAAAAGCATTTTCTCCCAGCCTATTACAAAAACCTAATATTTTTAAAACTTGCGTGACCTCACCAACCTAGTGTTGACAGATTATACATGTTCTCAGGTGAAGAACAGCTGTAATTTAATTTTATTTCATCAAGGTAGTTTAGTGTTTCTCATATTATTATGTGCTATGTAAACCATCTGATCATTTCGATTCAATCACGCCTCGAGACTTTTCCACCCGATGAGTTTTCAATCTAGCACACTGGCCCGGGGTGTGACACGGAGCGTCTACGCGCCGCTATGATCTTGTGTTCGCCACTACGATCACAAACAAGCCATACTTTCTTTACAATGTCTCCCTTCTTTTTTGATCGAGCGGTGACTACAATATAACTGTTGTCAACTGCTCTGCTTTTCACCCAGGCAACCAACTCATCATGAGATATAAATTCCTGAAACAATAACACGACTTAAAATATATAATGTTAAAAACGTTAAACTCAATCTAAATTATACCTGATTGGTATCCCAGAACACTTTAGCATGATAACCTCTGTCGAAGTGATCATGCTCGTTATTTTTTGGTTCCGAAACTACGTCATTTTCTTCATGCAAACTTTGATGCATGTATGAAGGCTGACTCTCCCATCCAAATTCATGATGGTTTTCGTAATTGTAGAAAGATTCAACACAAGGATCCTCATTTAAATCGAGAATCTTATTTGCGTTGTACGACTGAAAGTTGGGCTCCTCGTTTAAATCAGGCAGCTCTTGAGATCTACTCTCACCATGATAAGATTGACCGAAATAATTCATTCGATATATATATAATTTAGGGAATCTTACGTCGTTTCATAGGTAGTACGAGAGTTCAATTTCAAAATTTGTATAATGTCGTATAGGTTTATACGTGGCGTATATAGCCATTTTCAGTACACTCACCAGACTTTAAAATTAATTATTGTCATGTATACGCCAAACACAGGTCTCTACGTGGCGTATAACTTTTCAGCATGTCAGTTTGCAAACTGTTCCTCTCATATAATTGTCCTTTATACGTCACATTGAGTTCTCTACTTCGCGTACAACATCCCATCATTGTGCTAAGGTGTCAGTACTAGTTGTACGAGGTTCTATACGTGGCGTATATTACTCTACGTAGCGTACAACACCCAATCATTGTCTAGAATGTCAGTGCAAATGTTGTTGTACGTGGCGTAGGGATCTCTATGCCACGTATAAATGGTGTGAAAATATAGAATTGGATGTGAAATTAACACAACCCTGAATATATTGGTAGAAGAACGTATTATCTTGAAACGTACAAGGAAAATAAGAAAACAGTTAATAATTTATAATAGTTATAAATATAAGTTATATTATATGCACTAGGTTTCTATCTCATATATAAATAAAATAAATCGTGCTAAAAATAGAGAATTTTTATATTTTGTTATAATTTAGTTTTTTTAAATAATGTGTTTTTTTAATATTATCTTATTATAAATATATATATATATATATATATATATTATGAACTCTTTTTTAATTAAAAAAAAGTATAAACATGATAATTAATATTTAATAGCACTATTTAACAATATAGATGTATTCAACATAAAGAAACATGAAAATTAATATAAAAATAGTTAATAAAATAATATGTGTCAACTTTAATTTTAATTTCTATTTTTTATTATAAAAATTTTAATTATATTTACACTTTGTCCTCCTAAATTATCTGAAGTTGGAGTTTAGTCTGTATTTTTATTCTTGAATGACTTGTTACAACACACCAAAGACGGTATTTCAAGTGTTCTTTTGGATTTAACCCTCTAGGGTCGTACAAAGACGGTATTTCAATTGTTTTTTCGGATTTAACCCTATAGGATCGTATGTCCAAGCTTATCCTAAAAGGAACCTTCACGTTTGTGGCGATTGTCATAACGCAATCAAACATATATCTAAAGTTTGGATACTAATCGGTTTCATCGTTTCAGCAATGGAAGTTGCTCTTGTGGTGATTACTATGCCTGGCAAAAAGGTCGGGTTGGGTTGGGTAACGGGTTAAAACGAGCTCGGGTCATGATAGGTGCGGGTCAGAACGAGTTTTAAGCAAAATCAGTTCGGGTCTAGATTGATTGTTCTTAAAAAATCAATTTAGTTTAACTTAAGAGGTGTTATAAGTAAACAAATAGTCCATTTGGATAATTTTTAGTAATATTCTTATCAAATATGTTATTACTCATTTTTAAATGTCTGAATCTATCGCATTTATATACGTTTTGGGTTACCCGTCTTGACCCGCATTGTGTTTAAGTGCTACACAACTCAACCCATTCAATATTATGATGTTACCCATTATACTACAATTGTTTACCCAAACCAACCCACTTTTTGACATGGGTAAAAATTGCCACTCTAGTGATTACTATTGACCCTGAATCAGGTTAGAATCAGTAAAATGTTTTGGTAGGATGTTAGTGTAGTTATTAGAGAAGTATTATTCTTTGCTTTATGACTTTTTGTTTGCATACTTGTGTTTTATTGAACAAATATCTTTTTCAAAGTCCAGTTACAAAAATCACTCAAATGAGTAGTTTTTATCATGTTAGCCAAACCGTCTCGGCCAACATATTCGAGGTAAATCAAGCTCGCTACCAGGTCACCCACTCCCACGAAACACCAGCTCTACCTAGTAAATTTTACTCATAACAAAGCTTTCAGTAGTGTCTGAAGATGATAAAATATAGGCAATCTTAACTCTATTCAGAGGGGGAAAAAAAAAGAGAGACTGCTTCCAGTGAGACTTCTAGATCCAAAACAAATAGCAAACGCACATTAGTTATAAACATAGAAAAATGCTCATAACAAATGGTAAAAGGGTATGTGGCATCAAATATACTGTCATACAACCACACATAAACATATAATAGATTAAGCCTATGATTTACAAAGTCCAGTGGTCTCAAATTATAAAGAGTTTATACAAGGCACATGATGGTTTAAAATACTCAACGTAAAGTAGCAAAAAAACGACATAAATTGGCTAGAAGAACATGGTCCTTGGGTTCCTTTTATTGAAACTGTCAGGGTCAGGCGCCGATAAGCACATTGAACCAATAATGTGGGACCATTAACATAGTTACGTGAGACAGTTCGGTCCATATCCGGTGTGGGCAAATGAAAGGCTTTCATAAAAATTCTCGTAGAATCGAGAATGAGCAATTCAATAAGAGAGCTCGGATATAAAGAGTTTATACAAGGCACATGATGGTTTAAAATACTCAACGTACTAAGCCAACACAGGGTCTGATATGGTTTCTAAACCTGCTGTCTTCATATTTAGGTGCCAACCCCAGCCTCAAAATGTCATGCACATCAATCACTTGTAATCTTCTCTGCTTCTTAGCGTTTTCTGCTGCCTTATAACCTTCTCGCAGCTTTCTTTTCGCCGCTTCGAGTCTCTCTTCTGCGTTTTTCTTCTCTAAACTCATTGTTTCGACCACCCCAGAACGCGTATTCTTGTTTGATCCGCCACATACTTCTTCGTAATCATGAGAAACAGATGCATTATCATGTGTAATCATCCACTCATCCACCATACGCCTCCATGATCGGATGAGCATCCTTGCGGTCTGCCTGATGCATCTCGACGTGTGTTTTTGAAGGCTGCTGACAGATTTTCCGATCATGGTTGCCTCAAGAACTTTCATGGATACCACAATTTGCTTAAGCTTCTTCAACAAGTAGCCCAAAACCCATTCAGATTTATACCCATTGCTATCAAGATTGGCTTTGATCCATGAAACCTCAGCAATCTGTTTGGTTTCGTCTTCTGTTTCACGAATCTGATCAAGAATGCCTTTCATCCTCAAAAACTCAGAACCCATTCTTCAATATGATTTCGAGAGTTTATTTTATGATGAGAGTAGTGTGTGTTCGTGAAGGATATATGCATATACACACACATATATATAAAGATGAAACTGTACGTATGATCTTTGCTTATTAAGTTGCTATAATGTCGGAGTGGAGATGGATATATATTAATGAAATTGTATCACATCCTAATTTAACTCCTTAAAGTTATTATTATTATATTCATTATTCAATGAAGATTATTATCAAATTTGGCTATCTGATCGAAAAGAATCTTGCTTAGATTTTGTTTTTCAAATCTCATCACATTATCATTAATTTATCCTGTTTATTAAATTTCGTTTTAATTAATTTTGTTTATTATCTTGGTCACAAAACTAATCATAATTACCATATATACATTTTGCAACTATAATCGTTACTATTTTTTTTAATGAATGTTAAATTATTCTGGCGCAATAAGCATTCTTCAAAGTTCAATCCACAACAAACGATTCTTCCTTTAATTAATTCTTCTATAGTTTGAATTAATTTCTAAAGTTTTATTTTTAGCCCTCAACTTTAAACTCTTATTTTTAAATCTCTCTTTTACTTAACTTACACATTTTTTTATGTTCAGATGCTTTTAACACGTTTTTACATCATATGATAACAGTCATGATTAAAATAATTTGGTCGCAATTACCGCACGAATGTTTATATAAATTTCGAACCCAATGGTTGCAGAAATTTTGCTTCTTATTCCCATGCGTATAACGTGTTAACATTGTCATGTATTTGTATATAATATCAATCTTAAAAAGTTTTAGTCGCGTTTTGTGATATTGTTTTTTGTATTTTAGGCAAAATTTTTAGCTACAGTATGTGATAGTTTTTTTTATCACAATTTTAGGGCGTGACATTTAGTCGTGGAAATTTTTTAAGCGGTTTGCTATTCGTGGTGAAATATATAGTATGAATAAATAATTAATGATAATAATACAATGTGTTTTTTAAAAACAACTTTTACGATGGTTTAATTTATTATTTTAAGATGGATTGGTTGTCACCACGTCAGTGCAGCATGACTCAACCTTTTTTAACAAGACACACAATTTAGACTATTTTTACTCTTATTTTTAATACTTTGTACTTTACGGTTTGTGATGTCATCACAACTGATTGTTTTTACTTTTATTTTTAAATCTTTTTGTGATTTACGAGTTACGGTTTATTTTTAAAAATTTTATGTTTTATGACAAAATGAAGATGTTTATTTGATCTGAGTTATGGTATTTTAGATTATGTTTTTATCCTATTCAATCTAGGGTTACCGTCGTAATGCGGCGCACCAACCTCTAGTTATATACAAATTCCATATTTTATAAAAGTATATCAGTTTGATTGTTAACTCGTTAATAAATTTTTTTCTCGTTGATATGAATTTAGAAATACTTTTATTGAAGATCATAAAAGTTAAGTGGTTTCAAATAATGATTATCATCTAAAAATTAAATAATAGGGTGGTTTTATTTATTTTTTTTAAACGGCCAACTAATTAACTACCGGGTACTCTGTACGCGGCCCCCAATGACTAAAGAATGCCCAAGCTGGCCACTAGTCCAGACGGACGGAGTCCCTAGCCCACCAGCCACCAATTCCCGGGGAAAACCCGACCCAGGCACTCACCCAAAGACACAACGGTGAAAGGCCGGTAAAACCAGGTGGGATCAAGAATCGAACTCATGACCTGGGTCTCCTATCTCTTCCCCCATACCTCCATCTTACCACTAGGACAAGACATCATTGGTTAAATTCATACATATAGATTAAGTTAATGTTTAAATTATTCCCTAAATTATTACATAAAGTTTACATAAATTGGTAAATTATAAGATTTTCAATTATTTTATGTTTGACCTATTTAATGGAACATACCTTTATATGTAAAAGCTGATATAATTTAACGAGTCTAACAATAACTAGATTACATCCTCACACGCGTTGGATTGCGAATTTTAACACGATTTCAAATATCAAAACTAAATCACAAAAAAGAATCCGTAGTTTCATTTACACACAAAACCCAACAGTTCAATTACTTTTATTACTTTAATTATTTAAATAAAAAAACCATTGTAGACTTGACTCAAATATCAAAACATATCGTAACCGTATCACTGTAACATGAAACTCCAATACAAAAGAAAAAACGTAAGCAAACTGGAAAACTCCGATGTAAAAGTGCCATTTCGCCATACCCTGTTATAAAAGTTGTCATCCGTTTTAAAAGTAACTATCAATCAATTGTAAAAGCCTTTCACAGCCCAAACTAGACAATGTGTCTGACCAGTCTTGCCTATATTCTAACCCATGTTGGCTAACTAGACCCACTTATCATGAACAGTGAACCCATGCTGATGTCACTATGCTCGGGTCAACAACTCGTATACGTTACTATTGTTATCCCCAGGAACACGCTTTAGCATTTCCAAACTTTTACGACTCCCTAAAAACTCGATACGTTTGATCTCCACATGGCCAGATTCCGCAGCTTCTTTGCTTGCATACACTGATCTTAGCCTATCAGCATGTTTTGAATCAGTATGAATGGCCAACTGAATCTCCATTTTTGACATGTTTTCCTGTACCATTAATAAAGTTCACATGTGAAAGTTTAAAGCTTGATTATCTTTAAAGAAACCAGTTTATTGATTTACCTGGTAAAATGCATATATGTGATCCAACAATTTTGAACATGTGAACCCGGTGTCACTAAAAAACGTTCTAGAACAGGGGCCCATCTCCGAGAATCGGTCCACCGGAAACAGTATGGTGAGGAAATGGTTTTTGAAAACCAACTCATCCTTTTCACTGCACAAATAAAAAATTAGTTAGCTGGAATGGATCATTACACGTCACGGCTATCCAAGAATTTCAATGTTTGGAGCCAAGCAGTAAGACAATGGGATTTGATCCTGATATTTACATTCCATTATCATGTTTGGTTGGTTTGTTAGGATGAAATAAGTTATATATGATTTCTTTTATATTACATGTACAAAAAGTGTGTGATGTTTTTTTATTCAAATCAAACATAGTATGTTGGAGATATTATTCAATAAACACTTAGAAATCTATCGGATCGTGTATGAAATCACTATCCGAAATCAATATTTCTACCGTTTCGAGTTCAAGAAACTTGATTTTAGGTTAATCCAATAAAGATATTTTTGTAATACGAATTTCTCGATTGTGTTCCTTCTGTGAATCCGTCCTTCATGTTAAACACCAACCAACCGCAAAACGGTTATTGGCTCTGCCCCTTGTACCCCGCTAGGGGGTGTGGCACCCTTGACCTCGTTGGTCAGGAGCTCAGAAATATTAAACAAGAGTGCATTCCACACCTCCAACTCTTTAATATTCCTTAAAATCCAATTACACTAAAATATACAACATAATAAGCACATAATTAAAACCTTAAATAAGAAAAAATATGTTTTCTAGTTATTTTTTAATGTTTGGAATTTTTTATAAGGTTTATGTTATTATAGATTACCAAATAATAACCAATTATTTTCATAAATATATAAAAGTGTCAAGAAAAGATGATTAGTTACGCGTCTGAAAGTGGTCTTGATAAGTTGACAAAAGAAGCATCAGATTCTTTAACATCTTCATTTGTGTCAATAAAAGAGTTGATGAAGATAGCAGCATTTGATGAAGGCTCATCAGATATGGACCAGCAGATTG
Source organism: Mikania micrantha (assembly GCA_009363875.1). Lineage (NCBI taxonomy): Eukaryota > Viridiplantae > Streptophyta > Magnoliopsida > Asterales > Asteraceae > Mikania > Mikania micrantha. The sequence goes on along the minus strand of CM018693.1, from coordinate 3,258,122 downwards.
AATCAAGAAGTGTGATTGGGGTTAATGGTTTTATTGGTGCCTGTGAATATAATCAAATTTACATTTATACCCTTTATATGGTTTAAAAATGTAGATTATTGGGCATTTTGTGTCAAGACTAAGTTGAACATTACCTGCATGCGACGACCACGACGATGTCTAACCCCAATTTTGGCAAGATTCACTGTATTTTGATTTTCTTTATAGTTAGAATTGATTCCAAGACTTGTTGCTTCTTGAGGACAATAGAACCCATAATCATCCTAAATTTTAAAAATCAATCAAGAAAAAAAATTGAATATCATACGCCCTAAACATCAACAAAACAAACATGCCCAATATATCTCACTCGCTAATAGAGTTTGGATAGGGTGGCAGAGAGCAAGTCTTACCTCTATCCCATCTTAAACATATAGGTTCTAATCATTAAAGCATGCTCTTTATGGTTTTTTGTTTTTTTGTTTTTTTGTTGGGGGGGGGGGGGGGGTTGGGTTATGTTAGCAATCAAGCATACCTTTTGATGAGCAACACTTTGAACATTATCAAGTATCATTCCAATCTGGCGAGCCAAATCGGCAGACAAATGAACAAGCTTCTGTGGCCTACTCTCCTTCACGGTCTTGAGAACCCATAGGGGCTGAGATATTCAGTGAGCGGTAACATTAGAGATTTAATCGATTATGGCATCAAATTTTAAATCTTTGAGGTATAACTTACTGTAACAAGATAATTGGAAAGACCAAGATACTTTTGAACCGAAGACTCTTCGCAAATCACATGACTAGGATTGTGACCTGGCAACCATTGGTCCACTAGCGAACATCCTTGTCCAAAAGCCGCCTCAACAACCTACTGGAACCAAGTTTCATATGTACATATATATTAAACCCATTGTATACACTGTTCGTGGCTCGCATGGGTACGAACGTATAGATGCAAGATTATTTTTATATATATATTTTTTATTGAAAAAATAAACATTATGAAGGAAGAAGGAACAGATTCAAAAATTTGCTAACAAGCTGGCATGAGTATAAAAAAATATGAAATAAAAAGAAACTTTTGAAACAAATTAAAAATAATAATAATCAAGTTGACTCCAGTTTTTTAAGAACCAAGCTCGAGGTCATTTTTCCGGCTTGTTAAAAAAAATCATATCTAGCCGAGCCAGCTTGTCAATCCACACACTGTTTTATAACTTTCTATCACATAATCACTTTCTATCTGCATATACAAACACCCTCTCAACCTCCTCAGTAATAAAACATGGATATCTATTTTAACAAAAATAAATGTGAATTTTATCTGAAAGCACACTGTATATGTAAACATAAAGTCAACTGTACCTTGTTCTGCAACTCAGCAGAAACTTCTGGGTCAACATACATGGATTGACCCGAAAAAATTGAGCCTCTTCTTTTAAGCTCTTCTTCTGATGAGAATAACCTTGATTTCTCGATCATGTTTGATTGTTTAGCATTTTCAAGCATGGCAACAGGAAGACAAGAATTCCCACTAGTAAGCGTATTAAAATCATCCTTAGGCGTACGGTTTTCTCCAAGGCTTCTTACAGCATAAAGAACTTCATTCAATCTCACTAACAAAAATAAGAAAAGACAAAAAAAAAAAAAATCAAATGACAGCAACTAAAACCATCTAGCATGTGTTGTATCGAGGTGACAATTTCAACCAATTTTATATGGAAACAAGTCAATTTGGGTTTATTGGTTACGGTTCAAAAGAGTAAAATACAAAACTAAACAAAAACTAAAAATGAAATGGGCCAAAAGCAACATAATATTTATAAGTTTAAAAGTCCTATATATTACATTAATAACATAGGTTTTTGTATGTTTAATACAAACAAAACAACCCAATATAATGCCACGCATAGCAAGCTAGAGTAGAGTCAGGGAGGGAGGGAGGGGTGGATGATGATATGAACCTATTTTGGCAGGTCAGTTTAACCAGTCATGACACGAACCTATTTGACCGCTACCCAAATCACCCATGACCCAACCCGCCTACTTAGCCACCTCAAAATTTCTATTGAACTTTGAAAGCTACAAACTTTTACCATTTTTTCTAACACTATCCACAAACCATCCAAGTGTAACAATAAAGAGACCATTTGTGGCTCCATGCTTCAATGCATGCTCAAATTTGCGCCCACCAGAACTGTATATTAGCATTAAGTAATCCACAATAATAAATTAATAAGTACTAGTTTAGTCCCAAAAGGAAAAAGAGATACATTTTGACTTTAAAAGTCAAACTTCAAAAAGGGATACATTTTGGACAAAGTATATGAATATTATTTCTGTTTGTATACAAAATTTAAATTTGGGAAGCAAAAAGGATATTCTTTTGTCAAAATTGAGAAAGCAGATATCATTCAAAATTTGAAATGGTATATTTGTATACTGGATAATATAACTTTATTTAATGCAACTACAAAAATCGATCATAATCACGAGATAAAAATCAAAATACTTCATATGAGTATGAAAAATGAAACAAAAAGGATATCTGGACCACCAAATGGGTACAATGAGGGTGCAAATGAGGACTGTATAGACCACCCAATCTTTTTGTTGCATCCATCACTTGTTTTCTTGCTTCTGTAAATCAACATCAATATACAATTTACATCGAAAGTTATATCTAATCATATGATCAAGACTAGTTCTAATTTAAACTCAAATATAATTCTTTATGTTAGAAATCATTGATGCATTATGACTAATGTTAAACCAGTAAATTGTATACTTCTTTATAATCAAAGATACTTCTTTTTGTTCAAATCACTGATACATTTTGACTTATTCCAGTTGATACTAATCATTGCTGCATTTTGACGATTTTGACTTGTTCTAGATGATAATCAAATATACTTCTTTCTGTTCCAATCAATGATACATTTTGATTATTGTAGTCAAACTAGTAGATTGTAAGATTTGACATAAATACACATTTCTCAAAGATTAGAGAAAAATAAAGCATTATGTTAAATTATACAACAATGATTATCAATACCCAAAAAGCAATAGTAAAAGTTTGAAGAGGGTTTATTTAAATGTCAATAATTGTTAAAAAAAATGGAAATATAAGTTTTTGCACATTTCAAGAACACAGAAACATGTAAAAAAAAAGATTTAGGTACCTTTGATAGTCCAGTGACACAAATAATAAGTCCAGAAAAGGGGGAATTTGATGATAAACGAAGGTTATTGACTGAAGAAGATGAAGTTGCAGGTGACATCGAAGGATCTGAAGATTGAGGACCTCTGAATGAAGAACTGCCCAATTTGCAAGTGATATCCACAAGTAATCTTGAATGGGATGTCTTAGAAACAGCCTTTACGCCTTCATTCCCAACCATCTGATTACTCTAATCCAACAAGAAAATGGTGATGATGGTTCAAGAAATCTGCAAATTTGACATGGGTTTTTGAATTTAAATGAAATGTAACGAGGGTTTTAGGATCTGAGCACAAATGAAAACTGAAACAGGCTTTAAAAAGAAAGTGATATTTACATTTTTAAGGAATCAAAGATGATGAAGAATCGAAGGGCCGGCGAATAAAGAAAGATGATGTTTGAAATCAATCAAAGGATTTGGACAAATCGGTGAAAGTTTGTAGAACAAAGTGACTGCAAGATGATTTTCAAGTGCTTTTGTCACCTTTTATTTTCAAATCAAAGGGCGTTCATACCGGCCAAAAATAAATAAATAAAAGGGTGTTCAAGATTTTAGAAATGATAAGACAAAAGCGACTACGAGTTTTTTTTCCTTTTTTTCCCTGAAAATCACGAGAAGAATCTTTTTGTTTGATCAAATGTTAGTCACTCCAATTTTCAATTTTAAGGGTCACAAGTTCGAATCTTCATTGGGTGGTTTTCAAAGGATATCAGGGCAATGAAGGTATCTGAGTCCGAACCGGTTTTACCCATGGACCAAAGGCTGTGAGCCACAAACCCAATAGTGGGTCGGTCCTGTGGGGTTTTTCCCGGTCGAACGCCAAGCCAAACTCTGATGCCTAGTGAGCCCAGTTAAGACAACACATTGGCCAGAGTGGAGTGTGGGCCTCTCCGTTGGAAGGGGTGCGATATCTTCCAAACATTTAGAAAGTCGTTGTTCGAAAAAATTTAGGTTTATAATAGGTTTGTGTTAATTAACACCCAATTTTTTTAAAATACACCCTTGAGACGGCCCATAATGTCCAGTACGGCCCATCTTAGTCCCCGGTCAAATATTCTCCTGACAACCTATGACAATGATTTGGAACAAGACGGTTCGTACTGGTCAGTACGGCCCGTCTCATTCATCATACAGATATTCCCTGAAACATAGGACAATGATTTGAAGCAAGACGTGTCACACCCCGGGCCGGCGGGAACGGATCGTGTTTTCTCGTCGGGCGGAAGGTTCCCGGGGCGCGATATCATTGGGTGATAATCAATTGATCAGATTGTTTACACAGCACATGAGATATAAATGAGAAATGCTAATCATGACATGAAATAGAATTACAAAGTTAAATTACATTGTACATCATAATTTAATAAGTAAATCTAATCAAAAAGAATCAATGAGTTTATATCTTGAACTGTACAAGATATACAAAAGTGATTCACTGTTTTGTCATATCAAAAGTATGCAGTCCAAAAGTAAGCTAGGTCTTCTAAAGTCCACTAGCTTAACACTTGCACAATTGTATCTACACCTGTTCATCACCTGAGAAAACATGCATTTAAACAAAGTCAACACTAGGTTGGTGAGTTCATAAGTAAGTAAATTGAAAATCATTGAATTGATCATGCACACATTCACAATGTCATACTTGTTACTTGTAATACTTGTTTCATCTGTTCCACCCAATGGCCTCTCCTTAGTTATATGTACAAGCAGTGTATCACCTGATTAAGTATGCTTATATATAGGGAATCACGCAAGGGTCAAGCCCAAACGCTATCCCACCACATACTCAGTCAAATTCTACCCCACTTGCGATACAACTAAAGATATCCATTACCCGTTTATCCATCGTATTTGATATGTATTCAGATATTGTATTGATGATAGAATAATATATTGTATGGGGTTTAATTATCAAACCGACGTGTTGATAACCCTCAATGTATTAGGGAATTTTAGATTAATATAATCTTGTCCTTGTATTATTCTATACTTGAGGTGGGTTAACTGATGATACTCTATCAAATATTAAGAGTGTGAGTTAACCCCTTGCAACTTGTTCTTGAACCATAGTGCATAGAGCCTAAAAGGAATCCATTGAAATCCTCACGTAATCAGTTTTCAATGCATCCGATTTATCTCTACCACTTTGTATGTCTATTGTCCTCAACGAAATCTATTACTAGTAGTGTAACATGAGAGCAGATCACCTTCTCAACCTACTAGTCAATAGGGTTTTCGCTGGATTAATTACTTATCACTGTAGATTAATATCACCATGTGTCGCTTACCAGAACCTGACTTGAGGTCGCCCTGTCACCGGTCATACGTTACCGGCCAATGAATTGTTACGATCAACATACTAGCCCTACAAGCTAGAGGTTTGTCAAACCTATGGTACCACTATGCTATCGTCGGTTTAGTCACGTCAAACTAACTGGTCAGCGAATTAAAGGGACTTACATGATCAACTTGAACAATTTGGCACATGATTGAAGTGATATAATGCAAACAGGTCAATAGTAACTAATTGTAATTGTATTCACTTGTACTCTTGTTCTCATTGTCATATGTTCTCCGTGATATTAACAAAGTTAAATAAGAACTAGTCTTATTAGGTTATGTTAATTAATTGAGTGAATGATGTTGTTATCATGAAATTATGTTATCATGATTATCATTCCATGCTACTTGTTCTTCTTGTAATATGTGTTGAGTCCTAAGGTAAGTATTATAAGATCTAGTCTTATTACACTTATATAACTCTTGTATTGAATGATGTAGTAAAGATATATTATCTTTATATCATTCTTGTGTTTTGCTTTTGTAATCATGTCATCATGTTTCCTTGTAATTGTTACAATGTCATTTCTTGTAAGAATAACTAAGTGTTGTAAGAGTTAACTTACTACTAAGTTATTCTATTGTATCGATGAATTATGATATTAAAAATATCATCATCATCTTATCTTTCCTGTATTCTTGAATTCAAACAAGCAGGCATACAATGATTTATGATAATAAGCAATTTAATATCAAATCATCAAAGTATTAACAATATGTAAGCAAAACTTTTAAATAAATAAAAGTAAAGCATGTTTCTCAGCCCCGAGAGTTTAAAATCAATAAAGATTAAAGAAAAAGGGGCATATGAACTCACTTTGTTGTTGTTGGAGTTGACTTAGCTTAAACGAGGATGCACGCGCTCTTGTTGTCGTACTGATGTTGTATTCACAGTCCTGTGTTTGATTAAATGTTATTTGAGTTATGATCCCCTATTTGATTGTTCTTTTTGAAATCTGAGTTGTTAATTGAGTTGGTGTAGTGAAAATGACTCATTCTTGTGATTTTCATAAGAATGGCTCGTGCTAATGAGTTTTCACCCGAATGAGTCATTCTCCCGAATGAGTCACCCAAATGAGTCTCGAATGAGTCTCCCGAATGAGTCCCGAATGAGTCATTCTCCCGAATGAGCTCATACTCCACTCATTCTCCCGAATGGGCTCATACTCCACTCATTCTCCCGAATGGGCTCATACTCCACTCATTCTCCCGAATGGGCTCATACTCCACTCATTCTCCCGAATGGGCTCATACTCCACTCATTCCCCCGAATGGGCTCATACTCCACTCATTCTCCCGAATGGCCTCCCGAATGGGCTCATACTCCACTCATTCTCCCGAATGGGCTCATACCCACTCATTCTCCCGAATGGGCTCATACTCCACTCATTCTCCCGAATGGGCTCATACTCCACTCATTCTCCCGAATGGGCTCATACTCCACTCATTCGGCCGAATGGCTCATACTCATGGGCCATTCGCCCGAACGGGTTTTCAGCCATGGGAGAAGATGATTTCGGGGTATAGTCGTATATATAGTCGTTTTGAGTGGGTTTAGGTGAGTAAACTCATTTAGAAGGTGTATGGGTCGAAAAGGGGGTGTTTTAGACCGGTTAAAGTTCGGATTTTGTCGGGTTTGTAGAAAACCCTAAAAATCGCTACTTTGATCTCGATTTTACCTCGGTTTTGGTCGTTTTCAGGGCGGATCCTTTGTACTTTCGTGTAGAGGGTGATGAGAGCTTCAAGTAGGTTCAAGAATGGAGTGATTTGGTGAAGAAATGAAGAAGTTATGGAAGAGAGAAGGTGAGAAATGGGGAGGGTTTTGTGAAATCCGGAAATTTGAGTTGTGGTGGAGAAGATGAAGTGGGAAATGAGTAAATTTGACTCATTTATGGTTATTTATACCCCGAGGGTGTTCGGGTTCGTTTTCGTTGCTCGGTTCGCGTTTTCGTTACGTTTCCGGAAAATTACGCGTAATTTAAATAGAATTAATTAAAGTAACTAATTTAATTATTTTGATGAGTTTCAAAATTGTAAAATGTTATTTATTTTATTTTATTAAATTATTTTCGTTCGTGTCGTGTCGTGTTTTCGTTTTCGTTTCGTCAGATCGCGTCACCTTCGCGCGTATTCGTCCGAATCGTCACCCGGTCGAACACGACGATTGTTTTGCTTTCTGACTTTTGTTTTCTACTTGTCAGTCATCATTTCAGAACGTTAAACTCACAGATATGTTTGTGTGAATCGTCACCCACACAAACACACTGTCAGTTCGTTATTCTGAAACGACACTGATATTATGTTTTGAATTGTGTTTTCTCACTGACGGACACAACTAGACATCCTGTTATCACATTGTTCTTGTACTGATTCGTCGGCCATCTGATTCATGTCATCTGTGGACATCAGATCGCAACCGATTTGCTTTCGTTGTTTGCTTGTAAACTGTTGTTTCTCGTGATTCGTTGTGCTCACTGTGTTAAGTTTTCACTTAAACACGCGCAACTATTGTTTCAATGTCTGTTGTACTTACTGTATTTAAGTTTGCACTAAAATACGTACAACTGTGTATTGTATTCTGAATTCTGTTTAATGCGATAATTGTTCATGCACATGTATTTACACATAGTATAAAATGAAAGTACACATACCGTACGGACTTGCCGGACGATCTGGCACTTGATGTTACAGTCTCCCCTTGTTAAAGAAATTTCGTCCCGAAATTTAAGCATCAAAGTCGGGTTTCAATTCTCGAACAGATGGGGATACTTTGCTTTCATGTTGTCCTCACGTTCCCAGGTAAATTCTGGTCCACGCTTGGAGTTCCATCGAACCTTTACAATAGGGATACGGCTCCGTTTCAGTCTCTTGACTTCACGTTCCATAATCTCTACAGGTTCTCAATGAAATGTAACTGCTCATCAATTTGTATCTCTTCCAATGGTATGATCAATGTTTCGTCTGCTAAGCACCTCTTGAGATTTGATACATGAAACACATCGTGTACTCCACTGAGTTCATCAGGGAGTCTGAGTCTGTATGCCACAGGACCTATGCGTTGAGTAATCTCAAACGGTCCGACATACCGTGGTGCTAGCTTGCCTTTAGCCCCAAACCGAACTACGCCTTTCCATGGGGACACTTTCAACATAACTCGGTCACCCACATCGAATTCCAAAGGCTTGCGCCGTTGGTCTGCGTAACTCTTTTGGCGGCTACGTGTTGCTTGTAATCGCTGTTGTATCTGGGCAATCTTATCAGTAGTTTCCTGAATAAGTTCAGGCCCAGTTATTCTGTTGTCTCCCACTTCGGTCCAACAAATTGGAGACCGACATTTTCTACCATAAAGTGCTTCAAACGGAGCACATCCAATGCTGCTGTGGTAGCTATTGTTGTAGGAGAACTCGATGAGAGGTAAGTGTGTATCCCAACTTCCACCGAAGTCTAGGATGCATGTTCTCAACATATCCTCTAGGGTTTGAATGGTGAGTTCGCTCTGTCCATCCGTTTGTGGATGATAAGCGGTGCTCAAGTTAACACTTGTCCCTAGAGATTGTTGTAATGATTGCCAGAACCGCGAAGTGAATCGACTGTCCCGGTCTGAAATAATAGACAATGGCACACCGTGCCTTACTACTATTTCATCAATGTATAGTCTCGCTAGTTTCTCCATCTTGTATGTCTCTCTGATCGGCAAGAAGTATGCGGACTTGGTCAATCGATCAATGATGACCCAAATAGAATCGTATCCGCTGGAAGTGCGGGGTAGCTTGGTAATGAAGTCCATAGCTATTTGTTCCCATTTCCATTGTGGTATTTCTGGTTGTTCCAGCAAACCCGAAGGTTTCTGGTGTTCAGCTTTGACTTTGGCACAAGTGATGCATTTGCCAACATAAGTAGCAACATCTTTCTTCATACCCGGCCACCAATAAAACGACCTAAGATCTTGGTACATCTTATCGGCACCAGGATGAACGGAGTATCGTGTCTTGTGTGCCTCGTCAAGAATGAGTGTTCGAAGTTCATCTATTGCCGGGATCCAGACACGATCCTGATAATAGATAACTCCATCTTGTTTTGTTTCAAAATGTTTTTCGGCTCCACAATCGAGCTCACGCATCAAATTGTTTCTTGCCACTGCCTCTTGTTGCGCTTGTAGAATGTGATCTCTCAAACTTGTTTGCACGGTCATTCCCATTGCACGAACGCGTAAGGGTTTGACTCTTTCCTTCCGGCTCAAAGCATCTGCAACAACATTTGCTTTGCCCGGATGGTATTTGATCACACAATCGTAATCGTTCAGGAGCTCAACCCAACGTCTCTGTCTCATGTTAAGCTCCTTCTGATCAAATATGTGCTGTAAACTCTTGTGATCTGTGAAGATAGTGCATTTGGTACCATACAGGTAGTGTCTCCAAATCTTTAAAGCAAAGACAACAGCTCCCAGTTCGAGATCGTGTGTTGTGTAATTCTTCTCATGTATCTTCAGCTGTCGTGAGGCATAAGCAATGACTTTGTCTCGTTGCATCAAAACACATCCGAGTCCCTGATGGGAAGCATCACAGTAAACTACAAAGTCATCACTGCCCTCTGGGAGTGTTAGGATTGGAGCATTGCACAATCTTTGTTTTAGTGTCTGGAATGCCTCTTCTTGTTTATGAGTCCACACAAAAGGTTCAGACTTCTGTGTGAGTTTGGTGAGAGGCAAGGCTATCTTAGAGAAATTCGAGATGAATCTCCGGTAATAACCTGCCAATCCTAAAAATGATCGGATCTCTGTCGGTGTCGTAGGCACATCCCAGTTCTTGATTGCTTCTATCTTGGCAGGATCCACGTGAATACCATCACTGTTAATCACGTGACCCAAAAACTGAACTTCTCTTAACCAAAATTCGCACTTAGAGAATTTGGCATAGAGTTGTTCTTCTTTTAGAAGTTCCAAAACTGTCTTGAGGTGTTGTTCATGTTCCTTCTCGTTCTTTGAATAAATCAGTATATCGTCGATGAAGACGATCACAAACTGGTCTAGATACGGCTTGCACACCCGGTTCATTAAGTCCATGAACACAGCCGGTGCGTTCGTTAATCCAAATGGCATCACCATGAATTCGTAATGACCATATCGGGTACGAAAAGCCGTCTTTGGTATATCTTCCTCTTGAATCCGGAGCTGATGATAGCCTGATCTCAGGTCTATCTTTGAAAAGTACTGTGCTCCTGTAATTGATCAAATAAATCATCAATCCTCGGCAGCGGGTACCGATTCTTGATAGTGAGTTTGTTGAGTTCTCGATAGTCGATGCACATTCTGAAAGTCCCATCCTTCTTTTAACAAAAAGAACCGGAGCTCCCCACGGGGAAAAGCTCGGTCGGATGAATCCTTTATCGAGTAGTTCTTGCAACTGATTTGACAACTCTTGCATCTCTGATGGTGCAAGTCTGTAGGGAGACTTAGCTACAGGAGTTGCTCCCGGAATCAAATCGATTCGGAACTGTACTGATCTCTCAGGTGGCAGTCCCGGTAAGTCATCCGGAAACACTTCTGCAAAATCTCTCACCACTGGCACATCTTGAATCTTGATCTCTTTCTTGTCCTTCTGAATCACGTGAGCTAAAAATGCAACACATTGTTTCCTCAAGCACTTGCGAGCTTTCATGCATGAAATTATCTTGACACTGCGTTTCGCTTGATCTCCTCGAATCTCCAAGACCTCATTGTTCTCCATAGGAATACGTAGTAGTTTATCAGAACAGATGAACTCAACTCGGTTAAGAGATAGCCAATCCATTCCGATGATGATGTCGAAACTGCCCAGCTCCATCGGTATCAAGTCGATGGAAAATGTATGATCACCAAGTGTTAGTGGGCAATTCCTAAGTACTGTGTCAACTGTAATCTGTTTGCCATTAGCTATCTCAATACTATAAGGGGAGTCTAATGATTCCTCAGCATGATTAAGATGGCTAGCAAAATCGGATGAGATAAAACTCTGATCCGCACCAGTATCAAATAATATAGAGGCATAGAAATCAGATAGAATGAATGTACCCGTAATGACGTTCGGGTCCTGTCTAGCTGCAGCAGCTCCTATCTGAAAGGCTCGTCCCCTTGGTGCTTGAGCCATTTGTTGATTTCTCTTGGGGCAATCCCTAGAGAAGTGACCAGGTTCGCCACAGTTGTAGCAAGACCTGCGATCAGTGGCAGCAGCAGTAGTGGCTGCATTGTTGTTTCTGTTTGGAGCTCCCGTGCTCCTGCAGCGGTTTGCCCAATGACCAAACTTTCCACAGTTTGTGCATTGCATGCACTGAGAGTTTGGTGTGTGATGATACTGGCAAGTGTTGCACAAAGGTGCAGGGCCAGTATAGGGCTTCCTGACTTGCAGTGGTGGTGGCTGATTAAGCATTGGGGCCTGAGTAGTGGCAGCAAAGTTCCTTGCCACTTTTTGTCTCTTAGCCAGACGTTTATCCGACTTCTTGGAAGTTCCAGCCTTGACTGTTTCAGCCTCATCCTTTAAAACTCCAGACTTTACCATCACCTTGGTAAGTTTAGCTGAGAGGGAGATAGCAGCCTCCAAAGTAGCAGGATAAGCAGCCAACACGATACTTTGGATGCAAGAAGGTAATCCCGCCACATAACGGTCAATCAGCTTTTCCAATGTTGGTACCATTTCTGGCACCAAAGCTACCAACTCATGATAGCGAGTGGTGAAGGTCATATGATCAGCCCCCTTCATCACATGGTTCGAGAGTTCCGTTTCCAGCAGTTGCAGTTCGTGTTTCGGACAGAACTCGTTCCTCAGAAGAAGCTTAAATTCTGCCCATGGCATCGCCATTGCTTCATCTCTTCCCTTTGCTCGAATCTGAGCATTCCACCATGTAAGTGCTCGCTTGCTGAATGAACCAGCTGCATAGCGAACTTTATGGTGTTCTGGACAGTTGCTAATGTCCAGAGTATTCTCCATCTTTTCTAGCCATTGGATCAGTCCAACAGCTCCTTCAACTCCGGTAAAACTTGGAGGTTTGCATCCTACAAAAGACTTGTAGGAGTAGTCCGAAGTATGACTAGTGTTTCCACTAGCCTCTCCTGTAGTATGGCCAGAATTGTTGCCGTGGCCTTGAATTCGGTTTATCATCTCTGGGATGACATCTTTCAGCTGACTTGTCAGTTGAGTACTCAACAGGGTTGCCAAAGCGATAGTAGCAGGATCTATCATCTGAACATTGCTTGAGCCTGGTGGTGGAGAGTGTGGAGGAGGAGGAGGTGGAGGCGGTTGTGTAGGAGAGTCAGGCGGTGTCGGTGTCGATGAGTGCGGAGCTGAACCTTGGGTCAGTGGTAGTAAAGCTGGAGGTCTTCTCGGCGGCATTCTGATCATAACCGAAAAGAAATCGGTTAGTGCAGTGATCAAAAGCAGAAGACATATGCAAATAGAATCCTATATCATAAGAACTCTACATGAGGGTCCCTAGGTTATAGTCTAGGCCAAACCGTTTTAGTAATATGACCTATATTTCTCTATAACCATGGCTCTGATACCAATCTGTCACACCCCGGGCCGGCGGGAACGGATAGTGTTTTCCCGTCGGGCGGAAGGTTCCCGGGGCGCGATATCATTGGGTGATAATCAATTGATCAGATTGTTTACACAGCACATAAGATATAAATGAGAAATGCTAATCATGACATGAAATAGAATTACAAAGTTAAATTACATTGTACATCATAATTTAACTAAGTAAATCTAATCAAAAAGAATCAATGAGTTTATATCTTGAACTGTACAAGATATACAAAAGTGATTCACTGTTTTGTCATATCAAAAGTATGCAGTCCAAAAGTAAGCTAGGTCTTCTAAAGTCCACTAGCTTAACACTTGCACAATTGTATCTACACCTGTTCATCACCTGAGAAAACATGCATTTAAACAAAGTCAACACTAGGTTGGTGAGTTCATAAGTAAGTAATTGAAAATCATTGAATTGATCATGCACACATTCACAATGTCATACTTGTTACTTGTAATACTTGTTTCATCTGTTCCACCCAATGGCCTCTCCTTAGTTATATGTACAAGCAGTGTATCACCTGATTAAGTATGCTTATATATAGGGAATCACGCAAGGGTCAAGCCCAAACGCTATCCCACCACATACTCAGTCAAATTCTACCCCACTTGCGATACAACTAAAGATATCCATTACCCGTTTATCCATCGTATTTGATATGTATTCAGTTATTGTATTGATGATAGAATAATATATTGTATGGGGTTTAATTATCAAACCGAAGTGTTGATAACCCTCAATGTATTAGGGAATTTTAGATTAATATAATCTTGTCCTTGTATTATTCTATACTTGAGGTGGGTTAACTGATGATACTCTATCAAATATTAAGAGTGTGAGTTAACCCCTTGCAACTTGTTCTTGAACCATAGTGCATAGAGCCTAAAAGGAATCCATTGAAATCCTCACGTAATCAGTTTTCAATGCATCCGATTTATCTCTACCACTTTGTATGTCTATTGTCCTCAACGAAATCTATTACTAGTAGTGTAACATGAGAGCAGATCACCTTCTCAACCTACTAGTCAATAGGGTTTTCGCTGGATTAATTACTTATCACTGTAGATTAATATCACCATGTGTCGCTTACCAGAACCTGACTTGAGGTCGCCCTGTCACCGGTCATACGTTACCGGCCAATGAATTGTTACGATCAACATACTAGCCCTACAAGCTAGAGGTTTGTCAAACCTATGGTACCACTATGCTATCGTCGGTTTAGTCACGTCAAACTAACTGGTCAGCGAATTAAAGGGACTTACATGATCAACTTGAACAATTTGGCACATGATTGAAGTGATATAATGCAAACAGGTCAATAGTAACTAATTGTAATTGTATTCACTTGTACTCTTGTTCTCATTGTCATATGTTCTCCGTGATATTAACAAAGTTAAATAAGAACTAGTCTTATTAGGTTATGTTAATTAATTGAGTGAATGATGTTGTTATCATGAAATTATGTTATCATGATTATCATTCCATGCTACTTGTTCTTCTTGTAATATGTGTTGAGTCCTAAGGTAAGTATTATAAGATCTAGTCTTATTACACTTATATAACTCTTGTATTGAATGATGTAGTAAAGATATATTATCTTTATATCATTCTTGTGTTTTGCTTTTGTAATCATGTCATCATGTTTCCTTGTAATTGTTACAATGTCATTTCTTGTAAGAATAACTAAGTGTTGTAAGAGTTAACTTACTACTAAGTTATTCTATTGTATCGATGAATTATGATATTAAAAATATCATCCTCATCTTATCTTTCCTGTATTCTTGAATTCAAACAAGCAGGCATACAATGATTTATGATAATAAGCAATTTAATATCAAATCATCAAAGTATTAACAATATGTAAGCAAAACTTTTAAATAAATAAAAGTAAAGCATGTTTCTCAGCCCCGAGAGTTTAAAATCAATAAAGATTAAAGAAAAAGGGGCATATGAACTCACTTTGTTGTTGTTGGAGTTGACTTAGCTTAAACGAGGATGCACGCGCTCTTGTTGTCGTACTGATGTTGTATTCACAGTCCTGTGTTTGATTAAATGTTATTTGAGTTATGATCCCCTATTTGATTGTTCTTTTTGAAATCTGAGTTGTTAATTGAGTTGGTGTAGTGAAAATGACTCATTCTTGTGATTTTCATAAGAATGGCTCGTGCTAATGAGTTTTCACCCGAATGAGTCATTCTCCCGAATGAGTCCCGAATGAGTCACCCAATGAGTCTCGAATGAGTCACCCGAATGAGTCTCCCGAATGAGTCCCGAATGAGTCATTCTCCCGAATGAGCTCATACTCCACTCATTCTCCCGAATGGGCTCATACTCCACTCATTCTCCCGAATGGGCTCATACTCCACTCATTCTCCCGAATGGGCTCATACTCCACTCATTCTCCCGAATGGGCTCATACTCCACTCATTCTCCCGAATGGGCTCATACTCCACTCATTCCCCCGAATGGGCTCATACTCCACTCATTCTCCCGAATGGCCTCCCGAATGGGCTCATACTCCACTCATTCTCCCGAATGGGCTCATACTCCACTCATTCTCCCGAATGGGCTCATACTCCACTCATTCTCCCGAATGGGCTCATACTCCACTCATTCTCCCGAATGGGCTCATACTCCACTCATTCTCCCGAATGGGCTCATACTCCACTCATTCGGCCGAATGGCTCATACTCATGGGCCATTCGCCCGAACGGGTTTTCAGCCATGGGAGAAGATGATTTCGGGGTATAGTCGTATATATAGTCGTTTTGAGTGGGTTTAGGTGAGTAAACTCATTTAGAAGGTGTATGGGTCGAAAAGGGGGTGTTTTAGACCGGTTAAAGTTCGGATTTTGTCGGGTTTGTAGAAAACCCTAAAAATCGCTACTTTGATCTCGATTTTACCTCGGTTTTGGTCGTTTTCAGGGCGGATCCTTTGTACTTTCGTGTAGAGGGTGATGAGAGCTTCAAGTAGGTTCAAGAATGGAGTGATTTGGTGAAGAAATGAAGAAGTTATGGAAGAGAGAAGGTGAGAAATGGGGAGGGTTTTGTGAAATCCGGAAATTTGAGTTGTGGTGGAGAAGATGAAGTGGGAAATGAGTAAATTTGACTCATTTATGGTTATTTATACCCCGAGGGTGTTCGGGTTCGTTTTCGTTGCTCGGTTCGCGTTTTCGTTACGTTTCCGGAAAATTACGCGTAATTTAAATAGAATTAATTAAAGTAACTAATTTAATTATTTTGATGAGTTTCAAAATTGTAAAATGTTATTTATTTTATTTTATTAAATTATTTTCGTTCGTGTCGTGTCGTGTTTTCGTTTTCGTTTCGTCAGATCGCGTCACCTTCGCGCGTATTCGTCCGAATCGTCACCCGGTCGAACACGACGATTGTTTTGCTTTCCGACTTTTGTTTTCTACTTGTCAGTCATCATTTCAGAACGTTAAACTCACAGATATGTTTGTGTGAATCGTCACCCACACAAACACACTGTCAGTTCGTTATTCTGAAACGACACTGATATTATGTTTTGAATTGTGTTTTCTCACTGACGGACACAACTAGACATCCTGTTATCACATTGTTCTTGTACTGATTCGTCGGCCATCTGATTCATGTCATCTGTGGACATCAGATCGCAACCGATTTGCTTTCGTTGTTTGCTTGTAAACTGTTGTTTCTCGTGATTCGTTGTGCTCACTGTGTTTAAGTTTTCACTTAAACACGCGCAACTATTGTTTCAATGTCTGTTGTACTTACTGTATTTAAGTTTGCACTAAAATACGTACAACTGTGTATTGTATTCTGAATTCTGTTTAATGCGATAATTGTTCATGCACATGTATTTACACATAGTATAAAATGAAAGTACACATACCGTACGGACTTGCCGGACGATCTGGCACTTGATGTTACAAGACGGCCCGTACAGACCAGTACGGCCCGTCTTGTTTTTTCAACACTGACATTGCTGACATTGAAGGACATTCATTTGACTCAATACGGGCCGTACATACTAGTACGGGGGCAGTATGTACGGCCCGTATTGAACAAATTTTAAATTTCTATATAAGCTTGAATCGTTTCAAATGAACGCATACGTTTTCGAAGATATCTCACGATAATTCAAATTTGTAACGATGTCATTCTGGATGGGAGTTTTTTAACGATTACGTGCCAGATTTGAATGAAGAGTCTCCTATTGAGTATTCATACGGCACGATAAATCTAAATGTTGAACCTAACGCTGATGTCGGTTTTGATAGTCAAGCATCGTATGCGCAACAAAACGATTATGGGTTCGTGTATTCTGACAGTAAACAAAGTAACCCGGAGAAGACTTATGAAGAAAAGCCGGCCGATTCAAACATTAACTGGGAAACAAAAGATGTACACTTAAATGAAACATAAATGTTTATGATTGTATATAATGATTATTATTTATGGTATTTATTATTATTTTTATATGCCAGGAATTTATGTCCGAAGAAGCGCTGGTAGGGTGGGTGAAAAGTAGAGCAGTAGACAATGGTTACATTGTAGTCAAAAGAAGAACAAAGAAATCAAATACAACTGCCAGTGTAATCAAAGTCTGGCTCATGTGTGACCGTGGTGGCGAGCATAATAGCATCGCAATCTTTAGACGGTCAGGCAGCAAGAAAATCGGTTGCCCGTTTCAGCTAATAGGGTTATACAACGAAGTTCATGAATCCTGGAAATTACAGGTGATAAACGACAATCACAATCACGAACCTGCTCAGAATCTAGAGTGTCATCCATATGTTAGAAGATTCACTCAGGAGGAACAAGATATGGTTGAGAATCTGACCGAGCAACACATGGATCCTCGTAACATTCTTTCGAGCATAAAGAAACATAACCCTGCAAACGTGTCCATCTCTAGAGATGTATACAATTTACAGCAGAAAATGAAAAACGAGAAGAAATTCGGTGATACTTCGATGCAGGTTTTGGAAAACCTGCTTCATAGTCAGCGTTACGTTTACTATACCCGGGAGGATCCGAAAACAAACGTCGTGGAATACATTTTCTTCTGTCATCCAAAATCGTATTGCTGGTGGCGTGCATTTCTGCACGTACTAATGATGGTCGCGACGTATAAAACGAACAAGTACAGATTTCCATTTATTCAAATTGTTGGCGTGACTTCCACACATCAGATGTTTAGTATTGCTCACGCGTTCGTAAGCAGAGAGCGTGTGGAAAACTACGTCTGGGTTTTGGAAATGGTTAAGAGAATGTTGAATAAATGTATGGAGCCACGTGTTATCATAACAGATCGAGACATTGCTGTTATGGGTGCGTGCCGTAAGGTATTTCCAGAAGCTGCAAAATATCTCTGCAGATGGCACATAGACGAAAATATTGTCAAACATTGCAAGGCAAGCTTTTCGGATGCAGACTGGAAGAAATTCAAAGGTCGTTGGGCGAATTTGTGTAACTCTCCGACAGCAGAGTTATACGACTATAACTACAACCGTTTGTACGAAAGACTTATTAAAGACAATAAAAAAAGTAAGCATCATATACCATCATTATTATCATCATATCATCATTGGTTTTTTGTTTCATTTCAGGGGTTCTGGAGTATCTGGCGCACACCTGGTTAAACAATTACAGAGATATGTTTGTAACAGCATGGACCAATAGAACGCGCAACTTTGGTCAACGTACAACAAACCGGGTGGAAAGTCAGCACTCAAACCTAAAAAGATACCTCAGATCAACAAACAGCACGCTTGCCTCGCTTGTCGGTTTCGTAAATGAAATTGTGCAATCACAAGAGGTAAAAATGAATCACGATTTTGAAACGAGCTTGATTAAAACTATGGGTCATCATAAACTACAAATATTTTATAACCTTTTAGTAAAGGTGTCCCATAAAGCTCTTGATTTGTTGGTCGAAGAAAAAGATAAAATAAGAGTTATGCGCGACTCAAATATGACGTGTGGCCACCAGCTTTGGACAAGTTGTGGGTTGCCGTGCTCTTGTCACATATAAAAATTCTTAAACACAGGTTCGTAATACTAAATGTAAATCTTACATGTTTCATACGTAGTTACTGGTATATTATTTTTAATTATAAATTATGCAGATACGAAGATACCGCTTTCTGAGATAGACATGTTTTGGACAAAACTGAACACAACTAACCCAACACTATTAGAAGAAGAAGAAATTGATGTTATAGGACAAATGAGTTTGATTACAGAATAAATAAATTCCAAACCTCCTGAGATAAAAAAGAGTCTAATAAAGAAGGTCATGTCGCAGGTATTTCCAAATAAAAGCGACAAAAAGACGCCTTTAGTTCAAAAAGATACACGTGGTCGTCCAACTTTAAAGGCACATAAACAAAAAGAGAAAGACGTTGTTAAAGATAGTTTAGCGTCCTAAGAAAGTACATTTGAACCTTCGAGGCATAGTTCGTTTACAGCTGTGACCGAGAAGAGTCAGAAACCCGTATTTCGACGCAGTCGTTCCACATCAGTATTGAAAGGAATGCCACAATCGGACTCGCAAAGTCAAAACGAATCCCATTTTCCACGTAACATTAAGCCAGAAAGATTAAACAATGTTTATCACTTCGGTCGTCACATCCTTCCTATATTTCAACGTAACGTGATAAACATACAAGATGTCGAGCCAGATGGTAACTGTGGTTTTCGTTCTGTAGCCGTGGGTTTAGGATTCGATGAAAGTCAAAGGGCATTTATTCGACAACAACTCTCGCAAGAATTGGATTTCAACGTAAATTTATACAAATATATGTTTAACTCCTACGACCCAGGATCTTACGATATACTACGCAACTCAATAAATTGGCAACAGATTGCACCTGCTCCTAGCGAACATTGGATGTTTATGCCTCACACAGGCATAGTAATTGTTCAAAGATTTGGTGTAATCGTTCACCTTTTCAGCAATCGAGGTGCTCAAACCATTTTTCGTTTGTGAACATCTGCTGATGGTTTAATGCGACATAACGTCGTATCAGTAGTTCTTCTTGGCGTCCATTTCATTAATGTTACATTACAAGGAGATTATCCAATGCCAATGGTAAATCCCATATGGAAACGTTACCGAAATGATGCCGCATCCGACTGGTCAACAGAAGTATGGGTCGTCTTGACCTGTACGGCCCGTATTGGACTTGTTTTTTTTAACGTTTGCTCAGTTTTCGTTTTTCAACCATTACTTACTGATTGAGATGGAGGCCGATATTCCACACCACGACGACGCCGTGCCCCTTGATGCCGAGTCGTTAGAGCTCTCGCAGCACGAGTGGCTGCAGTTCGAGCCTAATATGGCGGCAGCGATTAGGTGCCGTCGTATTCTACGCATGAGCGTGGCGACGCCACGTTGCATCGATTGGGGAGTTTTTGCAGATGCAGGTCAGGCAAAGCGGGCTCGAGCTATCCTAGGTGAGGACACTCCGTGGACTCGTTTATTCGATACAGCCGATGTCACACCCCCAAATTCCCACGTGCGATGTCAGACCGCTGTGTGTGAAGTGGACAGGATCAAAGCTCTCAGTCATATAGAACGACTTTATATGAGTTTGAAAACACATAGTTTTGATATTCAAATTCAAGTTACATTGACATAAGCAGCGGAAATAGTAAATCGTTTTAGCAGCGGAAATAGTAAATCGTTTTAGCAGCGGAAAGTAAATAAGTTATGCAGCCGAAATGTAATCGTCTAAACCTACATTGCTTAAAATACAAAATCATGAAATGTTCAAAATATAAGTTAGAATGCATGCAAGACTCCTCAAAAGTCCTACTCCAAGTGCATCCTAGCATCGTGCGTTCAGTTACCTGAGAATACATGTGAAAACGTGTCAACATAAAGTTGGTGAGTTCACAGGTTTAAGTAGTTTAACAACAGTAAGCAGATATATACTGGGTATGTTAAGTTGTTTGTTGGATCTACGATCCGAGAGTGTGTCAGTTCATCTTACCGAAACTCGACTGTTTCTTTTGCCTCCCCGGGTCATCGCGGAACCCAGTATCAACATCGATATTACACTCGTTATGACCTTCAGTCAACGTTGTTGCCGAGTGGGGCTAGTCAAACCCAGTAGTACTACGTAATAACGACTTGTTTGTTACACAACTAACGGTAAGGATATGTGAGGACTTGTTGCGATAATAGTTACACTGAAAAAGAAGTTTTACAATATACCAGTCATATATCTAAAATAGTGCATAGTATTCTCACCCCAATAGTTTATCAAAACAGTTGAAAGTAAAAGCGGGGCTGTAAACTCACCTGAGTTTAGCTGTGTGTTCTTCTCGTGAACGGTTTTGTGCGCCTTTAGCGGTTACCTATATCACATAGGTATTATGAGATTGTGTTCACATTCGTGTGGGTCTCACAGGACCGTATTCGTGTCCAAACAACTCTAAGTTGTTATGTGGGTCGCGTTGACCGTGTTTGACCGTGTTTGACCTACGACCCGTTGGTGACGTGTTTAGTTCAAGTGATCATTTAACGTGCGGTTAGTGTCGTGTGGTGTGTGTGAGCACATAATATGCATCCGTGGGATAACTTACTATTTGTAGTGTAACGACCCATTTTGATAAAATATTATAAAACGAATATAATTGGTGTAAAAATTATATTTTTATATTTGATTTGGTGGGTGTTTTATAAATATTTGATTTCTTGAAATTATGGTGGGTGTTTACTAACTTAATTTAGTTAGTCATAACTAGTTAGAGTTAACTAGTAAAAGAGGGACCAAAGTTGCCAATAGCTGAAAGTTGTAAAATGGAGGGTTAAAGGTGTTGACTTGGTCAAAATTACACATTCTTTATGTGTGTGTGTGGCTGGAAGCGTGAAAGAGAGGGGAGGAGACAAGGAGAAACCTCAAAATCCTGGAAATCTATCAAATTGGTGCATGATTCATGGTTTGATCTTGAATGCAATTGAAGATTTGAGCTCTCCTTGCATTCTACTACACATAGGTAAGAAATTTTGGTGGGTTTTGATGGGATTTTCGTGGGTTTCATATGGGGGTGTGGGTTTGATGGGTGAAATCAAAATTTGGAAGTTTAGATGGTGTCATATGTTTCTAATCATCATGAATATCATCTAGGAACAACATTTTGTTCATTTCTTGCATGATGATGTATTTGGTAAAAATGGAGTTTTGGGGTTGTTCATGGTGAAGATGAACTAAGAGGTTTAAATGGGTGATTAGATGATAACTTTATGACATACAACATATGAAATTTGTGTTACCTTGGTGATTGTTGAATTTGTTTGATTATAAATAAACATGGGAGATTGTTGGAGTTTTAGAAACAATTGAAATGTGTTGGTGAAATCCCTGCACACAAGTTGTTTGATGAAAAGTCAACAACTTGATTTTTATCTAACTAAGTGTTTAAAGGGATGGGTGTGGTTAATTAGGTGCTATAATCATAAAAGATGAAATCTTTATGATCTAATGGGTCAATTGGTGTAAAACTAAATAGGAATGGTGATAATTGGGAGGTGTGGGTGCATTTGACTAATTGTAGTCAAACTTTATATTAAACCTATTAGTTGTGATAATAGGAATTGATAATGAAGGTGTAAGTGGCACCAAACGACCCGAGAAGGAAGTTGTTATAGAGGATAGCGCGTTGGAACAAGGTAAGTCACCCAATTTTCTATTTGTTATGTGTAATGGTGTTATGCATAAATGAATATGTTGTAGAAGATTGACTTTATGATGAATTGATGATATTGGTGTTTGTTGATATACAATAATAAGCAATAGGTGATATATGTTGCTTGATTGTTGTTGGTATGGTGCTTTAATGCTAGTCCATGATTGACTTAGTGTTTATTTGTGTGTGTGGTGATTGAATGAAAATAGTTCACAAGGTGTGTGAACTTATAGTTGAAATTGACTTAATTTGGTGTTTTGAATCACAAGTGGTGTGATCATGACATTGGATTATTCACATGGTGTGTGAATGTCCTTTGTTGGGTGTAATCAAGTTAGTAAAACACAAGTGGTGTGGTTTACTTAACTTGAGAAATCTTGTGGAATAAGATTTCAAAGGAGTTTTGGGTGCAAACGACCCGTTAGTAAAATCGTTTGATATTAAGACCATGATGGTCATAAATTGGTGAATTAAGGTGTTCAATATGATTATATGGTGTTATATAATGTTTATGCGGTATTGGAATGGTCGAAATCGAGTTGGGAGTGTCCGGAATGCGAAAAACGAGTCAAAGACCTGTACCCGGCGTACAGTACGCCATTCTGGGCGTACCATACGCTGGTTGGCGTACTGTACGCCCAAACCATTCTGTTGTACGCTGGTTCTGGGTATTCTGTACGCTGGGCAGTGTTTTTCGACCAGAATTTCGTTTTCTATTCGGATTTGATCCGGGGTGCGTACGGGTTGGCTTACTTAGTTCTTATGAACTAATGGTGAATATATATGTGGTGTTTTCAGGTGAACGGAAGGGTTGAACGCGGTCGTGATCGGATTGCCTTGCAAGGATTCGGATCAAACATATTTTGGGGATTATTCTTTGTTTGTTTAAAACAAAGGTTTTTGGTGAATAATTCAAATATTGAATGTTTAAATAACATCAAACATTTTGTAAAGTCGTATGTAAAGAGGATGTTAAGGTGTTAATTACATTTGTCGGTTTGAAAAATCTGGGACCTAAACTCTGTTGTCGTTCTAAAAACACGTGTCAAACGTGGGTGGATTTTGGGGTTTACATGTAGTAAGTTTCCATTTTAGGAAAGTTTCCATATCAAGCAAGTCATACAAGGAAGTCATTTTTCGTTTGTTCTAGCATGTATGTTTTGCCTATATGATCATGTTATCACATAACATCTAGTCACGCATAATCATACAAGCATACTTGTTGTTTAAAAGTTACTATTTATAGTAAGTCGTAGAAATAATCGTATTTCACTAAGTTTAACAATCAATCTCATCAAAACATCAATATCCTAGTATCAAATAATCGATTAACCATGCTTGTTAAAACTAGCACATTCTTATTTACCGATTTCCAAAAATAAAGTTACTATTTACAGTAACTTATGGTAACTCTTCTATTATAATGATCCTAATGCATCTATAATCTCTATTATTATCATAACAATCCAAATAATCATGCTAAACATACCAATAACATCAAGTTCATCATCCTTTGAACATTTGTAACTTAAAAGTTACTATTTATAGAAACAATTGTGTAAATCATCATTTATATCATTTCTAGCTAGTCAAAATCCCAAAATTCATCGTCTAAATCATAGATCATGATTTTAAACACAAGCACATGACCATTTCATCATCTATCCATATTTTGTAATAACAAAGTTTCTAAAATTAGAAATATATGCAAATAACCATTTATTGACATTATCAACTATTCTAAATCATGTAAAACATCTCAAATACCATTTATAATAACATTTCACCATCAAAAATCATGTAAATCTACTTAGATCATACATGCATGTGGTTCAAGAGCCTCATTTCATAGCAACATCATCAAATGACCATTACATTTCATTAAAATCATCATGGATCATTCTCATATCATCAAATCATTCATAAAATCACGAAATCACAGATCTAATAAGATGAAATTTCGTGCATGTGGTGTGTAGATAGTTGCATGTGTGTGGGTTGCCTTGCATGTGTGTGTGGATACTACCTCACAAGGCTTCAAATCAATGAGATACGGCCTGGGACAGGTTGTAGAACTTCTGGAAATGGATGATGAGGTGATATCAGCAGCTTGAAGATGTTGATGAGGATGGTAAGCACCTATAAGGGCTTCTTTAAGCTCCAAGGCTTCAATCTCAAGCTCCCAAAGGTGTAAAAATGGCTTCCAGAGGTTTCAAATGGTGTATGATGGTAAAAATGGACGACAAGTAGCTTCTTGGTTCGAGAATGGCAGATATAGGGTGGTGGGTAATGATTTGTCTTGGATTTTTAAAGATTTTTGCGTTTGACAATCTTCGCGTACCGCCAAGAGGATCTCCAAAGGGCTTGGCGTACTGTAATGAAATTCGGTATTCAAATTCCCTCGCTCATCCGGAGTCCTTAGCGTATCGTGATGGGTCCTAGATGAGCCCAGTAGGCCCAATGTTGCTGTTTCGGACCGTTTTTCGCGTATTTCACGATTACGATCATCGATTCTTGACATATTAACATTGATTTACTTGTTTTAGGTTCCACAGAGCCTAAGTGTTGTGAAATTGTATTGTGGTTCGTTTATTTTACCAACGTTCGTTATTCAAGACATGTGCGAGCGCTTTACGATAATTCCTCGAATGAGCGTTCTGTTGTGTGTGTTTGGACTGTAGTGCCACGTGTCACACTAAATTCACTAATTCTAGTTCCACGTATGTAATAATAATAAGATAAATGCTGACCTGGAAAATACGAGGTGTCACGGCCGATCTGCCCACATACAGGCTGATCACCGTGGAGTTTCTGTCGACATTTCGATACAGAGCTCACCAGGCTGCAGTTCCTGAGCAGGAGGACGAGGAGCTTCCTCCTGACATCGAGTTCTCGTTATGCGGACATCACATGGAGATGTCGATCGAGCGGTTAGACGTGCTTTTAGGTCTATGCTACGAGCCGGAGACCGTGACGGACGCATTCACCTAGGGGTTGACGCAGGGTGAGGACGGAGTGATGAGGGCTTGGTGGCCGCAGATCTCTGACACGCCGTTCACCAGCCACCGATTACGGGCGTCGACCGTCAGAGATCATCTGATTCGATACATCCACCGGTGCATCGTGACGACGATCTCAGGTCGCGGACAGAGCCAGGAGTGGGTGACGACGACGGATTTATTTTATCTTCACTCACTCATGACTGGCAGGCCGTGCAACCTTGCACGGTGTTTTGCCTTGTGCTACGCCTCCTTCTACCACCGACAGGAGCGCGAGACACTGTGGTGAGGCGCCTTTGTCACCCACCTCGCACACAACAGAGGCATGTTTCATTTGCTTCAGGATTTACCGACGATCAAGCTGTCACACCCTTGTCGTTGCGGAAGCGTACGGTGTGACTTCAAGGTTTCACAGTCATGATTTACAACAACAACCATACATGTTTCTAAATTATAGTGCAATAATACAATTACATTAGCCACAAGCCTAATGTAATAACAGTTTTATCAGAGTTTCACAAATATATATGTATTGCTATTACACATATATATACTAAACGTTATATCACACTGATGAGTCTGTCACTAATAGACTCTATTATACTCCTCCCAAGCTTGAACTCCCAGCTTCACCCCCTGTATCACTACACCCCCTGTATCATTTGGCATCTGAGAAAACATGGTTTTAAACAATCAGCATATCGCTGGTGAATTCACAACCGATTTTGTTAAAGAAAACTATCAAAAATGTATACAATGTATCACAAAAGATTTAAATGTTTGCATAAAAAGAGTTCAATAATGTTAATGTCCCAAATGGGGTGTAAAATATTGGTATTTAGTGTAGACATTGTTCCTTTCAACAATGTCGTGTGTCTCTGCTCTGACCAGCAGTCCAATTATAACTCCAGGGCTCCCGTAACCGAGCTGATGAGTTCAGTGTTTGCCCCTTCCCAATGTCCTTGTCGCAAGACATTGTGTGTTTAGCCTTATTGAGCGCCCGCTCGACATCCAGTCGTGGTTTTAGCTACGAACCACGGGCGAGGATTGTCAATCACAAATAGAATCTATTCTCAATAATCACGCCCCCCCCACGGTTAACGGTTACAGAATAGGGGACTTAGTGACAAATATGTAACCCGAGAAATAACGACAAGCCTGGTCATATGTTTTCCCCACTGTCTCGTGTTTCAACCAAATGTTTTACAACATATAATGAAAGCGTTTCAGAGTTCCACCCGATCTCAAATCTGGCATCATGTTTCACAAAACAGTTCACAAGATGTTTCAAAGTTCCACCTGATCAAATCAGGCATCATGTTTCACAAAATAGTTCACAAGATGTTTCAAAGTTCCATCTGATCAAATCAGACATCACGTTTCACAAAACAGTTCACAAAATGTTTTAGAGCTCCACTTGCTCAAATCAGTCTTCATGTTTTCAAAGCTTCATAATAATCTGAATGTTTCAAACACGTTTTTATGTTTTCTCATTCCCCGAGTTCAAAAACCAAAATACAGAAAAGGGGATTCGTGAACTCACCTGTGTTGATTCAAATCACTAACAATGCACAACGTGAACCACTAGTTCTTGCGCTCAAAACCTGTATGTCATTAGAGTTCTATAAGTTACTTGAGCCTAATCTGACTCTCAGAACTATCCTTAATTCAACACCTCATCACATGTGTTCACTGAGAACCTATAATGATTTAGGTTCTTATTAAAATACTTGTAACTTGTTGGTTTAATCAGGACATTTCCCCAGATTAACCAAATTAGTATTGTTGTTGATTATATCACCAAAACAGTTTCTCAATGAATTCCAGGTTTAGGAACAGTTAATCCTTATCAGTGATCATTCCAGAGAATGATCAGAACCATCACAACCATTGTTATGATCAAATGGTTAAAACCATTATGATCTGTGATATGGTTTCATGATAATCGGACATTATAACGGCTTAAAACAAAGATTTCACCGTTAACCTGTCAAATTCTTCATTTCTAACTATTTATATCCATTATCTGGGCAATAATCAACAACAATAACCATATCTTTACGTTAAAATTCAAGATTTGATCGATCAAAACCAAACTAGAAGGTTAAAATGAATCATTACCTATCCAAACGGAGTTCTGTGTGTAACACGATGATCCGGACTTGTAAAAACGTTCCTGGATGCGATCCACGTGATCAAAAGGCTTAGAATTGAAGGTTTGGTGTGTTAAAATGATGGTTTTACGTCTGGGATGATAGAACCGTCGAACATGGATAAGATTTTATGAATTCTAGAAGAAAAACGACTTTTTAAGCCAGATCTGCGTCATCCTGACCCCAGGCGCATCGCCCCAAAGTCTGGGGCGTACCGCGCGGATGGAAATTTTCAGATTTTTGATCTTATCTTCTTTTTGCGATTCCGGGAGCATACGAACTCCGTTTTGCGCACGGTTTTCGCCTACGTTCACGATTTTTCGAGCTCTTTCCAATGGTTATAATCTCAAGACCTAAAGAGTTCAAAATATTTGACCTCTTATCTATCGCTATATTCAATTCAGTGTATCTTCAAATCGGAGCCTCGTTTCGCGATTTCGCTTACACTCATTCTCTTCATTTTCGAGTTATGATTCTAACCTGAGAATTTTGAGTTGTCACAGTCTCCCCCCGTCGATGCCGGAGCCCGATCCGATTCGGGAGGAGCCGGTTCAGTCACCACCACACGAGGACCCACCGCCGCAGCATCCACCGCACGGTCTATCGTGCGGTGCGCCTGGCCGAGCCACTGGAGGCGTTGTTGCACCGTGTTGTGGCCAAGTGCAACGAGATTTTGCAGGACACACGTCGTAGGGCCGCATGGGAGACACGCGTCGAGCGACGGATCGATCAGCTCGAGGATATGGTCCAGTGGACGGTCGCATCAGAGCATCCGCGACGAGACGGGTCACAGCTTCCACCGTTCCCGGAGCCACGCGTCTACGCAGACGACGGATCCTCCGCTGGACCATCCGGAGGTTCGTAGTTTAGTTTGTGTTTTTGTGTTTTGTTTCCTTGTATGTAAAACTTATGTTGTGTATATATGTGTGTTTCTTTCTTTGTTTGTATTGTTTCTGGTTGTGTTGTTTTGTTTCTGTTTGTGTTGTTTTATTTAATAATTACGCGACAAACTTATAACGTTTAAATTAAATTAACGTAAACAAACTAATTATAAAATGAAATATTTCGTTAAAAAGATTTCGTAAATAATTAATATCGTTTAAAATGATAACGTAACAAAATTATGACGTTTAATTAACATAATAGACGTATATCGTTCAAAAGTTCATGTAATAAATGCATATCGTTAAAAATTATTTAAATATGTAAATCAAGTTTAAATAAAATAAATAATTTCAAGACGGCCCGTACCGCCTATTACGGGGGCAGTACGGGCCGTAACAAGTGACTCACATTGGTTGACACCCAAAAATGGCTTGTAAAAATAAGTCAAGGCCAGTACGGACGGCCCGTCTCAGAACGCTAGGGTGTTAAAATATAAAAGTGGGGTGTCTAATTAAAAGAGCCCTTATAATATCTATAAATTGAGATTAACTTTTTTCTTTCGTATTATCTATCTATACAACAACAAATTATGAATAGTAGAGTACAAGTGGTATATGATAGTATATGATACAGTATAAGTTCTGCCAAAGACTTTCTTTTTTGCATCAAATGCTAATAGTAATGTATAAATGGTGTATGCTAGAGCCTAGAGTACAAGTACTACCTACGTCTTTTTTTTTTATTTGATAAGAGTAAACTTCTCTTTTGCTTCCTGTGGTTTGACAAAAGTAACTATTTTCATTCAAATTTTGAAATTTTGCAATTTTCCTCCATTAGTTTCAGAAAATTAACCATTTTCATCCAAAGTCTATTTAAACTTTGGATGAAAATGGTTACTTTTGTCAAACCACAGGGACTAAAATGGTTAATTTTCTGAAACTAATGGATGAAAATTGCAAAATTTCAAAATTTGGATGAAAATGGTTACTTTTGTCAAACCACAAGGAGCAAAAGAGAAGTTTACTCTTTTGAAAATCTACACCCATTTACACATGATTCCTCATTTCACGTGTGGATTCAATTGATTGGTCAACAAATAGTAGACAACCAAAACATTATTTTATCATTTGAGTAAGACAAAATTACATATTTCAACCTTTATGTTTCTAATAAATAACAAATATCAACCTTTAACTATATTAATTACGTTAAACAACCTTTAAGTATTTAAGTTGTTTCAACTTTCAACCTTTAACATTAACCCCGGTTAGATTTACCAGTTAAATCTAGTCATGTGCAAAACATGTGATGGTACTCTAGATATTTTGATCTTTTGTTATTTTTAAATCTAAAACCCACTATTCACGTACATTGTTGTAAAACTCGGCCTAGGCGGCCGAGTATTCGGCAAGTACTCGGCCCTCGGCCGAACCAATTTTCTCCAACTCGGCCAGACCAACTTGGAATCGGTCAAACTCGGACCTACTCGGACCACATCGGTCAAAAAAACTCGGTCCAACTCGGAACAAATCAGTCAAACTAGGGGAGTTGCGAGTACTCGGCCTAGGCGGGGAGTACTCGGATTCAGTAAATGATAAAAAAAATAATTTTTAAAAATTATATATATATCAAATATCATATGTTTTAGATTTAAAAATAACAAAAGATCAAAATATCTAGAGTACCATCACATGTTTTGCACATCACTAGATTTAACTGGTAAATCTAACCGGGGTTAATGTTAAAGGTTGAAAGTTGAAACAATTTAAATACTTAAAGGTTGTTTAACGTAATTAATATTGTTAAAGGTTGATATTTGTTATTTATTAGAAACATAAAGGTTGAAATATGTAATTTTGTCTTTGTGTAACTTACATTAATATTTTAAAATAATTTGGATACAATTTATTTTAATATTGATCTCTCATAGGTTTAGTATATAGCCGGGTCTGTTTTTCCATTAACTTTTTTCTTTTAGGCTCGAGAAATAAGTGTGTTAAATTGACTCGAAAATGAGCGATCATTTTTATTTTAGTTTTAGTTTTTTTTCTTAAACCATAATAATTTTGTTTTATGATTACACATGTTTATCTGTTAATGAACTTTTTTCACTTTTGAGTTTGTTCTTAGGTGTTTTATTTTGGGTTTATTTTTATTTTTTCCTTCTTGACTCATAATATGTTTGTTTTATAGCAACAACTCTTTATCTGTTAATTTTCTTTCTTTCTTTTTTTTGAGTTTGTTCCTGAGTCAAAACAAGAATGTTAAATTTTTGTGGCAACGCGTAATTTGCGCCATCTAGTTACTTTACAACTTTTTTTAAATTTTTTGAAGTTAAAGGATGAAAATATTAATTATCTATTTCTTAAATATTATTACATACACACACATTTAACAATTATGAATACCAGAGTATAAGCAATATAACCTAGGGTGCAATACAACCATGCTTTTAGTCGGCACAATTATGGATCACTGAAACAAGACAACACAAGGTGAAAATACCTGCTAAGATTGACCGAGTGCAGATTGGAGATTTGAGATTTGGAGCCCTGGTATGGATCAACTGGACGCAACCAACAGACGACTCGACCAAGTGCAGATTTGGTGACCAAAGTGCAAAACGATGTTTTCCTCTTCTTTGGTTCTTCCTTCTCAAATTAGGGTATAGTGGTATATGTTATACTAACGGCTTAAGCCTTATGTATCACTCAATAAAAAATGAAAAAACATATTTTTAAATACTAATTCTGTCTAAACAATTTAAACCAAATAACCGAATAAACCGAATTTAAAAATACTATAACCGCAAACCGACCCGAAACCCGAATTGGTAATACGGATGCAGTTTAGAACCGAACTGTAAACCGAATTCGCAATCCGATTCTGTTTATTTTGGTTTAAACGAATTTTGGTTATTATGAACATCTCTAGTGTCACACCCCTAAATTACCACATGCGGTGTCAGGCCGCTGGGTGTGGCGTGACAGGATCAGATAAGTTGGTCATATAGAACGATTCTATATGAGTTTGAAAATACATAAATATCTCTTAAGATATTCTAACAGAGTAATAAGGTTTACAGCGAAAAATAAACATATGTTGCGGAAGTTTGTACAAAAGTAAGTTTGTTTATAGGCATCATAATGATCCTCGTAAAGTTTTTCAAATGTCCTAAAAGCACGACTGTTCAATGGAATCCTTAAGTGTATCATATGCTCTTAAGACACATGATCGCCTGTCTAACTATGACACTATCATCAATAATATATATTTTTTATTTATAAACTAATAAAAATAACAAACATCATCTCATCTACCTTACGTACATCACTAACCATCACTATATTTACACAACATATGAATGTAACATAGCGGGAGTGTAAATGACTCAAGCCAGTTCAAGTGCTACTTAAGATTCGTTTGGTAAAAAGCACAAGCAAGTCGAGCTTAAACAAGCTCAAATTCAAGCCCGACCCCTTAAATATGGCTCGTGTTATTATCAAGCTTCATACGTCGAGCTTGAAAGCCTATACAAGTTTTTTGCATAATTTTTTTATTTAATTAAACAATCAGTTATTTATATAATTAAATTTTGTGCATATAAAATTATAAAAAATATAACAAAATTACATACATTATGTTATATATGAAAAATATAGTTAGAAATATTTTTAAAAATTAAAAGAAAATAAATTAATTAGCTAAATACTAAACGGCCGTAGCCAAAAAAATGTTTTAACTCAAAAAAATATATATAATAAAATAAAATCATTAAATATTCTAACAAGTCAAGTCCCAACTCATAAAAAATAAAATTTTAAACAAGCCAACCATAAGGTCTCTTATAATATAACGAGCCAAGCTTGAATTTTACGAGCTCGTGTTTGACTCATTTACCCGTTGGTTGTTTAGCTAGTGACCAATACCAAACCTTAGCTTGAAAACTAAAATTAGAAAGTGTGCGTTTTTTTTTTTTTTCTAGTTCTCATCTTCCGGAGACATCTAGTGGAAGCAACACAATTCTGGCACAATCACAAACCCTACTCGCTCCTACCACCAATCTTTGGATCAAACATCATACAAATTGCGTTTGTACGATCGTATAATTATCTTCCGTTCGCATCGGAACTACGGATTCAGATACTGATTATCGTGAAAGATCATATAATATACCAGATGGAAGAATGTAATTCACCGACGAAGTTGAAGAGGAAAGATCTTGAGCAAGTTAACGATGACTTCTGTGACTTCTCTCTTTCTTCTCCCGCGAGGAAAATCAGACGTCTGGTACGCAACACGTTACTCGTAATCTCCGTTATGCATAATTTGGATCATCTAAAGCTCAATTTGTAGATGTTCAATTTGTTGATTTTCGATAGAAATTGAATTATTTAAGCGTGACCTAGAATTTTGTATGATATTTCCATTGATTTCTCAACCGTTTTTGTTCAACATTTCGTCAAATTAGTTCATGTAACATAGACTTTGATTAAGAAAGTAGTTTCGATCACCTGGAAGCCGACAATGTCTTACACGAACAGTCTGAGGATGAGGCGATTGACTACTCACAAACAACAATCATCTTGTGTTTCAATTCCTGTTACAGACTGAGTTTTATACATGTTTATTTTTAATCGATGCATCAATGGATGGTGATTTTGGGATTCTTAGTGATTACCCGAATATTTCAGCTTGAAACTTTTGATTTTCAAATTTGCAACTAACATAAACAAAATCTTTGGGAGCTTGTGGTTAGGATGCTGAATTACCCCCAATAATCGAGGAAGAAGAGATGGTGAATCCAGTGATAGTTGGACAACCAGAAGCTGCTGAAGCAATTGATGACATGATTGTGAATGAAGAGAGGGCTATTGTTCTATATGATCCCATGAATAACATCCCTTTATTACAATTGAAATCCCCAATCTCAGTTTCAGTCAATTCAAATTTCCTTTCAGGGTTTAAAAGTATTATTCTAAATCCATACCTTACATTCAAGTGAGAATCAAGAATTAAAAAATGATCACTTATGTTTCATTGCATCTTTGTGAACAGATAGAGTGTTATGGTCGAATCAATCACACGTTCTTGAATCTTTAAATGGCATGAAGGAAAAGCAGGATGAGCAAAACACAATCAATGGAAGTCTGGCTGTTGTTCCTTGGGTGCCAATGCATTCACAACACCAATCCATGGCAGAAGTGGAAATCCATCATACTGAAGGAGTATCTGATATGATGGAGATTGAAGAAGAAGATGATGCTCACTTGAATGAGTTTGGTTCAGTGAAACAGTGGCAGCAGCATTGTATGATTCCACATAATTTGTCAACACCAATTGCTTGGTCAGGTACTGGTGTTTTAGATTGATTTGTGAATGGTTAGGATTGTATATAAGTTTGCAAGAAATCTTGTGCTTTGTTGGTTTCAAGAATCAAAATCATCATCTTTTCAATTATTGATCTCATCCTTTGCATCAAGAAACAAAACTTTCATTGTGGTTAGGAAAGTATTCATGTTTTTTAAACCAATCAAAATTCTAAATTTAAATCTTATATTTAAACGAATACGTTTTAATTAAGGAGGAGGCAGAGTATACCGAGTTCGAAACTTCAGAGGATTTTTTTTTTTTAATATTTTCTTTTCGTTTTTTGATGTTATATTGGGTGTAAATGTGTTTCTTTCGCTTTCTAAATGCAAAAGTGGACTTGGCTGAGATGGTTAAGGCGTCGTGCGATGGTTTGGATTCTAACAAACATGTGGACTAAGCTTGTAATTTTTAAATCTTGGGGACCAAACATGTAATTTGATCAACTTATAAGCACTACTTATGTAATTAACTCTTTAGATATGTATATACATGTTAATTTTTATAACCAGTCATAAGACAATTTATTTACAGAATATTACTCATAAGTCATATCTCGTATGCATCGGCATTTTGAAGGTTTTTTTTAATATAAGAGTAAATTAAAACAAAAACATGCATCTTTATGCAATGAATTATCATCAGAACTTCACGGGTAAGTGGTGTTGTAAATGAACCGAATGAATATTATCAGAACTTTATAGTACTATTTAAATAATAAAAATCAACATTTTTAATTTCAAATATTTGAATGATCAATCTAGTGAATATTAACTTCAACATTTAATATAAAAAGTCATAAATGTAATTATCCAAATCAAAACACATGTTAGAAACAGCCATGTTTGCGGTGCGCACGTATAATCTATATATGTGTCGACTCTCGAATGACAAAGTAAATTACACTAATTTTAACGTTGTTTTACTTAATTTTTGTGAAAATAGCGTTAAAAATGTTTGGTTAGTTGGTTAGTCGGTTAATAAAGCATCATGAGTCGGATCTCATTTGAAGCAGTTTCTTTATTTTTACTGGATAGATGTAAGGTTGTTTATAGTTTTACCCTCGTACCCTATTTAACTTTGCTAATGGTGGGATATCCTGAGTACGATAATGATGAAAACATACATTAGAAATAATAATCATAACAGTAATTTTTATGTGGATAATGATGAAAACCTACATTAGAAATAATAATCGTAACAATAATCATCATAAATTATGTCTCAAAGATGTTAGCTTCAAATGAGAGAGTTTTTTAACAAGATACAATATTTATATGACTAACCTTCTAGTCAAGGTAATAAATAACAATTAAATAAATACAAATGTAAAACACTTAATAAATGAATATAAAAAATGAATGCATACAAATAAAATACACTATAACAAATTAACATATGTCATATCTCTAGACTCTCTATTTTTTTTTTTTGGAACGACCAACTAAGTAAACGCCGGGTACTCCGTACGCGGCCCTTATTGGATAAAGGTAGCCCGAGCCGGCCACTAGTCCGGACGGATGGAGCCCCTAGCGATCCACCAATTGAGGGATTACCCGGATAAAACCCGACCCCACGCCCGCCAAACGACACGACGACGAGGAGCCGGTAAAACCGGGTGAGATCAGGACTCTAACCCTGGCAAGCCAGGGTCATCCCTCATACCTCTCATATAAATTGGTGATAGTGAGGTTTGAACCCCTATCTCTCACTAGTAAAGTGAGTGCTCTACCATTGAGCCACATCCAATTTATAGTTCTAGACTCTCTATTTACTCTTTATTGTTAAAACTGTATTTTTTATTTTTTATACAGATAGGAAAACTTGTACATCTTCGTTTATATCCTGTAGCTAAATAAATTGATAAAAATATCCTTTTACTTAAGAGATTTTACAATGATGTTAACTGAAATGACAACAAAATGAAAACAATAAGGATGAAAATATTAAGATTTAAACTTTTATACTAAAATAACAAAAATGACCAAACCAAGGAACAAACATGACAATTTACTATAAAAAATACTATTGTATGAAAAAGTTATAAACGTTTTAAAAAAATTAAGTTAAGAAATTTAAAAAAGTAAAAAAAAATTGTTTTTTTTTCTTAAAATACACTTCCATTTTTTTTTTTTGTTGCTTTAATCTCAATCAACCATTGTTTTATTTTAAAAGATATCTATTATAATAAAAGAATAGTTGGGTGATAAATGTTGTTTTATGATGTTTCTTCAACTTTATTTTTTTGTTCCTCTCTCATGTTAAATAAGAAGAACATATGCTATTATCAAATTTACTATTATTTTACTTTTTCATTAAATAATAATAATGTTAAATGCATAGATTTTTAGATATTTAAATAGCTTTAATTATAAACAATTCAATATTTTTATCTAAAAAATTGTTAATTATTTTTTGATTTTTTATTTATTTAACCATTCAATATGTATATAATTTACACTCTTAAATAAATAAAAGTTTCCATGAATATATGTCAGTTGTTAAGTAATATATAAATTAGTTATTTAGTCTCCCTTCTATTAAATATATGTAAGGTTATCTTTTATTAGATATTGATTTTCTAAATCTATTCTATCAATATTAATAATTTTATTTGATTAGTAAATAATATAATTATATCGTCACCATGTTATTTAATTTTTTAAATCATCTTTAACAAATAAATCATATGCTATTAAAAATAAATAGTTTTAAAATTTTATTTATTTAAAACTAGCTTAAAAACCGTGTATTACGCTAGTTAAATAATTGCAACATATAATTTATTAATGTAAAATCATAATAAATATTAATTATCAAATTATATTTTAAGATAAGATATAATGGAAATATTTTTATAATTTATTAAATTTTAATAAATTAGTAAAATATTAGAATAAGAAGATTTAAATTTTCTAATATCTAATTATATAATTGAATTAATAAAAATTGTTAATATCTTTTAGAAGGCAAAGGCGGAAAAAATAATTTTAGATTTTACCAGAAAACCACACATGTCTCGTAAAAATACTCCTACATTATAATATGTATAGTAGATGTGTTAATCTAGGGTGTTAGTTGTGTATGTTGTGTTCGGTGCGGTTATGATCATTTCCATAAACAAAACCGCTACTTCGGTTAATTCGAAATCCATATACATAACCATAATCAATCGTTCGGTTAATCATTAATCAGTTAACCACCGATTATAATTCGGTTTCTGTTAAATTCGATTAATAATGAAATTGTTAAAAAAAAGTAAGAAAAACTTGTAAATAAGCTTGTGAATAAATATATATTGATGATAAGATTCAAAGTGAAGTTCGTATGACTTTGGAGTGACTAATAACGAGTTAACAAAAAGTAAAAATAATGTGAACACTACCTCATCTTATAATATATTTGGTCTTATATACAACCTATAATATTTTCATCCAATATAAAATTATTGTTACTTTTATACTTGGTTAGCATTATAACTTTTTGAATGAAAAAAAAACACACACCTAGAAATACTAAAGAATATATGTATAGGATAGGGTTATTTTGAAAACTCATTCTCAATGAGAAAATCATGAAAACCATGTAAAAATCTTGTAAAAAACGTTTTTTTTGAATTTTTTTACAGGTTTGTAACATTATTTGACACATTTAAAAAAATAAAAAAAACGCCGAGAAAATATTTTTAATAAAAATATTTTATAAACCCACGTAAAACATACGTAACATCTGGACACAGTGTTACGTATGTTTTACGTGGGTTTATAAATTTTTTTTAAAAATATTTTCTGGGCGCTTTTTTTATTTTTTTTAATAAAATGTGCCAAATAATGTTACAAACCTGTAAAAAAAATTAAAAGAAACTTTTTTTTACATGATTTTTACATGGCTTTCATAGTTTCTCATTGAGAATGCTTTTTATTTTATCTTTCTCATATATTATATATATATATATAATAAAAATAATAATAATAATAATAATAATAATAATAATAATAATAATTGGTTCTGTTCAGTTAAAGCCGGCTAATAGCTTGGCATCAGTGGCGAAGCTTGACAAGTATCCTAGGGGGGGTGAAAACTTTTTTTTTCCTGAGGGGCGAAATATAGGTTTTTAAAAAAATTTACACTACGTATCGGAAAATTTACACTACTACACGAAAAAATAGGGGGGGCGTTCGCCCCTCCAGTCTTCACAATGCTTCGCCCCTGCTTGGCATAACCATAATCATAACCAAATTGATTGGTTAATGGCTTAACTATATTCATCAGTTAAAGTCGGTTTCAGTTAAAATTAGTTATAGTTTAAAGTGGCTATCAGTTAATTTTTTATTATGATAATATTTTATTCACCCTTTTTTTTATTATGATAATATTTTATTCACCCTTTTAAGAGTTAATTTCTATTTTGGTTCCTGTGGTTTTTAATTATTCTCTATTTTAGTACCAACATTTAGATAATTTCTATTTTGGTCCATGTGGTTTTTAATTTTTCTCTATTTTAGTACCAAAATTTGTTTTTTACCCATTATTGACCCCACCGTTTAGGGGTGTTCAAAATATCCGAAACTCGAAAAAATTCGAAATCCGAATCGTATCCAAAACCCGAAAAAACCGTATCCGAAATCTATTTCGGGTTTTTCGGGTCGGATAATATGATTTTAGATTCGGGTCGGGTTATTCGGATGAACAAATTCGGGTTTTTCAGGTCGGATAATATATTTTGAATTTCGGGTCGGGTCGGGTTTCGGATAGATCAAAAAAATTTTCCAACCCGATGAACACCCCTACCACCGTTTGGTACTAAAATAGAGAATAATTAAAACCACAGGGACCAAAATCGGAAAATATCTAAATTTTGGTACTAAAATAGAGAATAATTAAAACCACAGGAACCAAAATAGGAATTATCTAAATATTGGTACTAAAATAGAGAATAATTAAAAACCACAGGGATCAAAATAGAAATTAACTCCCCTTTTAATCACATTTTTTACCTTAGTATAATATAATGAGCATAATTATACATTTATCCGCATGTCTTTTAGTTTATATTTCACGAACATAAGTACATAACACGGCAATGACCGTCCCCGTCAGCGATTGCCGTCATCCCCACCACCGTCTCCTCTTCGCTCTTCGACGGAAGGTTTTCAAGGATCGATGGCGGGTGAGTCTTTGATTAGTAAACCAATTAGAGACTCGGAGATGCCGACGCCTCG
Source organism: Mikania micrantha (assembly GCA_009363875.1). Lineage (NCBI taxonomy): Eukaryota > Viridiplantae > Streptophyta > Magnoliopsida > Asterales > Asteraceae > Mikania > Mikania micrantha. The sequence continues at coordinate 3,218,705 of CM018693.1, read as the reverse complement.
CGTAATTTGGGATCAAATTGAGCTAGCTGAAAGGTAAACCCTCGTACTGATTTCATATGTGTTCCCCTAATTCACTCTCATGTTATTCCAATAAACATACAAATTTTGATTTTGCACAATCGTTTATTTGATTAAATCCGGAAATTCAGTTTCAATTTTGGATGTGGGTTCATCAAAATCTGCGGTAATAGATCGACTATAATCATAAGAGACATTACATTGAATTTTTAAGTAAATAATAGGCTGAAATCTTCATCAGATCGAACATCTTTTAATTGCAAATCATATTCATCATGCGGGTTTAAAAATGCAGCATTTGTTATGTATTTTCATGGCCCTGGTTTGCAGTTACCTAGTATGTTCCATGTTTGAAGAGGCATCATCATTAGCTTCACGAGTTCTGAAATGTTTACATGACAAAGATTTCACTAGCGATGCTGCAGAAGATATTGAGCTCAATGACATGCTTGAGTCAGCTGGTATGGTGTTCTTGCAGTCCTTTAAGGAACTTGGGAGGTATTCTTTTAAGTTTTATCTACTTCTTTTCATATGATTTGTTAACATTTTGGTTTCCAACAACAACCTTGCCCAGTATATTCCCACTTTTCAGTAGGGTCTGGGGGAAGGATAGATTACAAACCTTACACCTATCCCAATTGGGATAGGGGCTGCTTCGAAAGAGGTCCCGGCTCAAAGCTATCGTTTGAAGTTGATCATCCCAATGATTTAACGTTATTTTCACAAAATAATTAAAATAAAGTTAAAATTAGTGCACTTTTACTTTTGCTCTTTAAGGGCCACACACATATATATATTATATGCGCATGCACGCAAATGGGGCAACATTTTGGTTTCCAACATGGACTAATTTTATGCTAGATTAAGAACCTTAGTTGTTTCAACAGAAAGAAGAATTGATCTTGATGTTTTTCGTGTATGAAGTTGACTTATATTCTTGTAACTTTGTTCTCAACCCTCAATTACTAACACACATCGTATTGTATTGCTTTCTGTTTATAGGACATTGGAAATAATAAAGTGAGTTAACACAACTGTATGGTTCGCTTGCTGCTATTCCGGTTCAAGTTTTCTTGTTGGGTACATTTCAAACTTTGACATGATATTTTCATCACAGGTTTCACAAAAATCTCATTGCGCAGGGTTTCTAGCAGCACAAGAACCAAATATACTTGTGTTATTGATAATCTAATTTGTAGGTAGAGATGGTGGCTAGATGGACTGCTGGGACAACGTATCCAAAATGGATTCGGGTCAAATTTGTAGTTTTATAGTATCGGTTGGGTTGAACCTTAAAACATTTTTGTTCATTTTTAAAAAAAAATTTAGTAAATAACCAATTTGTTGTTTATGATTACAAAAAAAATGGGTTAAAATAATAATCTTAAAACTTTTGATGACATATATAAAAAGTTACATGCATTAATAATAGACTTAAAGTTAACTATTTGTGGAGGAACACTACCCATACAGACCCATCCTTAAGGAAATGGATCATAAACTATCAATATCAACATATGCATTCTACTTTTTTATATTATCAAGAATATTCTCAACATGTTATGAAAGTCATCATTTACTTTAATAGTGGCATCATTGTTATAAGATTGTATCAAAATGATTATACTGTTTCAGGGCTTGCTTTCAGATGCAAGAAGATCCTCATGGTGCGCAAAAATTTCTCGAGGAATTTTTGAGCAAGTGGGAATATGCGGTGATGAGCAATATTATGTTCGTGAAGGTGTTGAAATAAATGAATCTTACACGAAAGGATGTAGCAGTCGATCCGTGATAGGTGTTGATACATACCTTCAAGTTGTTGAGGCATATATAACTCTTCTCACGGGATTTTAAGAGGCACATTATATGCCATATCTTGGGTTGAGAAGCTTCATTTCCCGAGCGTTATACGACAGGTATGAACGTATGTTATATTCGCTTTAGTTGGATTTCATGTGTTCTGTTTGTTTCTTTTTCGGTTAAAGTGGAGGATACCTTGGCAAACTATTATTAAACTGAAAAAGAACAAATAGGAAATTAACTTTGGGTCTGCCCGGGATAAACTTTAAGAGAGGAAAACACCAATAACCAATAAAAGCAGAGCTGAGTATGGGGCTAACAATATATAGACTAGAAAACCAGACCCATAGAAGAAAAAAAGCCCAAATAATGGCTTATCATTATTGAAATTATATTTAATTATATTAGTTGGTCATCTTGCAGAATTATTGTGGTTTCATGATAGTTTATCACTTTATTGATTATATCTTCATGTTATTCTGTTTGGTTTTTTTAGGATTTTTACGGCGTTTACACTCCATGAACACTTCAAATGATACAGGATCTCAAGCATCCACATCAGCATCGGTAACGGATGGAAATTCAACTTCTTCTGTTTCTCTCATAAAAGAAGGCTGGAAACAAGCTGATGGGGATGATGCTGCAAAACAAGCATATAAGATATCTGGACAAAATGTTTCAACCTTTTGGTTGTTCAGAAAAGTTAATTTAAAGTTTGGTAGCATCCGGTTTGCAGTGTCAAATGGAAGCATCTTGTTGGCAGCTTTAATGCTTTTCGCATACTATTATTTACGGAGGAAGAAATACACAATAACAAGGTAAAATTTTTAGTTTTCTCAAACTCTCCTACATTTGGCTTTCGAGGTAGGAAGGGTGGTTAATAATAAATCAAATAAGTATATATTTTTACATGTTGAAAAGGGTCAGATTGGGTTGACCCGGAACCTATTTTATTCCCAAAACATTTTTTAGATAAATTATGTCCAATATTAAAAATTTTTAAGTGGTAAATATTCTCTCCCTCAAACTCAAGACACTTGCGTGTCTGATGGGACTTGAACTACAATATGTGATGGTACAAAATTTCATTAATAGCAAATATCATATTATGATTTGCCAATAATAATAAAAGAATTTGAACAAAATGATCTATAGGAGGTTTAATGAATTAAATTACATTTTGGTGACTTTGGATGGTTTGATCTTTATAATCTATTTTTCAAGTACCATTTTTTCCATGGCTTCAATGTGTGGGTCTCTTTGTAAACAGTCTCTTTTTTCCTACGGAGCAGGGTAAGGCCTGCCAACATCTTACACCCCCCAGATCCGACCAATAGATTTGCCATTAGTGAGATATATGTG